>CM054060.1:161833203-162381462 GCA_028641055.1 Alopecurus myosuroides | reverse complement strand
AGACTCCAGTCAAGGAATGGTCAACACGCTTAAGCTTCCATAGGAAGTTGAATATTTTGAGGTACATCTTCATAACTGTAGCAGTGAACACCGTATCCAGAGGAACCCTAGCATCATACTCCAAGGAGAAGACGTCCCAGCCACGATCACCATCTCCATGATCCATCATCTTTACTTTTATCCGGTCCAATATGTCACGGTCATCATATTGTGCGTCAGATGCACGTATTGCAGTCTCCAGCAAGCCAGCAAGGTGGAAGGGGCTAATTCTATTGGCTGGTTCAGACAGCTCAGGACCAACAACATCCATCAGATACTGAACAAAATCACCCTGCCCGAGAAGCAAATATCTCTTGATAGCGAGACAATGGTCTTTAAATCGATATCTCTTATGGATCACGTCCATCAAACGTTGATCAATCCTCTTGGCTGCTTCTACCACCAATGCCTCCAAAGCATCAATCTGCCCATAACCAAGCCCACCACGACTTGTTGTGGTGCCAACATAGGCTGCAGCCTCGGTGGCGGCCTCAGCCCAACCATTATCATCACAGCAGACTCTAAGAAAGTTGATTGACTTTCCTGTTCTGAGAATCCTTTGTGCTAGCACCGGAGAAATGAAAGTCGGTAGCATGTCAGACTGAATAAGGTAGCCTTCACGCCACAAAGATTCAGCCTTGACTGGCTGCCCAACGATGAAGAACTCGCTGAATACATCCTCCAGCTCCCCTTCAAGCACCCAGCTCCGGACCATTTCAAACAGCGGGGAGCACACCCGCCGCAGCAAGCGGCCCATAAAATCTTGAAACATGGGGTCCCCATGCTGTGCATGCACATGGATGGCACCAGCCATTCCACCGCCTCTCAAACCACGGCATCCATCCACCAAGACAGCCATTAAGCGCATCCTCACTGCAGGCTCAGCAAGCCACACAACAAGACGCCGCAGTGAGAGGTAATTGCCTGAGACGCCCGAATCAGATCCAGGCGTTGGAATCGGATTCAACGAGTATGACTCTAGAACGGCAAGCAGCTTATAGTAATCAGATAGTTCCTCCTGTAGAGCTGAGCAGAAGGCCTGAGCAACAGTGCCGACCTCGGTGGCAGCATCAGAGGGCAACCGGCTGACATTGTCTGAAATGAAACCCCGCACCTTGCGGAACAGCCACCCGACCTCACACAGCTTGCGTACCAGTGTGCGAGTGGAGCGCGGCACGCGGACAGCGTCAGGAAGGTCGTAAGTATCGTTGCCCTTGTCATACCGAACATACCGGCCGTCGATGCCCTGGCAGGCGTACAGCACGTCGCGCACTAGCGCAGCTTCTGACACCTCCGTCTCGTCGAGCACCAGTTCAGTGTACTCCCGCAGCGCGATCTCGCGGATGTTGTCTGGATCTTTAGAGACCAGCACCACGCCGCCGGGCGGCGCACCGGGCACCCTCGAAGCTGGCTTCCCTCCTGTCGGCGGCGGGCCGCGCGGCGGCGCGGCCGTGGCGAGGTTGGGGAGGCAGGAGGAGGCGGCGGCCCCTCGGCGGTGAGAGGACAGCGAGTCGAGCAGGTAGAGGAGCGGCCAGAGCGAGGCGGGGCGGGATCGTACGGAGAGCTTGGAGTGGAGATCATGCGAAGGCGAAGGGCGTCGTCCGGGGCGGCCGGAGGCGGCGAGGCGGCGCTTGATGGACTCGGCAGAGCGCGTGCTCATCGAGGGAGACGGCCGGGGGCGAGGCGGGCTGGAGAGCAGCCGGGTGCGCGAAACCGCAGCGCGCCGCCCGCATCGCGGCCCCCGACACCGGATTCGGCGGAGACGAGGCGAAGGACGAGCTCCTTGACGAGATCCTGGGTTTGGTGGTCTCCATTGGGAGAGAGTGGGTGCTAGGGTTCGAGCCGAGAGCGGCTGAGTTGGATGGGGGGGGGGTTTGGGAATTTTGCGGGGTGGTTTCTCTCTCTTTGATTTGTTTTGTTATTTTGGGGGGATTGGATATGCATTGGCGGGGAGTTTCAATATTTTTAGGCGCGGGCGATGATTCTCTTTTGAAAAAGAGTAGAAGGTCTTATGTGTCCTGCCAGAGGCGCCCCCAAGGTGTCTCGACAAATGGCTATAACTTAGGGCCCTCTTTGGATCTCATGGTTAAAAAACACAGTAATGTGAAAAACGTAGGTAATCTCACAGGTTTGCTTGTGCAAAACAGAGAAATGTAAAAATAAGTAAAAGTGCAGTAATAGTTGTTTGGATTTGAAACGCACTTATAAAGCGGCGCGAAGAGAACTGGGCAGAGGCCCAATGGCTTAGGGGAGCAGTGCCTGACCCAGACAACCAGAGTTCGAGCCGGGCACGAATTTCTGGAATTCTCGCAAAGGAGCAATTCTACTTTAAAAGTAAGCCCTTAGGGTGCTAGTGCCCATGGGTCTCTTTTTTTATACCTCGAAAAAAATAAAGCGGGGCGAAAGCCTGTTTCGGCGTTGGATGAAACACAGGAAATGTAGAGGAAACGTGACTCGATCCTACGTACTCTGAGTCTAAAAAAGAGATTGGAGTGGATGTTTAAATTCTATAGATTGGGGCATAGGAATTCAATCCATAGGAATTTCGGTAGGCCACTTCCTTTGAACTAAACACAATCATAGGAAAAATTTCCTAAGGATTGGAATTCTACAAAAACCTATGAAATTCCTACAATCCAAAAAGGTCCTTAGGGTTTGTTTGTTTGGACGACTGCTGTTGAGAATCAGCCGTAGCTAATGAGATGTTAGAAAGCAACTTGGAAAGTAGTTGTTGGATTCTCGAAATTGATGTTTGGCAAGATGGCTATTGGTGGCTGTTGTTGTTGGATTGAAGAATGAAATGTCTGGAATGCCCTGGATGATGAATAATTTGTATAATTGTTTATTCAAAACAAATTAGGTAATTTTGACACTTTTTAAACATAGTTGTCATGTTTAAGGGTTGAATTATCTCAATTTACCTTGTTCTTTTGCTAAATTAATTGTAAACAACTTTTGATTGTTAGGCATTTTTGGCTTTTTCTTTTGGCTTTTGACATGTAAGTTGAGATTTTTGTGGCTATTATATTTGGGACCGGCGACAAATGCTCCCCAAATCCCCCAAGTGTTTTGAGATCCACTGCTAAAGTAGCAATTTTGGTCATCGTTTGATTATTTGATGATACGGTGAAAATGCACGACTATATATCCCCAAATCCTCCAAGATAAACACACGAAATATCTGCACATGCAGAAATAGCCGCATCATATGTGTATTCATCGGATATTGCCGAATTTGACGCCCCGTTGCAGAGCATTACGAAAAAAACACCTCGACAACTCCTTGGCACTCAACTCGGGCGTTCGGTCTGTTCGGTTTGCTCGGTTCGGTCTTTGAAAATTTCCGTCATCTAGAAATGCCACCTGTATTACGTTCGGTATTTGGGTCGGGTCTTTTGGTATTCGGTCCGGTCCTTGGTTAGATCATATAGACCAAACATAGAAATTAATACATTAGATTCCTTTTATTTTCATAATTTCAATAGACAAGTATATCCAAACTGGCAGCACAACGTAGTGAGCATTCCAAGAATTTCAATTTGTTGGACACTACGAGCGGCACAAACCAAACAGATGTTCTTTTCATAAATTTAACCAAACAGATGTACAAGTAGCACAAAAATGAACAAGCAGAGCAAAGATAGAACCATGTTGACACGAGGATGACTCCCGAGTCCCTGAAGTGGGCCTATCTGGTTTATGGTCCAGCACCCAAGCTCAGCATAAAGGACTACTCGATTGTTCTAGGAGACCCAACTACGGCCCACCCACGAGACTTGCGGGTCAAGATGGTAGTAATTTGCCGACTAAGGCTAGGGTTTTGTAACCCCCGGGTACAAGTTTGAGACCCAACCTCCTATATAAAGGCTGGGAGAACCACCCGGGGGTTCATCCAATCTAAATCACACGCAATAGGAGTCGCCTCTCGAGATCCAATCTCTCAACCTGCGCGCCCGTCATTGTAATCATACTTCATAATATAGAGACAACAAGCAGGAGTAAGGGAATTACCTCTACGAGGGCCCCGAACCTGGGTAAATCGTGTTCCTTGTTAGCTGTCGAGATCACCAGTGCCTAATTCGTTCCTCTACTCGAAACCCTATCGGATCATCCGAGGGATTTGGTGATATGAGTCATCAACAATTGGTGCCGTCTGTGGGAACGGCAGGCTGCACCGAGCTTGAACTAGAGCCCGGAATCTTCGGGTCCTACGGAGCCAATCTACTTCGGGTTGTTCATCTACACGCCCCACTCGTAGGCTTCTCGCCTGGCGTTCAGCAGTCTCCAGGAGGGCGTCTCGTTGACTTTCGGTGACCTACACGTCCACACCACTAAGGAAGGAATTATGCGCTTCCCCGACACTCCCGCATACGCCGGAGCTGACACCGAATCTGTTTCGAGCACGGCGACCCAAGAATCGCCACTCGACGACACCGACTGCAGCTCGGAGTCAAGCGACGGTTCCGTTCGCCGCAACAAGCTCGACTTCCACACCATCGCGGCTGAAGAACCCGCTGGTCTCGGCGAAAGCCATTGACCTGCACCAAATACTTACGAGCCATATCTGGCCCACGTCTGCATGGCCGAGACTGGCGAGGAACCCGCCGAAACAGAGGCAAGCCTGACAGCGAGGCAACAGATCAACGTCTTGCGGGCCGCCTGGGTCAAAGTGAAAACGGCGGTATAGAAGAGACAACCATTGGCAGTCATAGCCACGTAGGAAGATTTGACAGCGTACCACTACTTCCTTTCGCTAAAAAATCAAGAGATGATAAACACCCGCAAAGAACTTGACACGCGCCAACGCGCGGCTAAAGCTTCGAGTGCGCATCGGGCGGCACTTTCCAGAACTCGCGACTCAACGGGGGAGCAACCTCCCAGGAAAGGAAAGCACGCCTCCAAGACTGCTCGCATGAACCAAAAGTCTCTCGGCGAGATTTCCAGAACCATGGAGACCTCATTCATGCATGTCGACGAGGACGACAACGTGCACCCGACAATCCCCGCGGCCACGGCCTTGGCCGCTACTACCTATCTACGGGTAATCCAGCCGCCGGAAAATGACCCCCGCGCGGAGCAGTGGTACGTGTCTAACGTATCTATAATTTCTGATGTTCCATGATGATATTATGCCAATTGCTACATGTTTTCTCCCTTCTTTATGTCATTTTTGTCAATTTTCCGGACTAACCTATTGACAAGATGCCACAGATCCAGTTCCCTGTTTTCTGCTATTTTTAGTTTCAGAAAAGTTGTTCTGGAAATATTCTCGGAATTGGAAAATTTGAAGCCCGGAAGTCTTAGAATTCCCGAAGGTTCCACGGAGTCCCAAAGAGACCCGGAGGAGGGCCTCAAGGGGCCCACACCATAGGGTGGCGCCCCCCTTGGCCGCGCGGGGGGGGGGGGGGTGGTGGTGTGGGGCCCCTACGGCTCCACCACCTTTGCCCTTTCGCCAATTTATTCCCCACCGAAGGAAAACCCTAAGCACCTGATAAAAAATTCCCCGAAAAGTTCCGCAGCCGTCGTCGTCGTCAACCCTAGATCAGGGGGGGTTCTGAAGCTGTCTCTCGGCACCCTGCCGGAGAGAGATCATCACCGGAGGCCTCTTCGTCACCATGCCTGCCTCTGGAGTGATGCACGAGTAGTTCATCCTTGGACTACGGGTCCATAGCAGTAGCTAGATGGTTGTCTTCTCCTCCTATGCCTCAATGTTTAGATCTTGTGAGCTGCATAACATGATCGAGATTGTTCTTATGTAATCCTTTGTGTTGTGTTTGCTAGGATCCGATGAATATTGTACTTATGCCAAGTTGATTGTAGTCTTTATTGCATATGTTATTTGTGATCTTGCATGCTTTCTGTTGCTAGTGGTTGCTCTGGCCAAGTAGTTTCTAGTGACTCAAGAGGGAGTATTTATACTCGATAGTGGGTTCATGCCTCCTTTTTGCCTGTGCTCGAGTGACAGAAATGTGATGGGGGAGGATGTGCTATTGCCACTAGGGAGAAAACAGCGGTGTGAGTGCCCGCGTGTACAATCATTGCTTACATTACACACTTTGTTTAATGAAGTTATTTGTTGCTTGCAACTTAATACCTAAGGGGGTTCGAATGATAACCTGAGGGTGGATTATTACTCATAGATGCAGTTGGATTACGGTCTATGTATATTGTTGTAATTCCCGCACTAAATATCATAGTAGTCATCATGTCATGAATGTGCACTACGGTGCAACCTTTATTTGTCAATTGCTCTACTGTAATTTGTTCATCCATCATGCTATCTTTTATGGAGAGACACCACTAGTGAACCTATGAACCCCGGTCCATTTTCTTACACTGTTAAACAAACCACTACAATTTCCTGCTTTCTTTACTTACTGCAAGCATACACTATTTTCCACACTATACGTCTAATCTTTGTTTTCAGCAAGACCGGTGAGATTGACGACCTCACTGTACAGTTGGGACAAAGTATTTTGGTTGTGTTGTGTGCATGTTCCGCATGTTGCTGACACCGGTGAAGCGCCATTACCACCGTCAGTGGCATCAACCTTCCAAAGATCCTCTTCCTCCTACTTGATTTATAACCTTGGTTCTTAAATGGGGAAAATTCCTACCGCTACACTCATCACACCCTCCTCTTGGGGTTCCCAACACGTATCATCAAGGAAATTTCTGGCGCCGTTGCCGGGGAGGAAGTAGTCTTCTGGCAAGGGGAGTGTCTCACTCTCAACCTCTTTATTTTGTTTATTGTCTTGTTTTTATTTTTGTCTTGTTTTGCTTCTCTTTATCGAAAACACAAAAAAATAGTTTACTTTATAGCTGTTATTTATTTGCTTGCTTTTATTTTGCTAAAATGAGTTCCTCTGAGAATACTAAGTTGTGTGACTTCACTAGCACAAACAACAATGATTTTATTTTCACACATTGCTCCACCTGCTCCTACTGCTGCTTTCTATGAAATTAAACCTACTTTATTAAATCTTGTTATGAAAGAGAAGTTTTCTGGTGTTAGTACTGATGATGCTGCTGCTCACCTTAATAATTTTGTTGAACTATGTGAGATGCAAAAATATAAAGATGTGGAAGAGCTAAAGAATGGTTGCTATCTTTTCCTAGAAATAGTATTGATTCATGGACTAAGTGTAAAGATGCTTTCATTGGAAAATATTATCCTCCTGCTAAGATTATATCTCTGAGAAGTGACATAATGAATATTAAACAATTTGATAATGAACATGTTGCTAAAGCTTGGGAAAGAATGAAAACTGTAACATCCCTGATTTTTGGAAAGTCCAAAAATCACTAAAAATTGAATTTTTTTGTTTTCATGTTATGCAAGTCACCAAAAACCAAATGAGGTGCAAGAAACAAAAGAAAACAATACATGTTCTAATGTTTTGGAAATGAAAATCCAATATACCTCTATTCCATAAACCCTAAAGTCATTCCAAAATAAATTTTTCTACATAAAGAAAATATTTCTTCTTAAGCAAACACTTACACCAAACATGTTTTCAACCCAATTATGATCTTGAAAATATTTTTGATATATAAAAACTAGAGAATTTTTATCTCTAATATTTTCTTCTTGTCACTAAAAAGGGTTTCACTATTATTGATAACCCCAAAATAGATATAAGTTGGATCCTTGTTTTCCAAGTGTTATGTCAATCAACAAAATAATATAGTGCTATATAAATAAATTGTTTATGAAAACAAGTAAGATACTTTGAGAAAACAATGTTTTCATTTGGGAAAACCTTTCTGCTTTTACTAAACCCCATTTTCCAAATTTATTAAAAAATTCTCTATGTTTGGAATATAACAAAAGGATACTAATTGTGGTTTCACTAATATGTTAAATATATACAATATGAAAGTTCCTAAAAGGGTCTTAGAAAACAATAGTTGAACCATAGAAAATATTTCTAAAAATTGTTTTAATCATATAAAAATTAATGTTTTCTATTAAGTGACTATCATTGTTTCTTCATATTTTAAAATCATAAAATATGAAAACCATTAAAAATGATTTTGGAAAATGTCATTTGATCACATTGATGTCTATGATATTTTATTCAACCAATAATTTTCATTTATATAATTGATATTTTTTAAAATGGCATTAATATGCTATTAGTGAAATCATTTCTATTTCAAAATATAAAATAGAAAAATAGGTGTAAATGATTTTCAAAAATGATATTTGACTTATATAATGTCTCTGTATTTTTATAAAACCCTTTCTCAAAATTAAATTTGATTTTTCTATTAAAAATGCTATTAAGTCACTTTTAATGAATTATTCAAATTTCATAATTCAAAAATATAATATGTTCAAAAGTTTGTGAAAATGGTTTTTCTAGAAAGGCAATTAAATTTTAAGAATTTGGAAATTGGTTTCATGCCAATTGGAGTTTTTATACAGAAGTTGTTAAAGAAATGATTAAACAGAAATTAAAAAGAAAAATAAAAAAAATTGATGATGTCATCAATGACATCACCTCGCCTTCAAGCTCTGGCAGAAACTGCCACTGCCGTTTCTCCTCGCCGTAAAAATAGAAGATCTGAGCCCATTTGCCTCTGGAATTTATTACCGAATAAAAATAGAATATCAATTTTGCAGAAAAACCCCTAGAAACTAGAATCATCATAACTTTTGATCCATAAGCCCAAATTTAGCAAACTTGGACTTTTTGGAATCGGCACAACATCTAGAAACATTTGGCACTGGCCAAATTCTAATTTTACAAACTTAAATTTGTTCAAATTCAAATATGCTTGTTTGATGAAATTTGGCATAATTCAAATTCTACAAATCCAAAATTGCAAATAAAATATATTTGGAAACCTTAGAATGTGTACTTTCATATCCTCTGTCCCAAAATAATATTTGAACAAATTAAAATTGAATTTAGAATTAAGTTGTCTATTTGAGTATTTTTGACATAGATTAATTTCTATAAATATTTTCAATATAGTCCCTTTTGCAAAATTGCTCCATTTGATAACCTTGAACCAGAAAAAACTTGCCCAACCATTTTGGACATCCTTGGAACATGGCCATGTGTTTTGACCAAAAACCCAACCTAGTGTTTCATCCATCTTTACCATGTCTTAGAAATTGTTTTCAACTGTTATTCCTTGATGTTATGTCTATTTGGAGCTAAGCCAAGTCCTTAGAATGTGTCAATCACATATAGTACCAAGTAGTGAAATTTAGTTTTCTATCTACTTCTCCACTCCCCTTTCATGCTTCAAGAAATCATCAAGCTAACAAATTGGAGATCAAGACTCAAGCACAAGAAGAAAACTTCATCTCCAACTTAGTGGCAACATGAAGAGCTACAAGAAAGATCAATGAAGAAGTTTTGAAGATAAGACTTAGACTCCACAACTAGAAGCAACTCAAGAAGTACAAGTGTGAAGAAATTCAGTAGAAAACATCTTCCTCTCTCTTTCTATCTTTCTTCTTATATTCTTCCCAATTGACTTAGTGATATTTTCACATTTGTTAAATAAAACACTTAGTTGTGACCACACCACTTGGGAAACAACTAGTGAGAAAACCATGAAGACTATCAAGACCAAGAGAAGCACCACACCAAGGAAGGAAACAACTTAGAGGGCATGATGATTATCTTCAAGAAGGCAATCACATGAGGACTAGAAGCAATTCATACAAGTTGAAGGATAACAAGTTGTTTTTGTCCAACCATTGACCCAAATGGAAAACCAAGACTGAGTAATATTTTCCCTTTCATGATGAAGTTAGTAGACCTACCCTAACCACAATGGAAAATACTAACATAGTCACTCAAATATTTTTGAAGGTGAATATGACCAAGTGTTTGCATGTATTACTTTAGTTGAAGAAGTAATATGTTTATTTTTAGGGAACTCTTGGAACTTCCTCGACAAGTATGGTTACAATAAAGTTAGATCACATCAAACTCAACCTAGACCTTGTCCTAGCCCACTAGGTTAAACTCCTTTGGCTATGTTATTGCTTTGTATGATCTCTTCACTTGTATGTTTGCTTGATAGAATGTTTGTTTATTTTGTTATTGTGTTTTCAATGAATAGATTGTACGGAGAGCAACGATCTTTTGTGAAGAGAGTGTGAATTCTTCACCAACTTCAACAAGGCAAGTAACACATCATCAACTACCCATTATTTTCTATATGCATTAGTTGATTTTGAGTAGTATGCATGATAGGAAATTTTAATAAGTTATATTATGCTATGCTATATCCTAGTAGTGTGTAGCCATCCTTATACCTTGTTATTTTTGAAGCCTTGGTACTTATTTAGATGCTTAGCCATGCTACAAAAATTGTTTACTAGATGTTGAGGAAAAATTCTAAGTATAAATAATGAATGAACCACCTGGGTGGAAGTGGTAAGACTGGTTTATGTTGAGTGTTTCCTCAGGCCCTTGTCTAAGGGTTATTCCACTTGAGGTTGTCACTTGAGGATGGCCACCCAGGAACAAAGAGATTACTATGTCCCTCTAAATCTAGTAGCTTCTCGTGCAACCTTTAGTCATATGGGCTCTGTCTTGATCAACTAAGTTGAATGAACTCACTAGGCTTACCAGCAGATTTAGCATAATTATAAGTGGAACGGGTAAGCCAAACGGTGGTGGAATTTCTTCTGAAAGATCTCGTCTCAATCTTCTCCTTTCCTTAATGCACTCAGGGTGTATAGGATGTTTTGGCTGATTTGAGTCTGAAGGTGAAAGTGCACAAACTTTGCAGAGTCAACAAACTAAGATCTTAGCCGTGTCCCCGGTTATGGACAACTATGAGCAGCTGGACAAGGATTGACGGAAGAATCTCATCATCAGTTTCAATAAGTAAAATTTTGACCAAGTGAACAGTATTGTGGTGCTTGGATCTTAATCCAATGTTGCCACCCCTTTGAAAAGAAAAGTTTGTTTTACAAAAGAGATAGGACAAAACTGGCTTTATGCAAACTTAGCCTAAACTCCACTCAGCCAAATAAGCATGTAGTATTAGTCTTGCCATTTATATCCACCATAGTGTTACTTGCCAATACATTAAATTGTATTGACTCCCTTGTGGCTGCATATTCCATATTGCAGATGTTTCTGAAGACGAGTGAGGATTTCGTTTAGGATCTCGAGACTATCGCCAACATGTTTTGCCTGTGGCACATGAAGAAGATGGGCTTAATGTTGTTCTATGTTTTCCGCTGTAATACTTTGTTTTCTGCTAGTCTTCTAAGACTATGAAAGTTGTAATACTATTTTGTAAAGACTGGATCATGCGATGTAATAGAATTTGATGCATTTGCATGATATTTCATTTTATCTGTGGTGCTAGCAATTGATCCAGGGACTAGCACAATAACACAGGTATTCCATCTTTATTAAAAGTTGGGACGCTACAAAATGGTATCAGAGCATTGTGTTGCCTGTAGGATTCGAGACCCTTAGGTTTGGAAGCCCTTTTGATCATGTTATTGTCTCCTTAGAGTATTTTGGATCCTAGCGGCATAGTGAGATGAAGCGGCCTGGATAACTTTACGTGTCCACGGACACGAGACCGTTCCCTGATTGGCTTGCGGGTGCCAGTATCTCTCACTATAGTGAATATCCAATTTGCAACAAGTTGTTAATAACCCATTGATCACCCTAGGATTGAAAACTTTCTATGTTCAAACTTTCTATAAACAAAACAATCATCTTAATTTTTCTCATATCCTCTCATCTACTATTCACCTTCAAAAATTTCTAGATGACCTACCTCTTCAATACCATCAAGACGGGAATGCTGATGATCATACCAGGAAGTACAAGAAGTATTTTCACCACATGAAGACCTACACTCAAGATTATTGAAGAACTTTAAGAAAATCATAGACTTCACAACAATCAAGAATAGCTAAGACATGGAGAGAAGAATTTGAAGAAAACTCAAGAAGATATAGATGAGACCACCAATCTAGTTTGTTAGAACAACGTTAACGTGTTAGTATATTGATCATACTAATGAGTATGGTATGACAATATGAGTGTTTTCAAAAACCTTGTTGTTTGGTGTGATGAATGTGTTGCTATATGTTTGTTATGTGTTGTTTGCAAGATGAGTTTCCTTGATCTGGTGTGTTGGGGTAGGAATTTCTTCAGTCTCTTTCTAATCTCTACTCATTCATGCTAAGCCAAACAAAAAACCCATACCCATTTACCAACCATATTGGGCTACCATATGAAGTGCAACAACAAACCTTTCACCCAAGAATGTAATGACTAGTTCTCCATAGAGACACAAGACACACAATTGAGGAATGTCACAGATTTCAAGATCCTTTTTGTGAAGGAACAATCACATCCATGATCAATGCCAACTACGTCATAAGGAGCAGCAAGCAAATCAACAAGTGAAGAAAGACAAGTGAACCCCAAGTTGCATGAGCTATGAAGATTTCAGAGTCAACTACACCAGGAGAAGAAATAATGAAGAAACACAACTATCCAGTTTGTGTTACATAGGAGTTTTACGCAGCCCACTAGTTGAGAAATGATAGTTTAGCTTAGGTTTGTCTTACAGATTGGAAACTTTATGTTAGACAAGTGAGGTGACCTAGTGTTATTAAACAAGATTCATCAATCCAAGTACAAGGTAATGATTGAGTGCAACATGGATTGGCCCCCATGGTGACTACTCACATTATTTACTTTGGCTATGAGGAATGTTAAATCTGAGTGACATACCTATTAGAGAGACGGTGATGTTAAACCTGAACCATAGAATGGTAGAATACAATAATGACCCTATGTCAGTGTTATTGAAAACGTACAATTTTCGGTGAGGATCAAGCCAAACCTTGGAGGTATCAAACAAATGGAAGATTTTTGCATGCCATGAGAGTTTGTTAGAAATAGCATGGTGCTTGCTTTCAACGATGACAACAACAAGATGGAAGATTTTCCAAGCACATCAAAAGACCAAGTTGAGAGGAACCCAAAGACTTTTGATTGACCCAAAGAATGACCCCTCAGTGTCAAAGGTAGTCCAACATACCTATGTTGGTCTACACCTCTACCACAAAGGAAAGATCTACTCAAGCTAATCTAGAATCAATCTACACTCTAATCTAATGAAAATAGACTACCCACCAAATCTTCTTTTAAGGGTGGTAGCCCATCCAGTTGTTTTGGAATCCAGTTACCCAAATCTTTCTTTCTAACCTTCCCAAATCTCGGGACGAGATTTCTTTTAAGGGTGGTAGTCTGTAACATCCCTGATTTTTGGAAAGTCCAAAAATCACTAAAAATTGAAACTTTTTGTTTTCATGTTATGCAAGTCACCAAAAACCAAATGAGGTGCGAGAAACAAAAGAAAACAATACATGTTCTAATGTTTTGGAAATGAAAATCCAATATACCTCTATTCCATAAACCCTAAAGTCATTCCAAAATAAATATTTCTACATAAAGAAAATATTTCTTCTTAAGCAAACCCTTACACCAAACATGTTTTCAACCCAATTATGATCTTGAAAATATTTTTGATATATAAAAACTAGAGAATTGTTATCTCTAATATTTTCTTCTTGTCACTAAAAAGGGTTTCACTATTATTGATAACCCCAAAATAGATATAAGTTGGATCCTTATTTTCTAAGTGCTATGTCAATCAACAAAATAATATAGTGCTATAGAAATAAATTGTTTATGAAAACAAGTAAGATACTTTGAGAAAACAATGTTTTCATTTGGGAAAACCTTTCTGCTTTTACTAAACCCCATTTTCCAAATTTATTAAAAAATTCTCTATGTTTGGAATATAACAAAAGGGTACTAATTGTGGTTTCACTAATATGTTGAATATATACAATATGAAAGTTCCTAAAAGGGTCTTAGAAAACAATAGTTAAACTATAGAAAATATTTCTAAAAATTGTTTTAATCATATAAAAATTAATGTTTTCTATTAAGTGACTATCATTGTTTCTTCATATTTTAAAATCATAAAATATGAAAACCATTAAAAATTATTTTGGAAAATGTCATTTGATCACATTGATGTCTCTGATATTTTATTCAACCAATAATTTTCATTTATATAATTGATATTTTTTAAAATGGCATTAATATGCTATTAGTGAAATCATTTCTATTTCAAAATATAAAATAGCAAAATAGGTGTAAATGATTTTCAAAAATGATATTTGACTTATATAATGTCTCTGTATTTTTATAAAACCCTTTCTCAAAATTAAATTTGATTTTTCTATTAAAAATGCTATTGAGTCACTTTTAATGAATTATTCAAATTTCATAATTAAAAATGTAATATGTTCAAAAGTTTGTGAAAATGGTTTTTCTAGAAAGGCAATTAAATTTTAAGAATTTGGAAATTGGTTTCATGCCAATTGGAGTTTTTATACAGAAGTTGTTAAAGAAATGATTAAAGAGAAATTAAAAAGAAAAAAAATTGATGATGTCATCAATGACATCACCTCGCCTTCAAGCTCTAGCAGAAACTGCCACTGCCGTTTCTCCTCGCTGTAAATTCTCGCGAATTAAGTCGCGTTAATTCCTCCCCGAGCGCTCTCCTTAAAGACACTGATCCCCTCTTCATTTTCCTCTCTGACTCATTCCCAAATGGTGCCCGAGGACGCGGGTATTTCTCGCTGGAGTTGGCTCCTCCCGCGGCCCTAAATCATCAATTCTGGCAATGCAGCAGGATAACGTCGCCTCCTTTTCGTTTTCTCCTCTTCCCCTCCCCCTTGAGCGCCCTCTGATACTCCTGGTTTTGTTTTTCGCAGAATATCGAGGACAACTGCGAGCATTCGAAGCTCGCAGTCGTCTGGATCGTCTCCGTTTGCGCCGTGCCACCGTCCCGGGAAGCGCGAGGCCGCGCCATGGTCACCGTCCGCTGCGCCGTGGATCCTTGCACCGGGTCGTCATCGTCGTTGAGTCCGAGAACCGCCGGAGCACCGTCTCCGACGAAACCCGAGGACAGCGCCGCCGCGTGCGCCATTGCCGGCAACCCATTCCGGCAGGAGGTAAACCCTAGCTGTATCCACCGTTAGATCCAGATCGGGCGCTCCACGTCCAATCACTTAACCGAACCGGTATAGGCCAATAGGAGCACGCCACATCAGCGCTAGTCGGCTGCGCTGATCTGGTTATTTGTCACCCACGCAGCACGTAGCCGGCCTAGGCCCAGTCCCTATCCATCGCCCTGGGCGGCAAATAGAAGATCTGAGCCCATCTGCCTCTGGAATTTATTCCCGAATAAAAATAGAATATCAATTTTGCAGAAAAGCCCCTAGAAACTAGAATCATCATAACTTTTGATCCATAAGCCCAAATTTAGCAAACTTGGACTTTTTGGAATCGGCACAACATCTAGAAACATTTGGCACTGGCCAAATTCTAATTGGACAAACTTAAATTTGTTCAAATTCAAATATGCTTGTTTGATGAAATTTGGCATAATTCAAATTCTACAAATCCAAAAATTGCAAATAAAATATATTTGGAAACCTTAGAATGTGTACTTTCATATCCTCTGTCACAAAATAATATTTGAACAAATTAAAATTGAATTTAGAATTAAGTTGTCTATTTGAGTATTTTTGACATAGATTAATTTCTATAAATATTTTCAATATAGTCCCTTTTGCAAAATTGCTCCATTTGATAACCTTGAACCAGAAAAAACTTGCCCAACCATTTTGGACATCCTTGGAACATGGCCATGTGTTTTGACCAAAAACCCAACCTAGTGTTTCATCCATCTTTACCATGTCTTAGAAATTGTTTTCAACTGTTATTCCTTGATGTTATGTCCATTTGGAGCTAAACCAAGTCCTTAGAATGTGTCAATCACATATAGTACCAAGTAGTGAAATTTAGTTTTCTATCTACTTCTCCACTCCCCTTTCATGCTTCAAGAAATCATCAAGCTAACAAATTGGAGATCAAGACTCAAGCACAAGAAGGAAACTTCATCTCCAACTTAGTGGCAACATGAAGAGCTACAAGAAAGATCAATGAAGAAGTTTTGAAGAGAAGACTTAGACTCCACAACTAGAAGCAACTCAAGAAGTACAAGCGTGAAGAAATTCAGTAGAAAACATCTTCCTCTCTCTTTCTATCTTTCTTCTTATATTCTTCCCAATTGACTAAGTGATATTTTCACATTTGTTAAATAAAACACTTAGTTGTGACCACACCACTTGGGAAACAACTAGTGAGAAAACCATGAAGACTATCAAGACCAAGAGAAGCACCACACCAAGGAAGGAAACAACTTAGAGGGCATGATGATTATCTTCAAGAAGGCAATCACATGAGGACTAGAAGCAATTCATACAAGTTGAAGGATAACAAGTTGTTTTTGTCCAACCATTGACCCAAATGGAAAACCAAGACTGAGTAATATTTTCCCTTTCATGATGAAGTTAGTAGACCTACCCTAACCACAATGGAAAATACTAACATAGTCACTCAAATATTTTTGAAGGTGAATATGACCAAGTGTTTGCATGTATTACTTTAGTTGAAGAAGTAATATGTTTATTTTTAGGGAACTCTTGGAACTTCCTCGACAAGTATGGTTATAATAAAGTTAGATCACATCAAACTCAACCTAGACCTTGTCCTAGCCCACTAGGTTAAACTCCTTTGGCTATGTTATTGCTTTGTATGATCTCTTCACTTGTATGTTTGCTTGATAGAATGTTTGTTTATTTTGTTATTGTGTTTTCAATGAATAGATTGTACGGAGAGCAACAATATTTTGTGAAGAGAGTGTGAATTCTTCACCAACTTCAACAAGGCAAGTAACACATCATCAACTACCCATTATTTTCTATATGCATTAGTTGATTTTGAGTAGTATGCATGATAGGAAATTTTAATAAGTTATATTATGCTATGCTATATCCTAGTAGTGTGTAGCCATCCTTATACCTTGTTATTTTTGATGCCTTGGTACTTATTTAGATGCTTAGCCATGCTACAAAAATTGTTTACTAGATGTTGAGGAAAAATTCTAAGTATAACTAATGAATGAACCACCTGGGTGGAAGTGGTAAGACTGGTTTATGTTGAGTGTTTCCTCAGGGCCCTTGTCTAAGGGTTATTCCACTTGAGGTTGTCACTTGAGGATGGCCACCCAGGAACAAAGAGATTACTATGTCCCTCTAAATCTAGTAGCTTCCCGTGCAACCTTTAGTCATATGGGCTCTGTCTTGATCAACTAAGTTGAATGAACTCACTAGGCTTACCAGCAGATGTAGCATAATTATAGGTGGAACGGGTAAGCCAAACGGTGGTGGAATTTCTTCTGAAAGATCTCGTCTCAATCTTCTCCTTTCCTTAATGCACTCAGGGTGTATAGGATGTTTTGGCTGATTTGAGTCTGAAGGTGAAAGTGCACAAACTCTACAGAGTCAACAAACTAAGATCTTAGCCGTGTCCCCGGTTATGGACAACTATGAGCAGCTGGACAAGGATTGACGGAAGAATCTCATCATCAGTTTCAATAAGTAAAATTTTGACCAAGTGAACAGTATTGTGGTGCTTGGATCTTAATCCAATGTTGCCACCCCTTTGAAAAGAAAAGTTTGTTTTACAAAAGAGATAGGACAAAACTGGCTTTATGCAAACTTAGCCTAAACTCCACTCAGCCAAATAAGCATGTAGTATTAGTCTTGCCATTTATATCCACCATAGTGTTACTTGCCAATACATTAAATTGTATTGACTCCCTTGTGGCTGCATATTCCATATTGCAGATGTTTCTGAAGACGAGTGAGGATTTCGTTTAGGATCTCGAGACTATCGCCAACATGTTTTGCCTGTGGCACATGAAGAAGTTGGGCTCAATGTTGTTCTATGTTTTCCGCTGTATTTCTTTATTTTCTGCTAGTATTCTAAGACTATGCAAGTTGTAATCCTATTTTGTAAAGACTGGATCATGCGATGTAATAGAATTTGATGCATTTGCATGATATTTCATTTTGTACTGTGGTGCTAGCAATTGATCCAGGGACTAGCACAATAACACAGGTATTCCATCTTTATTAAAAGTTGGGATGCTACATCGGCATGTCTATGCCTCAAGGTGGGGTGGCTCGGCTCGGCTCGGCATGGTGAAGAATTGTCCCACTCATGGACTTACTACTTGGATGATTATACAAACCTTTTATGCAGGACTGAATTTCTCCTCAAGGAACCTATTGGATTCAGCTGCTGGAGGTAACTTTATGTCCATCACCTTGGGTAATGAAACAAAGCTTCTTGATGATATGATGATAAATTATTCAGAGTGGCACACTGAGAGAGCTCCACAAGGTAAGAAGGTAAATTCTGTTGAGGAAACCTCCTCTTTGAGTGAAAGTCTTGATGCTATTATGTCTATGCTTGTTAATGGTAAAGCTCAAGTTGATCCAATTAATGTTCCTTTAGCCTCTTTGGTTGCTCAAGAACAACATGTTGATGTGAACTTTATTAGAAATAATAATTTTAACAATAATTCTTATAGAAATAATTTTGGTGGAAACAATTATAAGCCCTATCCTCCTAATATTGGTTATGTTAGTTCTTACCGTAATTCCTACAATAGAAATAAAAGCTTTACCTATGATCTTGAAAACATTCTTAGAGGATTTATTAGCACACAAACCGCTTTTAATAAATCCGTTGAGGAAAAGCTTGGTAAAATAGATGTTCTTGCCTCTAAAGTAGATAGCCTAGCTATTTATGTTGATTTTCTAAAACTGAAAGTTTTGCCACATGATGTTAAGGAAAGTAAAACTTTGAATTCCATCCAAGTTCGAATTGATAATAATGTTAGGTTGATGGCTGAATTACGTGCTAGGTGGGAAAGAGAAGATGAATTGGCTAGAAAGAATAATATTGCTAGAGTTTGTACTATCACCACCACTAGTAAATCTGAAGCTCCAATTGCTAGTAAACCTCCTACTATCAATGGTAAAGTTGTTGGTGTTAACAAAGACTCCACCCCTTCGGTGAAACGTGCTAAATTGCCTCAAATTGCTGAAATTGCTTCTGATAAAAGTGCTGAATTTTTTTAGAGATGTGGGAGATAATGGTCCCATTACTTTTGATGATAATAATATCGATTTTGATGATTGCAATATCTCTGAAGTTATTATGTTCCTACAAAATCTTGCTAGAAGTCCCAATGCTAGTGCCATCAATATGGCCTTTACTAAACATATTACCAATGCGCTCATGAAAGTTAGGGAAGAAAAGCTGAAACTTGAAACATCTATCCCTAGGAAATTAGATGATGGTTGGGAGTCTATCATTAAGGTAAAAGTAAATGATTTTGATTGCAATGCTTTGTGTGATCCTGGTGCTAGTATCTCTGTTATGCCTCAAAAGCTTTATGATATGCTTGATCTACCACGGTTGGAACACTATTATTTGGATGTTCATCTTGCTGATAATGCTAAGAAGAAACCTCTTGGTAGAATTTATGATGTTCTTATTATGGTTAAAAATAACCTTATCCCTGTTGATTTTGTTGTTATGAACATTGAATCCAATGCTTCTTGTCCTATTGTTTTGGGAAGACCTTTTCTTAGAACTGTTGGTGCTGTTATTGATATGAAAGAGGGGGTATTAAATATCAATTCCCACTCAAGAAAGGCATGGAACACTTTCCTAGCAAGAGCATGAAGCTACCTTTTTACTCTATTATTAGAGCAAGTTATGATGTTGATGCTTTGCTACGTCTCCAACGTATCTATAATTTCTGATGCTCCATGACCATATTATGTCAATTGCTACTTGTTTTCTCCCTTATTTATCGCATTTTTATACGTTTTCCGGGACTAACTTACTAACAAGATGCCAAGTGCCAGTTCCCTGTTTTTGGTTTCAGAAAAGTTGTTCTAGAAACATTCTAGAAATTGGACCCTACAAAACCCGAAGTGCCTATTTTCCCCGGAAGCATCTAGAGCACCAAAGAAGAGTCGAAGACGGGCATCTGTAGGGGCCACACCATAGGGTGGCGCGGCCCCCCGGACCGCGCCATCCATGGGTGTGGGTCCCCTGGAGCTCCACCTCCTTTGCCCTTTCGCCTATTTAATCCCCCCGGATGGAAAACCCTAAACACCTGATAAAAAATCCCCGAAAAGTTCCACAGCCGCCGTCACCGTCAACCCTAGATCGGGGGGGGGGGGGGGTTCTGAAGCTGTTTCCGCCACCCTGGCGGAGAGGAGATCATCACCGGAGCCTTCTACATCACCATGCCCGCCTCCGAAGTGATGCGTGAGTAGTTCATCCTTGGACTACGGGTTCGTAGATGTAGCTAGATGGTTGTCTTATCCTCATATGCCTCCATGTTTAGATCTCGTGAGCTGCCTATCATGATCGGGATTGATCTTATGTAATTCTATATGCTGTGTTTGCTGGGATCCGATGAATATTGAGCTTATGTCAAGTTGATTATAGTCTTTATTTGCATATGCTATTTGTGATCTTGCATGCTTTCCGTTGCTAGTGGTTGCTCTGGACAAGTATTTGCTAGTGACTCCAAGAGGGAGTATTTATGCTTGATAGTGGGTTCATGCCTCCTCACCGCCTTGCTCGAGTGACAGAAACGTGAAGGGGGAGGATGTGTTGTTGCCATTAGGGAGAAAACAGCGGTGAGAGTGCCCGCTTGCATAATCATTGCTTACATTACACATTTTGTTTAATGAAGTTATCTGTTGCTTTCAACTTAATACCTAAGGGGGTTCGGATGATAACCCGAGGGTGGATTATTAGTCATAGATGCAGATGGATTTCGGTCTATGTATATTGTTGTAATGCCCGCACTAAATATCATAGTAGTCTTCATGTCATATATGTGCACTACGGTGCAACCTCTATTTGTTAATTGCCCAGCTGTAATTTGTTCACCCAACATGTTATCTTTATGGAGAGACACCACTAGTGAACCTATGAACCCCGGTCCATTTTCCACAATGTTAAACAAACCACAACTATTTCCTGCTTTCTTTACTTACTTCAAGCATACATCATTTTCCACACTATACGTATAATCTTTGTTTTTACCAAGACCGTGAGATTGACAACCTCACTATACTGTTGGGACAAAGTATTTTGGTTGTGTTGTGTACAGGTTCCACGTTGTTGCTGACACCGGTGAAGCGCCAGCACCACCGTCGGTGGCATTAACCTTCCTGAGATCCTCTTCCTCCTACTGGATTGATAACCTTGGTTCTTAACTGAGGGAAATTCCTTCCGCTTTCTCATAACACCCTCCTCTTGGGGTTTCCAACACACCATCAAAGAGCATCAATGTCGGCGTTGCCAGGGAGGAATAAGTCTTCTGGCAAGGGGAGTCTCTCACTCTCAACCTCTTTATTTTGTTTATTGTCTTGATTTTATTTTTGTCTTGTTTTTCTTTTCTTTATCAAAAACACAAAAAAATTAGTTCTCATTCTAGTTGTTATTATTGTCTCTATGTTGTTATTTCTCATCATGTTGTTCCCTAAGTTTACCTTGAAAGATTTGCCGGTAGGAAGTGGTTCTATACTTGGAAAGGGCACTGTTAAAGAATTCTTTGATCATGTTAGTAAGAATGATAACCTTGAGGAAAAATCCATAGTAGAACTTGCTCCCAATTACGAGACTGTTGCAACCTCTTTAGTTCACATGCTAGAACCTAGGTTTGTTAACCTCCATCCCATAATACAACATATGTTCCTCAACTTGAATAACATTGAAGAGGTTGAGAAAAGAAACTTCATCTTAGAAACTATGCTTAAAGAATTTGGAGATGTTGCTATAGAAGCTAGAAAAGTCGTTGATCGTTTTAATATGCTTGGCTCATCTGTAGACATTGTTGGTGCTCTAAAAAAACTGAATCGAATAATGAAAATGAGGATAAAATACCAATCCCCTTTATATTAGTGGCACTCCACGAAGCCCAAGAAAAGAATTTTGATTGGATTGTTCCTGAGAATTTATTTGATGAAGATAGTAAGCCTAAAAGTACTAAGAGAGGAGCCTCTGAAACTCACTTAGATAAAATACAATGCATTATTAAAGAATTGCCAAATCTTGATTTGAATGCCTCACCTGAAAATACTTGAGTTGCCTTTTTTTTGCCTAGCTGTAAGGCGTTAAAGAAAAGCGCTACCGGGAGACAACACATTTTATTTCGCTGTTTTCAACCTGTTTTCTTTCATTTTCTTTGGTGTGCTTTGCACCTAGGTGTTGTATATTTCCTGCGCAACCCTGTTGTATCTTTTCTTTTGAGTTTTTGTTGAGCCAAGTAAAACCTCTAGTGGAAAGTTGAGGCTACATTTCGGATTTCTGCGCAGGAAACAGATTTCTTCTGTCCACTGTTTATTCCGTAAAAAAATCACAGAAAATTCAAAATGAACTGAGTTTTTTTTGTCATACTCATGGGTTATATACGCAACTTTTCTTAGGTGACCACTTTTTTATTTGAGAAACAGAAGATTTTCGAAAAAAATTGATCTTTACCTGCTGTTCTGTTTTGACAGATTTCTGCCATTTATTGCATTTGCATCTTAATCTCTTTCTTTTGGTGTTCTTTTGAGAAAAAGAGTTTTAAAATAAGTTGTGACAGTAGCTAATATGTTTTTGAGTGTTAGACTTGGGTTGAAACTGAACCATGTGAATTTATTATTTCAATTGCACTAACGTTGCTAATAAAGATTGTGAGAAGTTTGGTGTGAAGGAAGTTTTCAAGGGTCAAGAGAAGAGGATGATATGATGTGATCAAGAAGCGTGAAAAGCCTAAGCTTGGGGATGCCCAGGTGGTACATCCTAGAAAATTCCAAGAAGACTCAAGCGTCTAAGCTTGGGGATGGCCAAGGCATCCCCTTCTTCATCAACAAATTATCAGGTCACTTCTAGTGAAACTATAAATTTTTTCGGTCGCATCTTATGTGCTTTACCTGGAGCGTCTTTTTTTTAGTTTATTTTTATTTTTTATTTCAGTTTGGTTTTACTTTTTCAATAAGCTTGGTTGGACCCCAGCATTCTTTTGTTGGAGAGTGACACACTCAGCTTTTTCATGAGAATACATTGTATTCTTAATCGTGCATCCAACTCCCTAAAACCAAGTTTTCCCATTGTTTCCACCATACCTACCTACATGTGGTATTTAACTGCCACGCCAAGTAAATTGCTCATGTGTTACCTTTAAAACCTTCAAAATTACTCCTGCTTTATGTTCTTATTTTTGCTCATGAGGACGTAAATAGAGAATCTTTATCTCACTTGTTGATTGGATTTCACACCCTGGACTAGTGGATTCATCCGCTTATCCAGATGATAGAAGAGCTGGCAGCGGGGTGCCGAGCCCCAAATGAATACACACAAAATCTCTTCACTATTTTTGCCCCTGATTTATCAGCCAAAGCATAATTGTGTAAACAGAAGAGAAAGAGGGATGGCCTTCTACCCAGATGCGTCCTTCCTATGGGAGCCGCTCTTGTGAATCCAGTTGGCTTGTGACGTACTTTATTTTGTGTTTACCATTCGTTGACACAAGCATACATCTCCCAAAATATAGACACTCCTCCGTGGTATGTGATTGTTGGTAGGCACCCAAGGATTCGGTTAGCCATGGTTTGTGAAAGATGGATGGGGGGAGTGTCAAACTTTTAATACCTATGTCTAATAAAATAAAAATCTCTAGCGTATGAGTGATCCCTGCTTCCCTCTGCGAAGGGCCTTTCTTTTACTTTCATGTTGAATCTCCATATTCTAACTTTATGCACAGTTGAGAGAGCATTTTTGCCATTCTGAGTTATATCTACATTTGTCCCATAAGCATCAATAATTACTTCATAATGTGATCACCTGATCTATGCGGGGTAGCGGGAACGGGTCCTTGGGGCAGGCCTTGTTCAAGTCGGTGTAGTCCACGCACATGCGCCAGGCTATGGCTACCTTGGGATCCTCCTTCTTCTTCTCCACCATGACCGGATTGGCCAACCAATCCGGATGCAACACCTCCATGATAAATCCACTTGTCAGCAACTTGGTGATCTCATCACCGATGGATTTCCTTCTCTCAGCCGCGAAGCGGCGCATGGCCTGCTTAACCGGCTTGGCATCAGGGCGCACATGCAGCGAGTGCTCAACCAACTCCCTGAGGACACCCAGCAGGTCCTGATTAGACCACGCGAAGACATCCCGATTCTCACGAAGGAAGCGGATGAGCTCGCTTTCCTATTTCTCCTCCAACCCGACACCAATGATGGCCACACGCTCCGGGAACTACGGGTCAATCTGTACTTTCTTCGTCTCCTGGGAGGCCTGGAAGGTAGCCCCATACTGAGAACTCGGCATGCCTGGCATATCGACTTGAGCTGCTTGGGCCATAGCCACAACCTCATGTATTTTCTTCTTCTCGGCAACAATGACCATGGACTCGGCAAGCCGAGATCCAGCATATGCACACTCCAAAGAGCGCTTGTAATCACCCGAGATGGTGATGATGCCGTTGGGACCAGGGATCTTCATCTTCAAGTGGGCCGCAGGAGTAGAGGCCATGAACTTGGTTAGAGCGGGCCTGCCGAGTAGAGCATGATAAGGGCTCTAAAGATCAACCACCTCAAACTCCAGGCACTCAGTGCGGCAGTTCTCCCTGGTGCCGAAAAGCACATCCATCCAGATGCGGCCGATCGGAGCACAAGATACTCCCGGCACAATGCCATGGAATGTAGTCCGACTGGGTAGCAGCATGTTCTCGGCAAGGCCGAGCTTCTCCATGGTATTTCGGTACATGATGTTGATGTTGGTCCCGTTGTCGATCAGCACCTTGCTGAACTTCACGTTCTTCTTGGTCCCCAAGAAGTGGGGTCCACTACCAGAGCATATGTGCCCGGGTTGGGCATGATCTTGGGATGATCAGCTCTGGACCAGACTATCTCCTGGTCGCACCACTCCATGTAGTGAGGCACAGATGGCATCACGACATTTACCTCCATCGCGCGTGTGCGCTGAAACTGCTTGTCATCCGGCTCAGTGGTGAACACCATGTAGCTCTCGTGGTGCTCCTAGTACTGGTTCCGGTCCCCAGGACCACCATCATTGTTGTTGTTCTGGTTAGTATTGTTGTTGTTGCGGTTGTTGTTGCGGGTGTAGTAGTTGTTGTGGCGGTTGTTGTTGTTGAAGTTGCGGTTCCAGTTGTTGTTGTTGTTGTTGTTGTTCCGGTTGGCTCCCTGAGCTACCTGGTTCACATTCTCCCTCCTCTGGTTCTCGGCTGGCCTGGGAGCAGCTGCCCGGATAGGCTGCACATTAGAGCCTGAGAGCGGAAGAGGAGGTGGAGGAGGCAGCTGACCGAGAGCCTCAATCTTGATCCTGTCCCACCAGCTGCACTGCCGGGTAGTGTGATTGGCCGGCCTACTCGGATGCCGAGTATGGAAGCTACACGGTCCATCCTTCATGTTCTCAAAGATGAACCTGGCCGGGTCTCTGGATCCCTGGGAGGTACTGGGCTGCTGAGGAGCATTGTACTCCTTCTTGAAGTTCTAGCCCTGATTCTGGTTTTGCCCGTATTGGGCTCCAGCAGTTTTTTTGCCTTCGGCTGCTCCCGACAGCACCCTGATCCTAAGTAACAGCAACTACATGGTCAGACCCGTAGCGGATATCTGGACGGTCTTCCCTTCTCTTGTTGCGGAAATTCTGGCGTTCATGGCGCCGAGAACCATCATGATGCTTCCTATTGGGCTCGAAGGAATCAAGCAGAGTCTGAGTAGGATCACCGAGTGCATACATATCAGCAATCTTGATTGTCTCAGCAAGGGTACTCGGCATCTCCCTCTGTAGTTTCTGCCACAGCATGCTGCCATGACGGCAACCCTGCGCAAACCACGCAATGGCCTACGACTCATTCACACCCTCACAGGTGTTCCTCAGAGTACTCCACCGAGTAAGATACTCCCAGTCAGTTTCCTCTTCTCTTTGCTTGCAGGCTGAGAGCTGCTGCAGCCGGTTTGGCCTCTTGTAGGTGCTGGTGAAGTTGCTGATGAAGGCTTCCGAGAAGTCAAGCCAACAGTTGATGCTGTCTCTGGGCAAGTTGTTGAGCCAGATCCGGGCAGGGCCCTCCAGCATCTGGGGCACATACCGAATTGCCCATCTCCTGTTGCCACCCGCAACATACACGACACTTACATAGTCATTCAGCCAGTCTTCCGGCTTGGTGCTTCCGTCATAGGTCTTGGTCCCTCTAGCCAGCTGGAACTTGGACACGGGTGGCTCCCCATGATCCTGGGACCAAAACAATCTGGCCCTGGCGGGCCCTTCCCTTCTATCTCCTCGGACCGGTAGAGCCGGTCCAGCTTGTATCTTGCGTCACTTGGTTCCAGCATTCTCCCTCCCAACCGAGTTGCAAGATATCTTGGGTCGGCGTACCCGGAACACTCCATGGCCGAGTACGCATCATTGTAGAGGTCTTGAGGCACTGGTCCGGGTTGAGCAACCGGGTTGGCCACAACAGCAACCACATTTGGCTGAGCAACATGCTGGACAGGGTTAGCAACATGCTGCCGAGATGGGCCTTCTCGGTTACCTCCTTACCCCTCTTGATGAACTCTTGCAGCCGGATGGCCAGTACCTGCAGCGTTGTGTTTTTAGCCAGGCTGCCGCACTACAACGTGCTGTTTTCCGGCGACAGCCGGGTCGTACACCTGCATCTGTTTGTGTCTCCCAGAGTTTACACTCTGTGCCCTCTCTCCCCCGGGAAGCGGCGATAAGGCCTGGTCCACGGATTCTTACCCCATGTGACTGAACAACATAAGACGCACCGCCCCTGGGTTGGCTTGCCGAAATGCCTCATTATGCCTGCCAGCTTCCAGAACGAGCTCATTGAGCCGCTCCTGCTGTCTCACACGGGCCTCGCCGGTGAGATTTGGCAATTCTGCAGCAACAGCCTCTGCAGCTCTAAGTGTCTTTGCAGGGGAACTATATTTCGGCCTACCAGCCGTGTTTTGACTGGCAGACTTGCTAGCAGCTCTACCATCTCTAGCTAGCTCAGCGCCTAAGTTACGCCGAATAGTCCCTATCTTGGTAGGATTTCTAGAAATAGGGGTAAAGCCATGCACCCTGTTGTACTCATTTTGATCCAAGTTAAGCTCGGGCCTAACCTTCTCTAGCTCCTGGGCCTCTCGCAGCAAAGCGAGTCGCTGCTGCTCGAGCTGCGCCCTCACCACCGCTGTATAAGCATCCGTGGCGATAGGCATGCCGAGATGCTCGACACCAGCGCGAGCAGCCGGTATCACGGTCGATGTAGAAGGATCCATGTAGCCTGGAATGTTCCGGGGCATCTCGTAGGGCTTGTGGCCCCTGGCAGCAGCCGGCTCCTCGATGACCTCAGCCGCAGCAGCCGCGCCTTTCCCGGCATCAATAGTCGGGCCCGTCATCATCACCTCCACGCTGCCCACAGAGCAGCCAACCGGCTTCCCGCGTACAGCGAGAACAGCGGGGGATCATCGGCAACGAGCACCACATCGGGGTACTCGCGGATGACGGTGGTGGCGACGTACACCAGATGCGCGCCGAAAGACAACACGGAACCGCCTGCAGGCAAGGGCCTGCCGCCAAAATCGCCGGCGTTGTCGCTGATGAAGTCGAAGGAGCCGAATTTGTGGACAAGGCCACAAACCACGCGCTCCCCCAACGGAGTAACCGGTCCCGTCCGAATATGCACCCCAGCTAGCGCCACTGCTGGCCCCACGGTGGGCGCGAACTGTCGTGGTGTGGTGAAGACAGATGCCATAGGGTGGCTTAAGTTTGGGGCCGATGGACGTTGTATATATTCAGGGAGGGATCACACGTCACGTAGACGCGCTCAGAAACACTACAAACACCAAGATCTACCCAGGTTTAGGGCCCTCGTGTGGAGGTAACACCCCTACTCCTGCCTACCTCTATGTATACAGCTCGTAATGAGTAGCCACAATACAATTCCGGCCCTCTACCGAGTAGCCAACCTCTAGTTCAATCTCTGTCTAGTGCCTAGTCTCGCAATAAATTCTCTCTGGGCCAACGTCCCTCGCGCAGGAGGGGGCTGGCCACCTTATATACTGGTGGCCAGTCGAGTAAACAATGATTAAAAGTACACGAAGCGACAACTCTACTGTGACAACGGCGCACACCTCCGTGTTCCCGCTGACGCCGTGGCGAGAAGTCGCCGCGCCGTCCGGCTGACAGGCCTTGTCCACCCTGTCAGTCTCACAGAGTAGGCCCCTGACACATCCTTTCCCCCTGTCAGTGACAGGACATGACAGGCGCCCACCCTCACTATACCCACGCCTTGGCGCAGATAAGCATGTTCCTAGTAAGTTGAACCGCACGCCTGTACGGCTGCGGGATACGCGGGATCTCGTCAGAACGGCTCCATTGACTTTGTGCCCGAGTAGGATTGCTGCCCATCTACTCGGACCACCCGAGCTCTACTCGGTCAATTCCGAACTTCACTTGTATCTTCTCCTTGGCCTTCAATACTTATCACCGAGAAGCGTCTACCGGATACCGGATACCCGGGTAGCCGCCTACCCGGCAAACAGTACCTTGATCTCTGGTTTAGCACCTGCCTTTCCCTTACTCGGGGGTGGCCCCCCGACAAATGGAGTTTGGAGGGAGGTTATGTGGCTGGATTTTGTAGTGGTCTAAGACCTGAAGGAAGAAGGAAGATGGCGGAACTCCGATACCTCTGTTGATGTGTGCCGTGAGGAGGACTCGTTCTCCGACTTTTGGCGACGGCTCGGTCTCGTCCGCGTCGTACCGCCACTTTCCTTTCAGGATGAACCCCTCCTTTTCTATTGCCGGAAGGAGGGAGGGAACCACGTTGCAGTGGCTCCAGTTCCCGGAGTTCTCCTCCGTTTCTTCTTCGTCTCCGGCAGCGCCGGACACAGCGACCTCCTCGCCGCCGAGAATAGTGTTTCCCTCTATGGGCTCGGTGATGAGAGGCGGAGGAGGAGCAGCTGACGACGCCATCACGTTCTCGTCCGCGGGAGGTAGATCCCCACGGGCCGATTCGCTGGCGTTTCTCTCCGGCGTGCCTACGGTGGCGCGGACGGGGGAGTCCAGATGTTGGTCTAGGTCATTGATGATAGACTCGATGTCCATGGCGGTGTTGGTTGTGTCCATGGCGCGGGAAGAGTCTCCGTCGACCATCCTCCGATGATTTTCTCCGGGGAAGGCTGGAAAGCTTACTCTCTGCTATCGTTAGCTCGAGCTCTGGTGCTGGCTATGGCGCTGGGGGCTTGAGGAAGGAGATGAAGCGGAAGGACATCTGGAGGCCCCGAGGCGGCTATTTATAGCCGCATGTGCGCTGAGATTTGTTGCAACGGCTATTTTAGTCGTTGGATCATCGACGCGTGTCACACCCGGGATTACCGGGAAATAAAGGGACGGAGTGATAACTGTTATCTCCTCGTTTCCCGCGAGAATATGTCAGGAGATACGTTGCAGGGTTTTGGCTGAACCCAAACGTCCGTGATGTCAGCACGATTTCATCGCTGATATCAGGAAGTTCCTTCTCCGCGAAGGCTCGTGGAAGAAAAGTCGGACTTTGAGAAAATCCGAGTTTTGAGTTAACAAATTCTGGGAAAAAGAAGAATCGAGACTAAACGCCTACATTTCTCGGAACGAAATGACGAAAGGTGGCAGGACGAAGTCTCAATCCTTCTTGGGGGCTACTGTCGGATATATACCAATCAGGGGTATATTCGGCATTGGTCTGAAGAGCCGGATTACCAGGGTGGCCTGTTGGTAATGGATCACAGTCCATTGGGCGGCCCAATAAGCTGATGCGTAGGAAGCCAGATTCTAGAAGAACCCAGAGCACGGCCCAAAGTGGTGCGGCTTGGAGTAGAAGACGGATTCCTTACTTTCCAAGTTAGATACTTTCCGTAGTCTTCTAGGTTTCCTTTCTGTAAGCCCTGACCCGGCTATTTATATAAAGCCGGACGGGAGAGACGAAACAGACAGACAATTATCTAGAAGCCAACTCGCCGAGTTAGCGAAACCCTACTCACGTTGTACTTTGTATACTTCAGGCGTCAGCCCTGATTTAGTGAGATTGCAAAAGTAGGAACGTCGCCTTGTTGCGCCGTACCGAACCTGGGTAAACTTGGTGTTCTCGATTGTCGTACTACCACGTCCCCCCGCGTCTCTTCCCGTAGGCTTATGGAACCCCCGTCTATGATCCTTAATATGATGTCTTGATAGTATCACTGGCTTGTGGTGACCCGATGCTTCTTCGAGTATGCCTCGTGAATGTTCTAGAACTTTCGACGATCTTTAAGGAGATGGGTGGCCTTGAGCTTTCCCGTGTGCTTATCCGTGAACACATGCAGGGAGCAGTATCCGCCGAGGTCTTCCTCAGGTGTTTTGTCATCTGACTTTGGCTTCCACTCGCGATTCCCGCGGGATCAGCCGTCGCGATTTCTCGTGAATTCGGTCGCCAAATTTTTTGACTGATCTTCCTGATCATATTGTCGTCTCTTTGTCCTTCCGCGGTCGCCATTGCGATTGTCGTGCGCGGGTGAGGAGGGTTTCTCATTTCGAAGGGATTCTTCGCTGTTCGCCCACTTGTCGGCTATCACCATCAATTCTCATATAGTCTTGGGTGCGCATCATCCCAGTCTTCTCGGAAAGCTGCACGTTGTGCGCCCTTTGTGAAAGCTTCGACCGCTATTTACTCCTATATGTTTCCACTCATGTTTCTGAGCGTAGTCCATCTCTGGATGTACTCGTGAGTCGATTCACCACTCTTCTGTCTGCAGGCTCGCAGCTCCTCGAGACCTCGACAAATGAGGGCCTCTTGTACGTCGCCTGAAAGTTCTTCTTGAAGTCGCAAGTGAGATCGTCCCAGGATCTGTAACACGCACACGACCTGCCTTTGAGCCAGCTTCGGGTAGCTCCAACGAGATGTAGGTTAAGGTACTGCATGGCTGTCACCTTTTTTACGTGTTGGCACTTGACTGCGGTCAGGTAATCCGAGAGCCAAGTCCTAGGTTCTTGCGAGCCATCGTACTTTGGGACTTCCGAAGTGAGCTTGAATTTTTTGGGCATCGGTGCCTCCCGAATATTGTTGATGAAGAACAGCGCGCCGCGGGCCTCTTCATCACAGGAGGACGTTGATCGAGCGCGATTCGTGCGTGCGCGAGCCCTGTCGACCTTGTTCTGGGTGATGTCATTCCACGCGTCGTAGGAGGCTCAATCTCGTCTGTTATCTCGTCACAGATCCCTACTGTGGTGTCTCGAATCGCGGCCTCTACGTCGTGGTTCGTCTTCACGATGTCGCGATCGGCCTTCACTGTGTCGTGGGCTATCATCACGGTGTCGCAGGCTGTCGTTGCTGTTTCGCAGACTATCGTCGCGACGTCGTGCCTCCTTGCTTCGGTGGTGGCGGGGCGATCCTTTATCTCCTCTTTTTGGTGATGTATCCTCGCGTCTGCAAGGCGATTTGTCTGTTCGAGGCGCCGCAGCCTCCGGGGTGGTCGTTTTCTTGTGACCTTGGGCGGAAATCGCCGTGCCGGCTAGACCTAGCCCCCTTTGGACTTGGCGATACTTCTTGTTGCTTGCAGAGTTGACGATGGAGTGGTTGCTTCTTGATGGCTTTGAATCCCCGACAACGGTGCCAGAAATTCTATGATGCAAACATTGATGGTGCGTTGGGAACCCGAAGGGGAGAGTGTGATGAGTGCAGCGGTAAGAATTTCCCTGAGTTAAGAACCAAGGTTATCAATCGAGTAGGAGAAAGAGGATCTTCGGAAGGTTGCTGCCACTGACGGTGGTGATTGCGCCTCACCGGTGTCAGCAACAACGCGGAACCTACACACAACACAACCAAAATACTTTGTGTAAGGACCCCAGACCGGCAGTCTGAAACCCTACGTATGCATACATTCACGATCCCAGAAAGATCAGTCGTGAACAACATACAAAGTTGGCACACAGAAATACATCATCCATTACACGAATACAAAAGGTATTACACAAATGATCACATGATCAAGACTAAAACATCTGCCACGCAGGGCAGGCAACTTAACAAACACAGCGGAAGACAAATAAAAACATAACGTAGCTGAGCCCATGTCACGCCTTAACCTACAGGCTGCTGACCGGGAGACGAGCCTAATTCGCACAGTCGTCAACTCCGTACTTCTCTTCATAGATCTCCTTCGGAGGCTCCTTCTCCAAAATCTGATAAGTAGATACCAGGGGCGAAACCATAATGAGTACATTTGAATGTACTCAGCAAGACATCCATCATGTCACTTACCAACATGCAAATATGCTTATATGGTGGAATAGGTAGGCTATAAATAGGGTTCACTATCAATGGTGTTCATGTATGATGACACCACAGTTGCAGTCAGGTTAATCTGTATCTTCGTTGAAGAAGATACTTCAGAAGAAAATACTATAGTTTTAGTTCTCTTGTCGATGTCACAAGTACAAGAGGTTTTTTGTAAAACTTTGTTAAAGAATATTTTCTCCTGGCAAAACTTCTTGGAATCAGTTTCCAGAATTCTTGCTTAGGGTAGAAAAGGTTTTCTTTGCAAAACATTTTGTTTTGTATAACATCATCTGGCTTTTCATCATCACTGATACCTCCACGGTATAAGTTTCCATTCCTTTCCGAACTTCACAAGTTCAACACTTCCTTTCCAAGCTTTCCCTTTCAAAAACTTCCTTTTTGAAAACATTGACACAATGCTAGCTACATGGCCATTCAACTGTCCATATCCGAGGACGCGGCTTCTTCGAAAAAGTTGTACTCTGCAGAGGTGTACACATCCACCAGATCCAGTACACCTCCCGTGAAACAACCACGGACTGTAACAACAGTATGTAAACATCAGGTATCTGATCATAACCATCCACTATGTTCAAGCTAGTATATGCCTATCTCTCAGTTGAGTTTTTCCACATCCCCGGCACTGAGCTAATCCCCGCCAAGCCAGGATGCCTCATCTGATGCATCCGGAGGGAAAATTAATCCCACACTTTATATGTCTCCGCGACATTCGGTTCAGAGGATCCCATCCTCTATAGCATATTGAGATAGCACACACTAATAAGAACAAACTTCAAGTTAAGCCCCTTGCCCATGTTGGGGTAGGGTGGCAGTACGGTAAAGGTTGTCCGGCGAAGACTAGGTTATGTGTCATTTTTGAAAACACCACTTTCTCAAAAATGACCACTTCCACATTCCTCCGGAGAACAAGGATCCGCCTTTTCTCCGGGTTTTTCCGTAAAGCCTTTGTTTTGTAGAATCACAATTTTAGGGTGTCCACTTAGGGACTAGTATATTTGATGGTAATAAATACCATAGGGTGGCTTATGGGCTTGGTATTACCAAGTTTAACTATTGGCATGATAGTAACCTATGATATAGTATAGTAGTAATTTCCACATCAAAAATAGTTTTGATAATCAAGTTTTTGTAAAACTTCAGAGGTAAAACATGCATGATATATAATGGTAAGTATTGTATCAGCAAGCAATCAGGATGCTTGCCTGGTATCTCTTTGTGTCCCTGGTTGTTGGAGTGACTGGAACTTGAAACAGAGCTTCCCGACACTTCCTTCCTCTTCGTTTTTCTAACGCCGTAAAAGGAATAAAGGACACACATAAGAACCAATCAAGGCAAGCAACCATATGTAACAATACATACAGCAAGGTAATCTAATAATAACCAATCACACAATTATTAACTTAGGCAAACAATCAAACAAAACTATTTGGCAGAAATGCCATTTAACAAGACAGCTCAAGGTTGGAGGAACGTATCTCACAACCTTAATATCATGGATTCAGTGGGTGTGCCACTCTCATACCAAGATATTAATAAACCCAAAATACACTTAGTTTCACAAGGGTGAGACTACTAAAAGTGTATAAAACATGCACAAAAATAAGCATGGCAATGGGTCTATCAACCACACCACAAAAAGAAAAAAGGTAGCCATTCTACTGAGTCTAAATTCACCTCAAGAATAAATAAGACACATGATTTGCAAAAGTTACTTTTACAAATCAGTGAGCCTACAAAAGTGTAACAAGGTAATAAACTCATCATAAAACACACAATTTCTCATAGTGAGAACAACAGAAACAATGACTAAAAAGAAGGAATCCTATTGACATGTTTCTACTAAAAGTTTGCTATGCAAACATGCATAACATGTAAAATACTAAAATGCAAACAAGGAACCATGTTATCATAATGGGAATGAAAACATGTCCTCATGCAAGGATACACAATTTTCTACCAAACACAAGTTGGCAGGAAAAACAAGTCAACACAAAAACTGCTAAGGAATCTAGTACTACTCAAACATGAAGAATCAATGGATGCATTTCAATCAAGTAATTTAAATACAACCAGAGGGTCCATGTCATAAAAACAGTAGTGAAAAATATATATACTTGCTATAACAAAAATATCCCATTTGATAAAACAAGGCATCAATTTGCAGGGCAACTCCTACATACTAGTAGTAATAAAAAGGGCATTACTAGAGGAATCAAACAACAATCCAAAGATGGATTTTTCCTAGCAAGCCACACATGATTATAACCACTTACAAACAGAAGCATACCCATTTTTGTTTAGCACAAAAATTCCCAAAGCAAACATATTAGGCACTCATTAGTTATAGAACTATATAAAAGAAATACATCTAGTTTGGGGAAATAATGTTTCCACCAAAAATGCAATGAAACCAGTGGGTGTTCCACTAGCATAACAAAGCATTAAGAGGTCCAATGCCTCTGGTCACACTTGACAAAAATTAGCAAAATACTAAACTAGCATCTAGTGCATTAACCATACTAGTAGAAAATACTAGGATGCAAAAATAAGCAATGTAATGCTACTCATGCTATTGTTTTCACACAAGTGAGAACTCTAGGGGTCAAGTACTCATAATAACATAATCAAAATGCTACTGGTCCTATGAAGATAACACAAAAATATGTGGCTATGCAACCACAAATATTAATGCCAAAAATTCCACACATGAGGGAATTTTTCCAAAACATTTTCATAGTAATGATTAAACTACTCATGCTTTTCTACCAATTCAAAAGCAAGCTAGTAGAGGTGATACTAACACAAATTCAGTACCAATATGGTACTGGATCCAATCAACAAACCCAAGTGTTTGCACATAATTTTATCACTCAAAATTATATACAAGTATTAAACTAGAGAATAAACATATGCTACTAATATAAATCCTATTTCTTCTCCACTCAAGTCCACACAATCTAACATGCTAAAATAGCTAAGTAAACCTTATAAAACAAGTTCACACAACTTATACATGCTAGAAAATAATATTGCAACACAAAAATATCATAACACAAATTAATTACTTAAAATGCCAAAATGGCAGAAACAAGCAAAACAAAGATCTGTCCACCAAATTTTATAGGATGCTCTAAAAATTTAACCCTTCTAGGTTTAGATAGTCCTAAACATATACAAGACCATCCAATTTGTTTTGTATCAAAATTCATCTTTAATTAATTTATAAAAATCACCAAAGTGCTCACTGGTGTTTTACCAAATTGCATGCCATTTCAAAAATACAATGAATTTGGAAGCAAGGTTAACTTCATCAGTTAGGAAATTTCAAGGGCTTTCCAATGCAATTGGCCTCACTTCATTTAGAGTTGTAAAATAAAAATGGTGCTCATTTTGGTGTTTCTGGTACCTGTTGCCAAAACATTTTTCATTTCAAATCTATTCATCCAAAAGTAGATCTACAAAGTTGAGGTGGTTTAGATTTAGTTTATCTAGCACTGTGAATTTTGTCTTGCTCAAAAACATCTTTTAGGTTGCCTTTTTGGTCCAAAAGTAAACATAGATGTTTCTGTGAAAAATGAAAAGGAAAAAGAACATTGTTGGGCTAGATCCACCTACTGGGCCGGTCAGATCGATTCCCACCGTGGGCAGATCTAGACTTAGACGCTGACTCGCGGGCCATCTGCCACGCGGGCAGCCACGCAAGCGCAACGAGGCCCCACGGGCGGGTTTGACCGTACAGCGCGCGGGTCAACGTGACCATGACGCCAGCACGCGTCATCCGCCGGCGGGAGGGGTCTCCGGCGAGGTCCTAACGGGCTAATCCGTTCACCATTTTGCGAAACAAACGCATCTACGCGTTGCTCTCGACGCGGGCAACCCAGCGAGCGCGGCCTCGTTTCCTGGGAAGTCGCCGGAGAGCGGCGGCGACGGTGGCGCACGGTGGCCGGACAACGACCACGACGCGACAACGATTCAGAGGGAGAGGGAGAGGGGAAATGGGTCGGGGGGACTCCCCTGCTTACCACGAACGCGCTGGAGGGCTTGGTGAGGTCGGAGAGGACTCGGAGCGGCGGCAATAGCTCGCCGGAGCGCTCCCGGAGCCGTGGAAGAAAACGGACGGCGCGGCGACCTCGAGCCCTTCCGGCCCGATTCCTTCTGCAGGGAGGGTCAGCGCGACAAGGCGGAGAGTTAGAGCTCAACGGCTGCCGGCGGCGTGCACCCATTTGGCCGAATCGAAGTGGAGCTCGAGCTAGGGTTTCGGGTTGCAAAGAAATAGAGAGAGAGAGGAGGGCTCGAGGGGGGGGGGGAGATAGAGGGGGGGCCTGGGGAGACAGACCACATGGGGGGCCCCTTATATCCTCAAGTTAGCTTCGAATCGAAGCAATGGAGTAGGGTTCCTGTTTTCTACAGAGAGCTAGAGGTTGAAGATGACTCGGATTTAAATTAGGTCCCTGCGATTTTACAAACAGGTCCCTGCCTTCACTGAAAATTGATGTTTTCCCTAATCAAACAAAGTCAAAAATTGAAACCCTTTTGCCCAAAATTCTTATTAGTTAAGATGTACAACATATGTGAAAATTGGCTCAATTAGATAAACTTCATAATTCAAAGTTGTTCAAATTTGAATTCTGACATAAATGGACATTGAATTTATTAACCTACTTGGGAGCTTCCAAAAATTATAATTTTTGGCACACATTCCTTATTTGATGTGTTCCTTAGGTGGTATAAAATTCAAGTCATTTAGAGTTACTTCATAGAACAAACTTGTTCAAATTTCAAAAAGGTGCTGTCAAGAAAACAGGGATTTTTGGCAACTTCAATTATTCAAAACCTTGTGCCCTTTTGGTTTTCATCCTTATTTATGCTATAGAGCATGTGGTATTTATTTCATGGCATTTAGAAAAAGTTTGTAGAACAAACTTGTTCAAAATCCCAAATGTTGCTGTGGAGAAAAACCATGTTTTCAGGACTCTAATGGATTCAATTTTTGGTCTCCTCTTGTGTGTGTTCCTTATTTGATATAAGGAAGCAATGGTATGAATTTCAGATCATTTGATTAAAGTTTCCAGAAGTAACTTGTTTTAGTTTTCTGTTTCTAGAAATATTGGAATTTCTATTTAATAAGGCATTTGGCTTTTCTTTAATAATGTTTTGCCAAAATATTTATATGACTAGAGATAGCAAGTCAATGCTCTCCAATACTTTTGTTTTTAAGTTTGCAAGGTTGGAAAAACATTTGATAATATTTTGGTGAAGCATTTAAGAATGCCTCCTTTTTCTGATATTTCTTTATGGAAATTTTATTAAGTGTTTCCTCTTCATTAATTTAGGTCTTGGAATTATATTCAACAAGTCTGAGATTCCTAAGATGTTTTTGGAACACTCTTTGATCAATATTTACTTTAGAAAATATTGTCAAAGTCATTGGAACAATATGTTGAATATTTTGTTTTCAATTTCTTAGCCATGTAAGTTTATATAATTAGTTTGTTTAGTTGCACTCAAACAAATACAATCAAAGTTTAATTGTCACAATCAAAGTTTAATTGTCAAGAAATTAGCAAAACAACTGTGTTAACAGGTATTCCAAAATTGGGATGTGACAGGTCTTCCCCCCTTAAAAAGAATCTCGTCCCCGAGATTCACAAGCGAGGACTAAGGGAGGGCCAACAAACACAATGTTAGTGTTGGAGTGGAGGTGCTTCCCCCCTTTGACTTATCTTGGGAGGTGGGGTACATCCCTAAATTAGTGAATTCACTATTAAAAGAAGTACACCAGTACTTGTTTTAGGTCCAAAACTTTTGTTTCCTAGTTTGAACAAAGATTAAGGTTAGTGCAGAACTACCTGGAAAAATACCGTCAATTTTTACATGAGTTCTTAGCTATATCCCACATATTACATACCACATATGGAGTGGTGTACCACTCTCATAACTAGGTATATAAGAAGCTAGAATATAGCTTGTGGGTGCAACAGGTTAGGTTGCTAAGGTAAAATAAACAGACAGGATAACTACCCATGGTAGTGGTTATTACTCACCACAAGCAACTATCACTTAAAGTGTTCAGGATTTTAGTTGGATGTTTTAGATTCTTAAGATACTCTTAAGCACAATCATAACACAAGTATGAACTCATGCTAAGGTAAAACATTTAAACAAAATCCAATAAGAAAACAAACAACACCACAGATGAATAGATTATTTATTCACTAGGTTACTGTTTATTAGAGGTTTTGGAATCCATCAATCATGAAAAATTAGCTAACAACCAGTAGCTAAAAACCAATGAATACAATCATAAAGGTACTCTAAAACACCTTGTTTACACAAGATAAAACTTCTATTACACAGGCATAGAAAAAGGTCTGCACAAATCACACACTAGTATGAAAAATCTACACCAGCATGCTATAAGAGATAATCATATCCTATAACCATAGAACATGCAACTAAATAATTCATGGCATGATAACAGAAGTAATAACTTCCTAAACATGCTATATCAACACATATATACTCATAAAATAAAAAGAGGGTAATATTAGAGCAAAAATCACCATTTTCTAGTGGTGAAACTAGTTTCACTCTAGAGAAACAAACAATGCTTTCATGATGTTTAAACTTAAACAAGAAAGGCATGAATATAAGTGTACCTAATAACAGTACACCAATCCTACTCATGTTAGTAAGCACAAACACCAAAGTACTTCTATGTATCAACCATTAAGCATGCAGAAATTTCTTCTAGCAATTTCTGTTTTTCTTAAACAATTACTAGCAAACAAGCAAGGTATAACTCACACAACCAGTAGCTATGAAATTAATGAAAAGTTATCTCAACCTTTTCAAAAACCCATACACTCAATTTAAAATTATTCACAAACAATCTACCAATCAAGAGGAATTTATTTTATTTGCGAACAATTTAATTTCAGCACACGGCAGTGAAACATTTCTTAACATGATACCCCTAAGGAATATTATGCTAACAAAAAGATCACACCCTAACATATTAGTATGTACTAATAAGAAATAAACTTCTCATTTGCATAAGTGAAAAGAAACAATTATATTTTCCATGGTGGAAAATAGAAATCAATCACATAGTGAAACATGCTATTTTCACCAATGTGTATAGTTGGGGATTTTCATCCTCAAGCAAAAATACAATGGGACCAGTGGGCTATGGCCTACTAATACCAAGTAAAAATAGGTGCTAAGCCTCTGGTTACTCATGAAAAACTTTGCATACAAGATAAAAATATAAGGCTATTTAATCTAGTGAAGCAATACTAGTGCATATTGATAGCAATTCTTACACATGCTTTACTATTAAGAGACATGCAAGCTAACATAGGTACAAGCATCAAAATAACAGTACCTAAATGTTACTTGACTCCAAGAACTCATAGCACAAAAATTTATCAAAGCATTCACACAAAGATCTAGTTCTCACAATAATTCCAAAGAATAAACACTAGAAAAATAACAAATGGCACTCATGCTTTGCTATAAGACCACATGCAAGTTAATGAAGATAATAGCATATAAATCACAGTACCAAAATGGTACTGGACTCACCACAATCATGCAAAAAAAATTAGGTAACAAGCACACAAAGGTTTTGCTCACACCACTAGTGAAATAAGTACCAGAAAACAAACAACAAATGTTACACCTGCTTTGCTATAAAATAAGGTGTAAGCTAATAGAGATAATAACATAGAAATAACAGTACCAAAATGGTACTTGATCTAACATAACCACAACAAAAAATCTAGGTACAACAAAGCTACAAGGATTTGCCTACACAACAATCCAAATAATAAAACTAGAAGGTAACAAATGCTATTTCATTTTTATTTGAGTTTCCAATCATGCACACACTTTCTAGGGTAGATTTATTGTAACAAAACAACATAATTAACAAGTCCTAACAACTCTATATAAGTTAGGAAGCAAGATTGAATAAAACACAATTTATTTCAATCAAGAGCACACAAAGAAATAAAAACAGGAAAACTGTTGTTTCCTATATCTATCACAACCGTTCCATCGTTCACTTAATTTCTAAACCCCGAATATCATAGTACCTACAATGTCTACCAAGTTTTTGGTTTCCAAAGTAGATACACATGATATCCTATTGACTAGTAAACGAATAGGTCATCATCTTATTTTCTCATGACTTCTCCTTTTTTTTATCAACTAGATTAAAAAGTGTCGTAAGTCACTTAATTCTTTGGTTTAGAAAGAGTTGTCAGTAGTTCACATGCTTTGGTTAGGTGTCAACCTAAGATTAGAACAAAGCATGTTAATCTTGTTAGCTTTTTATTTAATAATGTTTGTCCGACAAGATACGACTAGCGTCATACGTCGAATATTGAATTGTGCTCTTCGGATTGGTTTTTTGTGGGGGTTGCGCATCATGGCATGTGAAGACTTCTTTTGCATCCAGACAAAACATAGAGGTTTTGGTCAGTATTGGTTGGTTTTCTTCACGCCTTTTCTTCTTTGAGGATTGTCGTTGTTGGAGCTTTATATGTTGGAGTGCATCACTGGTAGCAACGCTATCAGTTCGTGTGGCTTGATGGTCCTCTATTATTAGGTCCAATGGTGCTTTCATTAATTGTGGGGGGAAATGGTGGTGGTTTACGACGGGTCGCATTATGAAGCGAAAACAAGTATAAGTCTAAGCAACAAATTCTTGTTTTTGAATGCTATACAAACATTTTTGCTTGCAAAAATTTAACACGAGGCGATTCAAAAACAAGAGCGGGGCAAGCACAAATATGCAAATTTTTGAGTACCCCACAAACATATAGAAGCCTAGATGAACCAAATTCTACACCACACAATAGCACAAAGTCCTATGGACACACATAAGCAAGTCAAAACACACAAACAAGGCTCAATTGGAGCTACGTCGGGGGATGATCCAAAATCCTAGAAGTGGCTGAAGAACTATATCTACTGCTGACCATCATCACTGTAGAGCTATGCAATTATTTTGGTCTCTCGGGACATCGGCAAGTATAAAAGCTTTTGTATGGAAACAAGATAATAGGAGTAAAGTTTGTTAAAACTTTTAATTGAGAGAGGTAAAACTTATGCGACCATCTGTTTTTGAAACCCCAACTATTTTCTGGACAGAAAACTTCAAAGTCGAGAGATGTTTCAAAAACAGAGCGAAGCAGTTGCAAAAAGGTAAGAAATAAACTCTTAACCGAGAGAGATACTAACTTTATAAGGCCCGCCCTTCGAACCACTGTTCAAGGACGCCCTTGATATGCATTTAGAACTTTTTGAAAAGATCAGAAGGAGGGAAAATATACTAAAATTCCCTTAGATAAAAATTAATTTAGATAGTAAAAAGGTTTTTACTCCAAAAATACTTTTCTTTCCTATCTGACGTCCATGCTAACTAAGGTCTCCTAAGGTCAGGATGGCTCTGATACCAACTCTGTAAGGACCCCAGACCGGCAGTCTGAAACCCTACGTATGCATACATTCACGATCCCAGAAAGATCAGTCGTGAACAACATACAAAGTTGGCACACAGAAATACATCATCCATTACACGAATACAAAAGGTATTACACAAATGATCACATGATCAAGACTAAAACATCTGCCACGCAGGGCAGGCAACTTAACAAACACAGCGGAAGACAAATAAAAACATAACGTAGCTGAGCCCATGTCACGCCTTAACCTACAGGCTGCTGACCGGGAGACGAGCCTAATTCGCACAGTCGTCAACTCCGTACTTCTCTTCATAGATCTCCTTCGGAGGCTCCTTCTCCAAAATCTGATAAGTAGATACCAGGGGCGAAACCATAATGAGTACATTTGAATGTACTCAGCAAGACATCCATCATGTCACTTACCAACATGCAAATATGCTTATATGGTGGAATAGGTAGGCTATAAATAGGGTTCACTATCAATGGTGTTCATGTATGATGACACCACAGTTGCAGTCAGGTTAATCTGTATCTTCGTTGAAGAAGATACTTCAGAAGAAAATACTATAGTTTTAGTTCTCTTGTCGATGTCACAAGTACAAGAGGTTTTTTTGTAAAACTTTGTTAAAGAATATTTTCTCCTGGCAAAACTTCTTGGAATCAGTTTCCAGAATTCTTGCTTAGGGTAGAAAAGGTTTTCTTTGCAAAACATTTTGTTTTGTATAACATCATCTGGCTTTTCATCATCACTGATACCTCCACGGTATAAGTTTCCATTCCTTTCCGAACTTCACAAGTTCAACACTTCCTTTCCAAGCTTTCCCTTTCAAAAACTTCCTTTTTGAAAACATTGACACAATGCTAGCTACATGGCCATTCAACTGTCCATATCCGAGGACGCGGCTTCTTCGAAAAAGTTGTACTCTGCAGAGGTGTACACATCCACCAGATCCAGTACACCTCCCGTGAAACAACCACGGACTGTAACAACAGTATGTAAACATCAGGTATCTGATCATAACCATCCACTATGTTCAAGCTAGTATATGCCTATCTCTCAGTTGAGTTTTTCCACATCCCCGGCACTGAGCTAATCCCCGCCAAGCCAGGATGCCTCATCTGATGCATCCGGAGGGAAAATTAATCCCACACTTTATATGTCTCCGCGACATTCGGTTCAGAGGATCCCATCCTCTATAGCATATTGAGATAGCACACACTAATAAGAACAAACTTCAAGTTAAGCCCCTTGCCCATGTTGGGGTAGGGTGGCAGTACGGTAAAGGTTGTCCGGCGAAGACTAGGTTATGTGTCATTTTTGAAAACACCACTTTCTCAAAAATGACCACTTCCACATTCCTCCGGAGAACAAGGATCCGCCTTTTCTCCGGGTTTTTCCGTAAAGCCTTTGTTTTGTAGAATCACAATTTTAGGGTGTCCACTTAGGGACTAGTATATTTGATGGTAATAAATACCATAGGGTGGCTTATGGGCTTGGTATTACCAAGTTTAACTATTGGCATGATAGTAACCTATGATATAGTATAGTAGTAATTTCCACATCAAAAATAGTTTTGATAATCAAGTTTTTGTAAAACTTCAGAGGTAAAACATGCATGATATATAATGGTAAGTATTGTATCAGCAAGCAATCAGGATGCTTGCCTGGTATCTCTTTGTGTCCCTGGTTGTTGGAGTGACTGGAACTTGAAACAGAGCTTCCCGACACTTCCTTCCTCTTCGTTTTTCTAACGCCGTAAAAGGAATAAAGGACACACATAAGAACCAATCAAGGCAAGCAACCATATGTAACAATACATACAGCAAGGTAATCTAATAATAACCAATCACACAATTATTAACTTAGGCAAACAATCAAACAAAACTATTTGGCAGAAATGCCATTTAACAAGACAGCTCAAGGTTGGAGGAACGTATCTCACAACCTTAATATCATGGATTCAGTGGGTGTGCCACTCTCATACCAAGATATTAATAAACCCAAAATACACTTAGTTTCACAAGGGTGAGACTACTAAAAGTGTATAAAACATGCACAAAAATAAGCATGGCAATGGGTCTATCAACCACACCACAAAAAGAAAAAAGGTAGCCATTCTACTGAGTCTAAATTCACCTCAAGAATAAATAAGACACATGATTTGCAAAAGTTACTTTTACAAATCAGTGAGCCTACAAAAGTGTAACAAGGTAATAAACTCATCATAAAACACACAATTTCTCATAGTGAGAACAACAGAAACAATGACTAAAAAGAAGGAATCCTATTGACATGTTTCTACTAAAAGTTTGCTATGCAAACATGCATAACATGTAAAATACTAAAATGCAAACAAGGAACCATGTTATCATAATGGGAATGAAAACATGTCCTCATGCAAGGATACACAATTTTCTACCAAACACAAGTTGGCAGGAAAAACAAGTCAACACAAAAACTGCTAAGGAATCTAGTACTACTCAAACATGAAGAATCAATGGATGCATTTCAATCAAGTAATTTAAATACAACCAGAGGGTCCATGTCATAAAAACAGTAGTGAAAAATATATATACTTGCTATAACAAAAATATCCCATTTGATAAAACAAGGCATCAATTTGCAGGGCAACTCCTACATACTAGTAGTAATAAAAAGGGCATTACTAGAGGAATCAAACAACAATCCAAAGATGGATTTTTCCTAGCAAGCCACACATGATTATAACCACTTACAAACAGAAGCATACCCATTTTTGTTTAGCACAAAAATTCCCAAAGCAAACATATTAGGCACTCATTAGTTATAGAACTATATAAAAGAAATACATCTAGTTTGGGGAAATAATGTTTCCACCAAAAATGCAATGAAACCAGTGGGTGTTCCACTAGCATAACAAAGCATTAAGAGGTCCAATGCCTCTGGTCACACTTGACAAAAATTAGCAAAATACTAAACTAGCATCTAGTGCATTAACCATACTAGTAGAAAATACTAGGATGCAAAAATAAGCAATGTAATGCTACTCATGCTATTGTTTTCACACAAGTGAGAACTCTAGGGGTCAAGTACTCATAATAACATAATCAAAATGCTACTGGTCCTATGAAGATAACACAAAAATATGTGGCTATGCAACCACAAATATTAATGCCAAAAATTCCACACATGAGGGAATTTTTCCAAAACATTTTCATAGTAATGATTAAACTACTCATGCTTTTCTACCAATTCAAAAGCAAGCTAGTAGAGGTGATACTAACACAAATTCAGTACCAATATGGTACTGGATCCAATCAACAAACCCAAGTGTTTGCACATAATTTTATCACTCAAAATTATATACAAGTATTAAACTAGAGAATAAACATATGCTACTAATATAAATCCTATTTCTTCTCCACTCAAGTACACACAATCTAACATGCTAAAATAGCTAAGTAAACCTTATAAAACAAGTTCACACAACTTATACATGCTAGAAAATAATATTGCAACACAAAAATATCATAACACAAATTAATTACTTAAAATGCCAAAATGGCAGAAACAAGCAAAACAAAGATCTGTCCACCAAATTTTATAGGATGCTCTAAAAATTTAACCCTTCTAGGTTTAGATAGTCCTAAACATATACAAGACCATCCAATTTGTTTTGTATCAAAATTCATCTTTAATTAATTTATAAAAATCACCAAAGTGCTCACTGGTGTTTTACCAAATTGCATGCCATTTCAAAAATACAATGAATTTGGAAGCAAGGTTAACTTCATCAGTTAGGAAATTTCAAGGGCTTTCCAATGCAATTGGCCTCACTTCATTTAGAGTTGTAAAATAAAAATGGTGCTCATTTTGGTGTTTCTGGTACCTGTTGCCAAAACATTTTTCATTTCAAATCTATTCATCCAAAAGTAGATCTACAAAGTTGAGGTGGTTTAGATTTAGTTTATCTAGCACTGTGAATTTTGTCTTGCTCAAAAACATCTTTTAGGTTGCCTTTTTGGTCCAAAAGTAAACATAGATGTTTCTGTGAAAAATGAAAAGGAAAAAGAACATTGTTGGGCTAGATCCACCTACTGGGCCGGTCAGATCGATTCCCACCGTGGGCAGATCTAGACTTAGACGCTGACTCGCGGGCCATCTGCCACGCGGGCAGCCACGCAAGCGCAACGAGGCCCCACGGGCGGGTTTGACCGTACAGCGCGCGGGTCAACGTGACCATGACGCCAGCACGCGTCATCCGCCGGCGGGAGGGGTCTCCGGCGAGGTCCTAACGGGCTAATCCGTTCACCATTTTGCGAAACAAACGCATCTACGCGTTGCTCTCGACGCGGGCAACCCAGCGAGCGCGGCCTCGTTTCCTGGGAAGTCGCCGGAGAGCGGCGGCGACGGTGGCGCACGGTGGCCGGACAACGACCACGACGCGACAACGATTCAGAGGGAGAGGGAGAGGGGAAATGGGTCGGGGGGACTCCCCTGCTTACCACGAACGCGCTGGAGGGCTTGGTGAGGTCGGAGAGGACTCGGAGCGGCGGCAATAGCTCGCCGGAGCGCTCCCGGAGCCGTGGAAGAAAACGGACGGCGCGGCGACCTCGAGCCCTTCCGGCCCGATTCCTTCTGCAGGGAGGGTCAGCGCGACAAGGCGGAGAGTTAGAGCTCAACGGCTGCCGGCGGCGTGCACCCATTTGGCCGAATCGAAGTGGAGCTCGAGCTAGGGTTTCGGGTTGCAAAGAAATAGAGAGAGAGAGGAGGGCTCGAGGGGGGGGGGAGATAGAGGGGGGGCCTGGGGAGACAGACCACATGGGGGGCCCCTTATATCCTCAAGTTAGCTTCGAATCGAAGCAATGGAGTAGGGTTCCTGTTTTCTACAGAGAGCTAGAGGTTGAAGATGACTCGGATTTAAATTAGGTCCCTGCGATTTTACAAACAGGTCCCTGCCTTCACTGAAAATTGATGTTTTCCCTAATCAAACAAAGTCAAAAATTGAAACCCTTTTGCCCAAAATTCTTATTAGTTAAGATGTACAACATATGTGAAAATTGGCTCAATTAGATAAACTTCATAATGCAAAGTTGTTCAAATTTGAATTCTGACATAAATGGACATTGAATTTATTAACCTACTTGGGAGCTTCCAAAAATTATAATTTTTGGCACACATTCCTTATTTGATGTGTTCCTTAGGTGGTATAAAATTCAAGTCATTTAGAGTTACTTCATAGAACAAACTTGTTCAAATTTCAAAAAGGTGCTGTCAAGAAAACAGGGATTTTTGGCAACTTCAATTATTCAAAACCTTGTGCCCTTTTGGTTTTCATCCTTATTTATGCTATAGAGCATGTGGTATTTATTTCATGGCATTTAGAAAAAGTTTGTAGAACAAACTTGTTCAAAATCCCAAATGTTGCTGTGGAGAAAAACCATGTTTTCAGGACTCTAATGGATTCAATTTTTGGTCTCCTCTTGTGTGTGTTCCTTATTTGATATAAGGAAGCAATGGTATGAATTTCAGATCATTTGATTAAAGTTTCCAGAAGTAACTTGTTTTAGTTTTCTGTTTCTAGAAATATTGGAATTTCTATTTAATAAGGCATTTGGCTTTTCTTTAATAATGTTTTGCCAAAATATTTATATGACTAGAGATAGCAAGTCAATGCTCTCCAATACTTTTGTTTTTAAGTTTGCAAGGTTGGAAAAACATTTGATAATATTTTGGTGAAGCATTTAAGAATGCCTCCTTTTTCTGATATTTCTTTATGGAAATTTTATTAAGTGTTTCCTCTTCATTAATTTAGGTCTTGGAATTATATTCAACAAGTCTGAGATTCCTAAGATGTTTTTGGAACACTCTTTGATCAATATTTACTTTAGAAAATATTGTCAAAGTCATTGGAACAATATGTTGAATATTTTGTTTTCAATTTCTTAGCCATGTAAGTTTATATAATTAGTTTGTTTAGTTGCACTCAAACAAATACAATCAAAGTTTAATTGTCACAATCAAAGTTTAATTGTCAAGAAATTAGCAAAACAACTGTGTTAACAGGTATTCCAAAATTGGGATGTGACACTTTGTCCCAACGGTACAGTGAGGTTGTCAATCTCACCAGTCTTGCTGAAAACAAAGATTAGACGTATAGTGTGGAAATAGTGTAGGCTTGCAGTAAATAAAGAAAGCAGGGTATTGTAGTGATCTGTTTAACAGTGTAAGAAAATGGATCGGGGTTCATAGGTTCACTAGTGGTGTCTCTCCATAAAAGATAGCATGTTGGGTGAACAAATTCCAGCTAGGCAATTGACAAATAAAGGTTGCACCGTAGTGCACATTCATGACATGATGACTACTATGATATTTAGTGCGGGCATTACAATAATATACATAGACCGTAATCCAACTGCATCTATGACTAATAATCCACCCTCAGGTTATCATCCGAACCCCCTTAGGTATTAAGTTGCAAGCAACAGATAACTGCATTAAACAAAGTGTGTAATGTAAGCAATGATTGTACACGCGGGCACTCACATCGTTGTTTTCTCCCTAGTGGAAACATCACATCCTCCCCCATCATGTTTCTGTCAGTCGAGCACAGGCGAAAAGGAAGCATTAACCAAACTATCGAGCATAAATACACCCTCTTGGAGTCACTAGCAACTACTTGGCCAGAGCAACCACTAGAAACGGAAAGCATGCAAGATCACAAATAACATATGCAATAAAGACTATAATCAACTTGGCATAAGTTCAATATTCATCGGATACCGGCAAACACAGCACACAGGATTACATAAGAACAATCTCGATCATGTTAGGCAGCTGATACGTCTCTAACGTATCTATAATTTCCGATGCTCCATGATAATATTATGCCAATTGCTACATGTTTTCTCCCTTCTTTATAGCATTTTTACACGTTTTCCGGGACTAACCTATTAACAAGATGCCAAGTGCCAGTTCCTTGTTTTCTGCTGTTTTTTATTTGAGAAACGTTGTTCTAGAAATATTCTCGGAATTGGACCCCACAAAGCCCGAAGTGCCTATTTTCCTGGAAGTATCCAGAAGACCGAACAGGAGTCGAAGACGGGAACCTAGGGGGAACACCATGGGGTGGCGCGCCCCCCTTGGCCGCACCACCTGGTGGTGTGGGCCCCCCAGGGCTCCACCGCCTCTGCCCTTTCGCCTATTTTTCCCCCTGGATGGAAAACCCTAGGCACCTGATCAAATATCCCCGAAAAGTTCCGCAGCCGCGTCATCGTCAACCCTAGATCAGGGGGGTTCTGAAGTTGTCTCCGGCACCCTGCCGGAGAGGAAATCATCACCGGAGGCCTCTACATCACCATTCCTGCCTCCGGAGTGATGCGTGAGTAGTTCATCCTTGGACTATGGGTCCATAGAAGTAGCTAGATGGCTGTCTCCTCGTCATATGCCTCCATGTTTAGATCTCGTGAGCTGCCTAACATGATCGAGATTGATCTTATGTAATTCTATGTGCTGTGTTTGCTAGGATCCGATGAATATTGAACTTATGCCAAGTTGATTATAGTCTTTATTGCATATGCTATTTGTGATCTTGCTTGTTTTCCATTGCTAGTGGTTGCCCTGGCCAAGTAGTTTCTAGTGACTCAAGAGGGAGTATTTATACTCGATAGTGGGTTCATGCCTCCTTTTCGCCTGTGCTCGAGTGACAGAAACGTGACGGGGGAGGATGTGTTGTTGCCACTAGGGAGAAAACAGCGGTGTGAGTGCCCGCGTGTACAATCATTGCTTACATTGCACACTTTGTTTAATGAAGTTATCTGTTGCTTGCAACTTAATACCTAAGGGGGTTCAAATGATAACCCGAGGGTGGATTATTACTCATAGATGCAGTTGGATTACGGTCTATGTATATTGTTATAATGCCCACACTAAATATCATAGCAGTCATCATGTCATGAATGTGCACTACGGTGCAACCTTTATTTCTCAATTGCCCAGCTGTAATTTGTTTATCCATCATGCTATCTTTTATGGAGAGACACAACTAGTGAACCTATGAACCCCGGTCCATTTTCTTACACTGTTAAACAAACCACTACAATTTCCCGCTTTCTTTACTTACTGCAAGCATACACTATTTTCCACACTATACATCTAATCTTTGTTTTCAGCAAGACCGGTGAGATTGACGACCTCACTGTACCGTTGGGACAAAGTATTTTGGTTGTGTTGTGTGCAGGTTCCGCATGTTGCTGACACCGGTGAAGCGCCATTACCACCGTCAGTGGCATCAACCTCCCAAAGATCCTCTTCCTCCTACTTGATTGATAACCTTGGTTCTTAACTGGGGAAAATTCCTACCGCTACACTCATCACACCCTCCTCTTGGGGTTCCCAACACGTATCATCAAGGAAATTTCTGGCGCCGTTGTCGGGGAGGAAGAAGTCTTCTGGCAAGGGGAGTGTCTCACTCTCAACCTCTTTATTTTGTTTATTGGCTTTTTTCTATTTTTATCTTGTTTTGCTTCTCTTTATCGAAAACACAAAAAAATAGTTTACTTTATATACGTTATTTATTTGCTTGCTTTTATTTTGCTAAAATGAGTTCCTTTGAGAATACTAAGTTGTGTGACTTCACTAGCACAAACAACAATGATTTTATTTGCACACATTGCTCCACCTGCTCCTACTGCTGCTTTCTATGAAATTAAACCTACTTTATTAAATCTTGTTATGAAAGAGCAGTTTTCTGGTGTTAGTACTGATGATGCTGCTGCTCACCTTAATAATTTTGTTGAACTATGTGAGATGCAAAAATATAAAGATGTGGAAGAGCTAAAGAATGGTTACTATCTTTTCCTAGAAATAGTATTGATTCATGGACTAAGTGTAAAGATGCTTTCATTGGAAAATATTATCCTCCTGCTAAGATTATATCTCTGAGAAGTGACATAATGAATATTAATTTTTTTGATAATGAACATGTTGCTAAAGCTTGGGAAAGAATGAAAACAATGGTGAAGGATTGTCCCACTCATGGACTTACTACTTGGATGATTATACAAACCTTTTATGCAGGACTGAATTTCTCCTCAAGGAACCTATTGGATTCAGCTGCTGGAGGTAATTTTATGTCCATCACCTTGGGCAATGCAACAAAGCTTCTTGATGATACGATGATAAATTGTTCAGAGTGGCACACTGAGAGAGCTCCACAAGGTAAGAAGGTAAATTCTGTTGAGGAAACCTCCGCTTTGAGTGAAAGTCTTGATGCTATTATGTCTATGCTTGTTAATGGTAAAGCTCAAGTTGATCCAATTAATGTTCCTTTAGCCTCTTTGGTTGCTCAAGAACAGCATGTTGATGTGAACTTTATTAGAAATAATAATTTTAACAACAATGCTTATAGAAATAATTTTGGTGGAAACAATTATAAGCCCTATCCTCCTAATAATGGTTATGTTAGTTCTTACCGCAATTCCTACAATAGAAATAAAAGCTTTACCTCTGATCTTGAAAACATTCTTAGAGAATTTATTAGCACACAAACTGCTTTTAATAAATCTGTTGAGGAAAAGCTTGGTAAAATAGATGTTCTTGCCTCTAAAGTAGATAGCCTAGCTATTTATGTTGATTTTCTAAAACTGAAGGTTTTGCCACATGATGTTAAAGAAAGTAAAACTTTGAATTCCATCCAAGTTTGAATTGATAATAATGTTAGGTTGATGGCTGAATTACGTGCTAGGTGGGAAAGAGAAGATGAATTGGCTAGAAAGAATAATATTGCTAGAGTTTGTACTATAACCACCACTAGTAAATCTGAAGCTCCAAGTGCTAGTAAATCTCCTACTATCAATGTTAAAGTAGTTGGTGTTAACAAAGACTCCACCCCTTCGGTGAAACGTGCTAAAGTGCCTCAAATTGCTGAAATTCCTTCTGATAAAAGTGCTGAATTTTTTAGAGATGTGGGAGATAATGGTCCCATTACTTTTGATGATAATAATTGTAACATCCCATGTATGAAAACTCCTTTAGAATGTTTGCTTTTTGTTAATTTATGTTTTTCATCATGGCATCTTAAGTTTTGCATTTGTTTTCCATTTGTTTTTCCTTGTTTTCCATATGAATTTCAAACCAATTTTCAAATTCTTGTTTCATACTTGTTCTGTTACAATGTTTCAAATTAAAATTACAAAACAATGCAATCATTTGTTACCATTAAACTTGAAATTAAAAACTTTTAAATTGTTCCTTTCATTTAATCAATTAATACCAAAAATTCACTCAAATTCAATTAAATTTCCAAACAGCAACTAATTTCAAATTTTTGAAAAACAAAAGTTACACAATGTTGCTGTTACAATAAATAACCTATACAAATTTTTCCTAAATTTTTCTAACCCTAAAACTACCCTTTTTCTTCCCTTTTTCTTTGCAGCAAAAAAAAGCAGAAAAAAAAAAAAAACGCAGAGGGGAGAGGCAGGCCAGTGGGCTGAGCCCAGCCCACCAGCCACGGCCTGGTACCACCTCGTCTCTTACCTCTGTACGGCGCGCGATGCGCCTGTCCACGTCGAGCTACAGAGGGGAGGAACGGCATCGAGCACCTCCCTCTCCTCCTTATAACCCTAGCCCCGAGCTCCCCCTCCTGCCCTAGCTCTCCTCCCTCCTTTCTCCCTCTCGCCGCCGTCGTTTTTCCTCTCTCTCTCCCGCTGTTCTGTCTCTGCACCACCTCCACCTCTGAACACCACCGCCACCGCACTGAATTTCCGGTGATCATCGACGCCATGGACGCCTCCCTGCCAGGTTAGCCACGGGAATCGAGTCCCCGCGACTTCCTCTTCATCCTCGACACCGCCACGGGACCAGGGAGCTGCTGCAGCGCCGCCGCCGTCCAGCTCTCTGTCGCCGCCGGCCACCTCCTCACCGCGCACGATCGCCTTCTCCTTCGGCCCCTCCCGGTGAGCGCCACCTCTTCTTTCCCTCTCTCTTTTCCCCTATGCCACCCGCGAGACGCACGGCCACCCCTCACCTGTCCACGCACGCGAGCAGCTGCACCGCAGCGACGATCACCGCCGGCTGCCGTCCGCTTCCGTCAGAGATTCAGTTAACTGAATTTTTATTCCGTTCTGTTAACGGAAGCTCAACCCCCCGCGGTCTCCCTCTCTGTCACGATCCGTTCAGCAGCGCAGTGGCAACAGCACTGCACGCACACGCCTAGGTTGCGGGTTCGATCCCTGCCCCCCGCGGGATTAATCCCACACTTTTGCACCGCGCGCTGACAGGTGGGGCCTGCCTGTCAGCGACGCGTGCATCCACGCGCACACACACACTGCCGCCGTGGCCTAGGGCCCGCTGTCAGCGGCCCCGGCTAGGCACTGCGAGGTGTAAATAATCTGGGCCCTTTTTCTTTTTAGTTTAAGTCCCTGTTTTATTTACAGAATAGTCCCTGGTTTCAAAATACAAATAACTTTTGAATTTCAAATCCAAATAATATAAATAAAATATGTATTCTGAACCAAATTTAATTCTCCACCTGTTTAAATCATTTTTTTCCTGTTTTGAACATTTCAAATGTTTTCAAATTTCAAATTCAAACAACTCATTTCAAATTTGGTTAAATTCATAACTAATTCAAATTTAATTTAAATGCCACATATAAAATATGTTTTCCATGCCAAATTGAACCACCTTTCCAAATATAAACTTTATTTCCTGTTTTGAATAATTAAAATTGGGTAAATAATTTAAACCTTGTTTAAATCATTTAAAATTGCTAATTTCATAACTTGGTCAAATTAATTTGTTTTTCAACATGCAAAATATGTTTTCAAACCAGAAAAGTATAAACTTTCCAAATATGAATTTTATTTAATGTTTTGAACAAATAAAAAAATTCAAATAAATTCATACTTGAATTAAATCCTTTTAAATCTTGTTCAAACTTGTTTAATTCATAAGTAATTCATACTAATTCCTTTTTCAACAAATGAAACATGTATTCCACCAATTTTTTTGTGTTCTTTCCAATTATGAACTTTGCTATCTATTTTGGACAATTAAAATGGGTGAAAACAACAAATGCTTGTGTAACTCCTTTAAGAAACCAAAATTTCCTAACTTAATAAATAAAATTCCAAAACTTGGTAAACCCCTTTTCAAGTTAAAGCTATTGTTGTTTTCTCATTGTTTTCCTCATCCATGCATCATGCTAATCCACTTTCATATGATGGTTAGTTGTAGATCATTTAATCCAACCTTAAATTCATGGGCTTTCCATATGCAATCCAAATTGCATATAGGTCCATTTAATTATGTTACCATGTCACCTAGCTTATTTTGATGCATCAATTAAATTGCCATGCATCATCCCATGATTGTGCATTATGCCATGTTATTTATTGTTTGTCTCTCTGTGTTGTTTGTTTGCTTCTTCTCGGATAGACGACGACGTTGAGACATACGAGGTTTACGACACTACTTCTGAGGAGTTAGCTCAGTACCAGGCTGCTGAGTTTGCAGGCAAGTATTCACTCACATGAACCATGGTGTCCTTTCCACACTGGATATCGATACTTTCCGTTGTTTATTCTGCTAGCCTTAAGATTCGTTGCTTGTGTTCCGATCCTATCACATGTTATCCTGTAACCCTGATATTGCCTAACCTCCACACCTACAACCCTGTTGCTTGTTGCCTGTGTCTTACTAGCATGCTTAGGGTTGTTAATGCTCGAGTCTGATGTCCGTTATTTCTTTTACCATATTTATTATGTTCTGGGGCTCGACGTTAAACAACAACCTGTTAATGCTTAAGGTAATGCTAATTTGATGATAAGGCACCGGCAGGAGGCCGGGTATGGTTTTGAGGCCTGCTACTGTCGAACTCAGGAAAAGTCTTTGTCCTCTGGATCCATGTTGAGCGCGCTAACCGCATGTGGGAAGCGTGTATGGGCGCCCCCCTCAATTTGACTCGATTCGCATCTCGTCCAAATCGCCACACTTAGTTCGGGCTTTCCATTTGATGCACGCATATGCAGGTACGAACCCGAGGCCAGGGTGGAACTTTTATAGTCGGCATTTAGGGCGGCGTTGTCTTCCAGTGCTATGAGGGTCCCCCTTTTCTTCGTGGGGGATCGATTAGCCGCGCACGCACAACACGTGGTTCTTTGGGCTTGATGCGAAGAAGAGTTGGGTTGTGTTGAGTGCCTCGCTTGGTGGAAGTGCATTTCCAATCTGGCTGGGTATTCTTACGTGTACGGCCAAATTGGTGCACCCCTGCAGGGTTAAATCTTCTCGAGAAGCCGTGTTGTCCGCGGTTATGGATGACTTGGTGATAGGGCTGGCTAACAAGGATTAGACAACTTACACCTAACTAATGATAACTTGACTAGTAATAGTCTTATTGACACAATAACTTGAACCATCATTAATCCAACTGTGTGAGTTATCCTCGGATTGCCTCTTTGGATAAGGGGCGAGATCCAGGATGGGTTTGTTTGAGGTTGGTGGTAGTTGGTTCCGTTACGCTATCTTATCCCTCTCTTTTAGCCGGAAGTTGTAGCGTGTTTCTGTAGTTGGTTAGAGCAGCCTGCTGCCGCACTTTTGTATCACCTATTCTTCCGTTGAACCCAAAGCACCTGTACTTCGTGTTGCCGGGTACACTTTGGTATCTTGTGAGTCTTGCTTGCCAGTACTTGTCTGTACTGACCCCTTTGGGGCTGTGGTTTCCGCAGACTACGTTTCCGAGGACCCCCATGGTGGCTACTACGTGGAGTATGACGAGGTTGCTGACGAGTAGATAGCGGACCCGGGCAGGATCCGAGACATCGTGGATGGGCTCCGTCTTTTTGTTTCCGGCCTCTTAGGCCTATTTGGATCTTGTCTGTACTCAGACATTTTGGATGCTTCCGCTGTGATGTAATGATGAATTGTTGGGACATGTGTCCTATGGATGATTGTATTTGCTATCTCTGCTCTAGCGAGAGCTATTTGCAACTTATTTCAATCTTTTGTGTCTTAGAGATATGTTGTGATATCACTTGTTCAAATGCCGTTGACGTACCATGTGTGTATGTTATGAAGTACGTCAACGGAAGTAGTCGGATTTCTATGGGATGGTTTACGCAGACGATGGATAGTAGAGAATGGTTGTCACACGTTTACGTGTTGGCCTGCTCATATTGAGATGCGGGTGCCGGTATGCCCCGTAAGCCATTTGTTCTACTGTTTAGCGGACTGTGAGTATCCCCTAGAAGTCCGGGTGCGACAATAATATTGATTTTGATGATTGCAATATCAATGAAGTTATTATGTTCCTACAAAATCTTGCTAGAAGTCCCAATGCTAGTGCCATGAATATGGCCTTTACTAAACATATTACCAATGCGCTCATGAAAGTTAGGGAAGAAAAGCTGAAACTTGAAACATCTATCCCTAGGAAATTAGATGATGGTTGGGAGCCTATCATTAAGGTAAAAGTAAATGATTTTGATTGCAATGCTTTGTGTGATCTTGGTGCTAGTATCTCTGTTATGCCTCAAAAGCTTTATGGTATGCTTGATCTACCACGGTTGGAACACTGTTATTTGGATGTTCATCTTGCTGATAATGCTAAGAAGAAACCTCTTGGTAGAATTTATGATGTTCTTATTTTGGTTAACAATAACCTTATCCCTGTTGATTTTGTTGTTATAAACATTGAATCCAATGCTTCTTGTCCTATTGTTTTGGGAAGACCTTTTCTTAGAACTGTTGGGGCTGTTATTGATATGAAGGAGGGGGGGTATTAAATATCAATTCCCACTCAAGAAAGTCATGGAACACTTTCCTAGCAAGAGCATGAAGCTACCTTTTTACTCTATTATTAGAGCAAGTTATGATGTTGATGCTTTGATACGTCTCCAACGTATCTATAATTTCTGATGCTCCATGATCATATTATGTCAATTGCTACTTGTTTTCTCCCTTATTTATAGCATTTTTATACGTTTTCCGGGACTAACTTATTAACAAGATGCCAAGTGCCAGTTCCCTGTTTTTGGTTTCAGAAAAGTTGTTCTGGAAACATTCTAGTAATTGGACCCTACAAAGCCCGAAGTGCCTATTTTCCCCGGAAGCATCCAGAACACCGAAGAAGAGTCGAAGACGGGCATCAGTGGGGGCCACACCATAGGGTGGCGCGGCCCCCCGGCCCGCGCCATCCATGGGTGTGGGTCCCCTAGAGCTCCACCTCCTTTGCCCTTTCGCCTATTTAATCCCTCCGGATGGAAAACGCTAAACACCTGATAAAAAAATCCCCGAAAAGTTCCACAGCTGTCGTCACCGTCAACCCTAGATCGGGGGGGGGGGGGGTCTGAAGCTGTTTCCGGCACCCTCGCCGGAGAGGAGATCATCACCGGAGGCTTCTACATCACCATGCCCGCCTCCGAAGTGATGCGTGAGTAGTTCATCCTTGGACTACGGGTTCGTAGCTGTAGCTAGATGGTTGTCTTATCCTCATATGCCTCCATGTTTAGATCTCGTGAGCTGCCTATCATGATCGAGATTGATCTTATGTAATTCTATATGCTGTGTTTGCTGGGATCCGATGAATATTGAGCTTATGTCAAGTTGATTATAGTCTTTATTTGCATATGCTATTTGTGATCTTGCATGCTTTTCGTTGCTAGTGGTTGCTCTGGACAAGTATTTGCTAGTGACTCCAAGAGGGAGTATTTATGCTTGATAGTGGGTTCATGCCTCCTCACCGCCTTGCTCGAGTGACAGAAACGTGAAGGGGGAGGATGTGTTGTTGTCGTTAGGTATAAAACAGCGATGAGAGTGCCCGCGTGCATAATCATTGCTTTAATTACACACTTTGTTTAATGTAGTTATCTGTTGCTTGCAACTTAATACCTAAGGGGGTTCGGATGATAACCTGAGGGTGGATTATTAGTCATAGATGCAGATGGATTTCGGTCTATGTATATTGTTGTAATGCCCGCACTAAATATCATAGTAGTCTTCATGTCATATATGTGCACTACGGTGCAACCTCTATTTGTTAATTGCCCAACTGTAATTTGTTCACCCAACATGTTATCTTTATGGAGAGACACCACTAGTGAACCTATGAACCCCGGTCCATTTTCCACAATGTTAAACAAACCACAACTATTTTCTGCTTTCTTTACTTACTTCAAGCATACATCATTTTCCACACTATACGTATAATCTTTGTTTTTACCAAGACCGTGAGATTGACAAAGTATTTTGGTTGTGTTGTGTACAGGTTCCACGTTGTTGCTGACACCGGTGAAGCGCCAGCACCACCGTCGGTGGCATTAACCTTCCTGAGATCCTCTTCCTCCTACTGGATTGATAACCTTGGTTCTTAACTGAGGGAAATTCCTTCCGCTTTCTCATAACACCCTCCTCTTGGGGTTTTCAACACACCATCAAAGAGCATCAATGTCGGCGTTGCCGGGAAGGAAGAAGTCTTCTGGCAAGGGGAGTCTCTCACTCTCAACCTCTTTATTTTGTTTATTGTCTTGATTTTATTTTTGTCTTGTTTTGCATTTCTTTATAAAAAACACAAAAAAATTAGTTCTCATTCTAGTTGTTATTATTGTCTCTACGTTGTTATTTCTCATCATGTTGTTCCCTAAGTTCACCTTGAAAGATTTGCCGGTAGGATGTGGTTCTATACTTGGAAAGGGCACTGTTAAAGAATTCTTTGATCATGTTAGTAAGCATGATAACCTTGAGGAAAAATCCATAGTAGAACTTGCTCCCAATTACGAGACTGCTGCAACCTCTTTAGTTCACATGATAGAACCTAGGTTTGTTAACCTCCATCCCATAATACAACATATGTTCCTCAACTTGAATAACATTGAAGAGGTTGAGAAAAGAAACTTCATCTTAGAAACTATGCTTAAAGAATTTGGAGATGTTGCTATAGAAGCTAGAAAAGCCGTTGATTGTTTTAATATGCTTGGCTCATCTGTAGACATTGTTGGTCCTCTAAAAAAACTGAATTTAATAATGAAAATGAGGACAAAATACCAATCCCCTTTAAATTAGTGGCACTCCACGAAGCCCAAGAAAAGAATTCTGATTGGATTGTTCCTAAGAATTTATTTGATGAAGATAGTAAGCCTAAAAGTACTAAGAGAGGAGCCTCTGAAACTCACTTAGATAAAATACAATGCATTATTAAAGAATTGCCAAATCTTGATTTGAATGCCTCACCTGGAAATACTTGAGTTGTCTTTTTTTTGCCTAGCTGAAAGGCGTTAAAGAAAAGCGCTACCGGGAGACAACACATTTTATTTTGCTGTTTTCAACCTGTTTTCTTTCATTTTCTTTGGTGTGCTTTGCACCTAGGTGTTGTATATTTCCCGCTCAACCCTGATGTATATTTTCTTTTGAGTTTTTGTTGAGCCAAGTAAAACCTCTAGTGGAAAGTTGAGGCTACATTTCGGATTTCTGCGCAGGAAACAGATTTCTTCTGTCCACTGTTTATTCCGTAAAAAATCACAGAAAATTCGAAATGACCTGAGTTTTTTTTTGCATACTCCTAGGTTATATACGCAACTTTTCTTAGGTGACCACTTTTTTTATTTGAGAAACAGAAGATTTTCAAAAAAATCGATCTTTACCTGTTGTTCTGTTTTGACAGATTTCTGCCATTTATTGCATTTGCATCTTAATCTCTTTCTTTTGGTGTTCTTTTGAGAAAAATAGTTTTAAAATAAGTTGTGACAATAGCTAATGTGTTTTTGAGTGTTAGACTTGGGTTGAAACTGAACCATGTGAATTTATTATTTCAATTGCACTAGTGTTGCTAATAAAGATTGTGAGAAGTTTGGTGTGAAGGAAGTTTTCAAGGGTCAAGAGAAGAGGATGATATGATGTGATCAAGAAGAGTGAAAAGCCTAAGCTTGGGGATGCCCCGGTGGTACATCCCAAAAAATTCCAAGAATACTCAAGCGTCTAAGCTTGGGGATGCCCAAGGCATCCCCTTCTTCATCAAAAAATTATCAGGTCACTTCTAGTGAAACTATAATTTTTTTCGGTCGCATCTTATGTGCTTTACCTGGAGCATCTTTTATTTTTTTCAGTTTGTTTTTATTTTTTATTTCAGTTTTTTCAACTAAAAAAAGTTGCATCTACAGCCCAGGATTATGCACAAAAACTTAGGTCATTTTGAATTTTTTGTGATTTTATACGGATAAACAGTGGACAATAGAAATATCACTTTTTCCCACTCTTAAGGACTAGCGAAATATCACTTTTCCATGCTTTCTCTATACCTGAAACAAGTGTTTACCTTTCTTCGCTATGCTTTATTATTAAAGTTCTATTTATCATGTTTGTGTTTGAAGTTCTATGATCTCACCGTGCATATGCTTTTACATTAGATTGATCAAGTTTATGTTAGTAGCATGTCACCTCACAAATTATTGTTTTATTGTTTACCTACTTGAGGACGAGTAGGAACTAAGCTTGGGGATGTTTGATATGTCTCCAACGTATCTATAATTTCTGATGCTCCATGATCATATTATGTCAAGTGCTACTTGTTTTCTCCCTTATTTATATCATTTTTATACATTTTCCGGGACTAACCTATTAACAAGACGCCAAGTGCCAGTTCCCTGTTTTTTGTTGTTTTTGGTTTCAAAAAAGTTGTTCTGGAAACATTCTCGGAATTGGACACCACAAAGCCCGAAGTGCCTATTTCCCCCGGAAGCATCCAGAACACTGAAGAAGAGTCGAAGACGGGCATCAGGGGGGCCACACCATAGGGTGGCGCGCCCTCGGTCCGCGCCAGCTATGGGTGTGGGGCCCCTGGATCCCCACCTCCTTTGCCTTTTCGCCTATTTAACCCCCCCGGATGGAAAACCCTAAACACCTGATCAAAAATCCCTGAAAAGTTCCGGAGCCGCCGTCACTGTCAACCCTAGATCACGGGGGGGGGGGGGGGGTGTTCTGAAGCTGTTTCCGGCACCCTGCCAGAGAGGATATCATCACCGTAGGCTTCTACATCACCATGCCTGCCTCCAGAGTGATGCGTGAGTAGTTCATCCTTGGACTACGGGTTCGTAGCTGTAGCTATATGGTTGTCTTCTCCTCATATGCCTCCATGTTTAGATCTCGTGAGCTTCCTATCATGATCGAGATTGATCTTATGTAATTCTATATGCTGTGTTTGCTGGGATCCAATGAATATTGAACTTATGCCAAGTTGATTATAGTCTTTATTTGCATATGCTATTTGTGATCTTGCATGCTTTCCGTTGCTAGTGGTTGCTCTGGCCAAGTAGTTGCTAGTGACTCCATGACGGAGTATTTATGCTTGATAGTGGGTTCATGCCTCCTCACCGCCTTGCTCGAGTGACAGAAACGTGAAGGGGGAGGATGTGCTGTTGGCATTACGGAGAAAACAGCGGTGACAGTGCCCGCGTGCATAATCATTGCTTACATTACACACTTTGTTTAATGTAGTTATTTGTTGCTTGCAACTTAATACCTAAGGGGGTTCGGATGATAACCTAAGGGTGGATTATTAGTCATAGATGCAGATGAATTTTGGTCTATGTATATTGTTGTAATGCCCGCACTAAATATCATAGTAGTCTTCATGTCATATATGTGCACTACGGTGCAACCTCTATTTGTCAATTTCACAGCTGTAATTTGTTCACCCAGCATGTTATCTTTATCGAGAGACACCACTAGTGAACCTATGAACCCCAGTCCATTTTCCACACTGTTAAACAAACCACAACTATTTCCTGCTTTCTTTACTTACTGCAAGCATACATCATTTTCCACACTATACGTCTCATCTTTGTTTTATACAAGACCGGTGAGATTGACAACCTCATTGTACTGTTGGGACAAAGTATTTTGGTTGTGTTATGTGCAGGTTCCACGTTGTTGCTGACACCGGTGAAGCGCCAGCAGCACCGTTAGTGGCATCAACCTTCCTATGATCTTCTTCCTCCTACTAGATTGATAACCTTGGTTCTTAAATGAGGGGAATTCTTGCCGCTTTCTCATCACACCCTCCTCTTGGGGTTTCCAACACACCATCAAAGAGCATCATGCTTCTTCACCTGAAAATACTGCAGTTGCTTTATATGCCTAGCTGAAAGGCGTTAAAGAAAAGCGCTACCGAGAGACAACCCGTTTTATTTCTTCGTTTTCAACCCGTTTTCCTTCGTTTTCCTTTGTGTGATTTGCACCTGGGTGTTGTATATGTCCTTAGCAACCCCGTTGTATTTTTTTAATGTGTTTTTGTTGAGCCAAGTAAGGCCTCTAGTGGAAAGTTGAAGCTATATTTCGGATTTCTGCGCAGGAAACAGATTTCTGTTGTCCACTGTTTATTCCGTATAAAATCACAAAAAATTCAAAATGACCTAAGTTTTTTGTGCATAATCCTTGGCTGTATATGCAACTTTTTTTAGTTGACCACTTTTTGATTTGAGCAACACAAGATTTTCGAAAAAAAATCATCTTTACCTGCTGTCCTGTTTTGACATATTTCTTCCAATAATTGCATTTGCATCTTAATCGCTTTCTTTTGGTGTTCTTTTGAGAAAAATAGTTTTAAAAGAAGTTGTGACAATAGCTAATGTGTTTTTGAGTGTTAGTCAGTGTTGAAACCGAACCATGTGAATTTATAATTTCGATTGCACTAACATTGCTAATGAAGATTGTGAGAAGTTTGGTGTGAAGGAAGTTTTCAAGGGTCAAGAGAAGAGGATGATATGACGTGATCAAGAAGAGTGAACATCCTAACATTGGGCATGCCCCGATGGTACATCCCAGCAAATTCCAAGAAGACTCAAGGGTCTAAGCTTGGGGATGCCCAAGGCATCCCCTTCTTCACCGACAAATTATCAGGTCACTTCTAATGAAACTATATTTTTATTCGGTCACATCTTATGTGCTTTACTTGGAGCATCTTTTATTTTTTTATTTCAGTTTGTTTTTATTTTTTCAATAAGCTTGGTTGGACCCTAGCATTCTTTTATTGGAGAGTGACACGCTCCGCTTTTTCACGGGAATACTTTGTATTCGTAATCTTTGTCTAGTTGCTGCATGTATTCAGCTCCTGTTTTGCATGCATCTCTTATCAGAGTTGTTAGTTTTCATAGTGTTATGTGAGTACTCTCTTGTTTGCTTGTTGTATCATAAAGAGTATTTTTGTTAAAACATATCTTGTATGGTGCTTGTTGGGGGAAGAAACTACTGTTTAAAGTAGAATTTTTAATGGTTCAAGTAGAAGCTTGTATAGACTGTTGCTAGAACTTTTTCATGCCATGCTAAATGTTATTTTAGTTCTAAATCCTTGTGGATATTGAGTAGCATGAATAGCCTCAAATATCTGAGAGTGTTTAATATGCCATAGAGAGATTCATGAGTTGTTCTTGTCATAAGGAAGCATAAATTTATGGTATTCTCTTTCGAATGTTTTATTTGGTTGACTTGGCGCATGGTCACACCATGTTTATGACTATGAACCAGTCACGAATAGCCTCCATGACCACTTAGTTTTTGAACTTGTGATACCGCTAATGTTTTAATTAATGATGTTTATGTCTCTATGCATGATTATGGCTCTTATGCTCTCTTGATTTGTCGCTCCCAGTCTTTTGCTAGCCTCCACCTGTACTGAATATGAGCTCTACTGGTGCATCCAACTCCCTTAAACCAAAGTTTTTCCATTGTGTACACCATTACCTACATGTGGTATTTAACTGCCACTCCAAAGCAAATTGCTCATGTGTTACCTTTAAAACTTTCAAAATTACTCCTCCTTTATGTTCCTGTTTTTGCTCATCAGGACGTAAATAGAGAATCTTTATCTCACTTGTTGATTGGATTTCACACCCTGGACTAGTGGATTCATCCGCTTATCCAAATTATAGAAGAGCTGGCAGCGGGGTGCCCAACTCCAAATTAATACACACAAAATCTCTTCACTATTTTTGCCCCTGATTTATCAGTCAAAGCATAATTGTGTAAACAAAAGAGAAAGAGGGATGACCTTCTACCCAGATGCGTCATTCGCATGGGAATCGCTCTTGTTAATCCAGTTGGCTTGTGACGTACTGTATTTTCTGTTTACCCTTCGTTGACATTAGCATACATCTCCCAAAATATAGACACTCCTCCACGGTATGTGATAGTTGGCAGGCACCCGAGGATTCGGTTAGCCATGGTTTGTGAAAGATGGATGGGAGGAGTGTCAAACTTTAATACCTCTGTTTAATAAAATAAAAAGCTCTAGCACATGAGTGGATCCCTGCTTCCCTTTGCGAAGAGCCTTTCTTTTACTTTTATGTTGAGTCTCCATCTTCTAACTTTATGCACAGTTGAGAGAGCATTTTTTGCCCCATTCCGAGTTCTATGTGTATTTGTCCCATAAACATCAATAATTGCTTCATGATGTGGTATTATTTGTTCTAAAATTATTTGCTCTAGTCTTCCTCATGAACTTTGAAGGTGTTGTGGCATTTATGTTTTCCCCACTCTTAAGGACTGGCGAAATATCACTTTGCCATGCTTTCTCTATACCTAAAACAAACATTTATCTTTCTTTGCATTATTATTCATGATCCTTTATTTGAGATACTCTTCATGATGAAAAGTGATTTCTTTGCTTTATTATTAAAGTTCTATTCATCATGTTTGTGTTTGAAGTTCTATGATCTCAGCTTACATATGCTTTTACATTTTTATGATCAAGATTATGTTAGTAGCATCTCACCTCAGAAATTATTGTTTTACCGTTTACCTACTCGAGGACGAGTAGGAACTAAGCTTGGGGATGCTTGATACGTCTCCAACGTATCTATAATTTCTGATGCTCCATGATAATATTATGCCAGTTGCTACATGTTTTCTCCCGTCTTTATAGCATTTTTACATGTTTTCCGGGACTAACCTATTAATAAGATGCCAAGTGCGAGTTCCCTGTTTTCTGCTGTTTTTGAATTCAGAAAAGTTGTTCTGTAAATATTCTCGGAATTGGACCCCACAAAGCCTGAAGTACCTATTTTCCCCAGAAGCATCCAGAAGACCAAAGAGGAGTCGAAGATGGGCACCAGGGGGCCACACCATGGGGTGGCGCGCTCCCCCTTGTCCGCGCCACCTGGTGGTGTGAGGCCCCTAGGGATCCATCGCCTTTGCCCTTTCGCCTATTTATTCCCCTCGGATGGAAAACCCTAGGCACCTGATCAAATATCCCCGAAAAGTTCCGCAGCCACCGTCATCGTCAACCCTAGACCAGGGGGGTTCTAAAGCTATCTCCGGCACCCTGCCGGAGAGGAAATCATCACCGGAGGCCTTGATACGTCCATTTTGCATCACTATTTTATATCATAATTTTCTATTATTCATTGATATATTTCATGTTATGATGCATCCCTTATGTTATTTTATCTTATTTTGCATGTTTTATAATTTTTGGAGAATAAACACCGGGACCAGAAATCTGATGGATAAAGCACCATCGAGATACCATATTTCAGACAATCAGAAGAATAAGGGGGACACCGGGGGTGTCCTAAAAGTTCATAGGAGGAACCCATCCAAAAGGAGAGCCGGAGGGGGGCCACCAGGCGCCCACACCTAAGGGTCGTGCGCCGCCTGGCCGCGCCACCTAGGGGTGTGGCCACCCTGGCCTACCGCTGCGGGGTATTTTTTGCGTGCTTGGCCCCCAGGGAACCCTAAGCCTCATTCCATCGTCGAAGAATTATTCCGCCGCCGCCTCGGGGCGTAAAACATCCGAGAGATAAAATCTCTCTCGCAGAGAGAAATCTGTCAGGGGAAATTCCTCTTCGGAGAGGGGAAATCACCGCCATCGTCACCGTCATCGCTCTGGGCATCATCAAGATCGTCATCACCACCAGCACCATCACCCTCATCATCCACCGTCATCCCTATGTAACAATTAGGGGCCTCTATCGTTGTTTTGCATTAGATCTCTCTTCCGGTGTGGATTACTTGTTAGTAGTTGATGGTTGTGAGATTTATCGGTGTTTGCCTTTTATGAACAGATTGTTATCATCCATTATATCACCTATGATTATGATCTATATGATGTTTTGAGAGTAGTTCGTGTTGTTCATGAGGACATGGGAGAATTCAAGTTGTTAGTAGTGAAGTAATGTTGAATAATATTTAATGTTTGATATTTAAATTGTGGTGTTATTCTCCTAGTGGTGTCATGTGAACATCGACTACATGATACTTCACCATTTATGGGCCTAGGGGGATGCATCGTGTATTGGGCTACTAATTGTGGGGTTGCCGGAGTGACAGAAACCTAAACCCCCGTTAGGAAACCATTACACGAGGGAGCGTAGGATCCCGGAGTTTAAAGCTGTGGTTAGATTTATTTCTTAATTACTTTCTTTGTAGTTGCGGATGCTTGCAAGGGGTATAATCACAAGTATGTATTAGTCTTGGATTGGACGGTACATTAGAATAGGTTCACCCACATAACACTTATCAAAACACCTAACATTATTCAGCTGCATGGAACAAAAGCACTTGACAGAAACCTCCGTGTGTCCTCGAGAACGTTTGTTAATCATAAGTAAACCTACCAGCTTGTCCTTTGCTGAAGAAAGGATTGGGCCACTTGCTGCAATTATTATTACTGCATTTTATTTACTCGCACTTTATTTATCTGCAATATAAAAAAAACCTACAAATCTATTTTCCAGTATTTACAGTTATTCCTTCATCGAAACTGCTTGTCAACAACTTCTGCTCCTCGTTGGGTTCCACACACTTATTTATCGAAAGTACTATGATACACCCCCTATATTTGTGGGTCATCAAGACTATTTTCTGGCGCTGTTGCCGGGGAGTGAAGTGCTATTGGGAAGTGGAATTGATAAAGGAAGCTTCTGTTGTAAGTGCTGTTTTATTACTGTCTACTGCTTTATTACACTATATTTGGGTCTCCTTTTGAGTCCTTATTTGCGGGCACTGCTACCACTGCTAGGGTAGTAAGTGACCCACCGCCTGATGATTTGGATCCTTATAAAATACCTATAAAGATTGTTAAACATGTTAGGGATAACTCATATTCAGGTGATGGAATTGTCCATCTGTGTGATCATTTGCTCTTTTTACATGAATTATGCGAGTTGTTCAAGTGTGCAGGTATTACAATGAGCCAAGTGAAGAGGAAATTATTCTCTATATCATTGAATGGCCGAGCCGCTGAATGGTTCAAATTGCTAAAAAATAGCCAGACTATTGGATGGGAGGAAATTGTGCCTCTCTTTTATTCTAAATTTTATCCTCCCAGTGAAATTCATAGAGACCGGAATTATATATATAATTGTTGGCCTCATGACGGAGAGAGTATTTCCCAAGCATGGGGGAGACTGAAGTTACTAATGCTCAAATGCCCTGTTCAGGAGCTCCCTAGTAATATTGTTATTAATAATTTTTATGCAAGGCTTTCTCTTCATGATAAGGATTTCTTGGATGCTTCTTGTTCTGGATCATTTATACGTATGAAAGATGAAGCTAAATGGGATCTTCTTGACCGTATTCAAGAAAACACTGAAGGATGGGAGAACGACAAAGGTAGAAAGTCAGGTATAAATTGTGATTATGAATGCATTAAAACTTTTATGTCATCCAATGATTTTCATAATGCTAGCACTGTTTATGGTGTTTATTCTCAAGTTGTTGCAAATTTATATAAGGCGTTTTCTTCTTAATTTGATATTCCTAAAAAGGAATGGGACAAGTACCATGCTCCTTATAAAGATAATGTTAATTGTGTTCCCGCTAGAGATATAGAAGTTCATACTGTCGATTCTATTGTGCCTGAATATTATATTGAGAAAATGCCTTTCCCTGCTAAGATAAAAGAACATTCTATGTTAGCTAGTGTGGTTAATAAAAGTGCAAGGAAACCTGTAGAACCAGAGGAACAAATAACTGTAGAACCTACAGTAGCAATAGTAAAGGTCCTTGTTTATGAAAATGTAGAAGAGGGACACATTATATTTTGTGAAGATGATTCTAATATTGTCTATCATCCTAGTAAATCTAGAAAACCTAGTGTTCATGTGCTATCTGTGAGAATAGGTGATCATTTCTATTATGGTTTGTGTGATATTGGTGCTAGTTCTAGTGATATTCCTTATGAGATTTATAAAGAAATCATGCATGAAATTGGTTCTTGTGAACTTGAAGACATTTATGTGATTATTCAACTTGCTAATAGGGAAATTATTTCTCCAATTGGTATTGTTAGAGACGTGGAGGTCTTATGTGGTAAAACTAAATATCCTGCTGATTTTCTAGTACTAGGCACTTCTTCTAGTGATACTTGTCCTATTATATTTTGTAGACCTTTCTTAAACACTCGTGGTGCTGTTATTGATTGTAGAAAGGATAAAATCCTTACAAAGTTTGATGAAGAGTCTTATAAATTTAATTTCTCCAAATTTGCTAAAGCACCTTATGAAGCTGAATTACCTAATGAGAATTATAGAGTTGAACAATTGGCTGCTATTGTTCTTGCTCCTATCAATCCTTTGCAGCAATACATGGAAGACCACAAAAGTGATGTCTTTATGGAAGAAAGGAATGAAATTGACGAGATCTTCTTACATCAGCTAGCGATGCTGAAACACAACTTACCGGTGGAAGACTTGGGTAACAAATTACCACCCAAGGAGGATCCTGTTTTTGATTTAAAGCCTTTGCCCGACAATCTTAAATATGCTCATATTGATGGTTAGAAATTATATCCTGTTGTTATAAGTTCTAAACTTTGTGGTATAGAAGAGGAGAGATTATTGGGAATATTGAAGAAACACATAGGTGCTATTGGTTATACTCTTGATGATTTGAAGGGGATTTCTCCTACTATATGTGAGCATGCTATTAATACTGAACCTGATGCAAAGCCAGTTGTTGAGCATCAACACCATTTAAATCCTAAGATGAAGGATGTGGTAAGAAATGAGGTATTAAAACTCCTTGATGCTGGTATTATTTATCCTATTGCTGATAGTAGATGGGTTAGTCCTGTGCATTGTGTCCCTAAGAAAGGAGGGATGAATGTTGTGCCAAATGAAAATAATGAACTTATTCCTCAAAGAGTAGTGGTTGGTTATAGGACGTGCATTGATTTTAGGAAGGTTAACAAAGTTACTAAGAAAGATCATTATCCTTTGCGTTTTATTTATCAAATGTTAGAAAGGTTGTCTAAGAAAACTCATATCTGCTTTCTTGATGGTTATTCTGGGTTCTCTCAAATTGCTGTTAGGAAGCCTGATCAAGAGAAACCAACTTTCAGTTGTCCTTTTGGAACATATGCTTATAGACGCATGCCTTTTGGTTTATGTAATGCTCCTGCTACTTTCCAAAGATGCATGTCTGCTATCTTTCATGGAGAAATTGTGGAAGTCTTCATGGACGATTTCTCCGTCTATGGAACTTCTTTTGATAATTGTTTGCAGAATCTTGATGAAGTTTTGCAGATATGTGAGGAGACTAATATTGTTCTTAATTGGGAGAAATGCCATTTTATGGTTAATGAAGGAATTGTTCTTTGACATAAAATCTCTGAAAGAGGTATTGAAGTTGACAGAGCTAAAGTTGATGCTATTGAGAAAATGCCATGTCCCAGAGATGTTAAAGGTATTCGTAGTATTCTTGGTCATGCTGGTTTCTATAGAAGGTTTATTAAAGATTTCTCTAAAATATGAAAGCCTCTTACTAATATTCTTCAAAAAGATGTACCTTTTGTTTTTGATGAAGATTGTAAACAAGATTTTGAAATTTTAAAGAAGGCTCTAATATCTTCCCCTATTGTTCAACCACCTGATTGGAATTTACCGTTTGAAATTATGTGTGATGCTAGTGATTATGCTAGTAAAACTCTTGATGCTTCTCAAAAGAAATATGCTACCATTGAAAAAGAGTTCCTAGCTATAGTTTTTGCTTGTGATAAATTTAGGCAGTATATTGTTGATTCTAAAGTTACTATTCATACTGATCATGTTGCTATTAAGTACCTTATGGAAAAGAAAGATGCTAAGCCGAGGCTTATTAGATGGGTGCTTATCTTACAAGAGTTTGATTTACATATTGTGGATAGGAAGGGTGCTGAAAATCCTGTTGCTGATACTTTGTCTACATTAGAAAATATCTCTGATGACCCTATTCATGTTAATGATAGTTTTCCTAATGAACAATTAGCTTCAATAAAAGTGAGCTCTCAAAAGAGTCCATAGTATGTTGATTATGATAACTTTATTGTTTCGAAGTATTTGCCTCCTACCTTTACACCTCAGCAAAGAAGAAAATTCTTCTATGATTTGAGGCATTATTTTTGGGATGGCCCACACTTATATAAAGAAGGTGTTGATGGTATTATGTGAAGATGTGTTCCTGAAAATGAACAACAAGAGATATTGATAAAATGTCATATTAGTGCTTATGGAGGACATCACGCTGGAGATAGAACTGCACATAAGGTTCTACAATCAGGTTTTTATTGGCCTACTCTCTTTAAAGATGCTAGAAAATTTGTTTTATCTTGTGATCAATGTCAAAGGGTTGGAAATATTTCTAGACGTAATGAAATGCATGTGAATTATTCTCTTGTTATTGAACCGTTTGATTGTTGCGGTTTTGACTTTATGGGTCCTTTCCCTCCTTCAAAAGGCTACACTCATATTCTTGTTGTTGTTGATTATGTTACTAAATGGGTAGAAGCTATAGCTACTAAAAGTGCTTATGGTGAAACCTATTTAAAAATGCTTAAAGATATTATTTTCCCTAGGTTTGGTGTGCCTAGATATCTTATGACTGATGGGGTTTCTCATTTTATTCATGGTGGTTTTAGAAAGACTCTTGCTAAATATGATGTTAATCATAGAATTGCCTCCCCTATCATCCTCAAACTAGTGGGCAAGTAGAATTATCAAATAGAGAAATCAAATCTATCTTGCAAAAGACTGTTAACAAATCTAGAAAAAAATGGGCTAAGAAATTAAATGATGCTTTGTGGGCTTATAGAACTACTTATAAAAATCCCATGGGCATGTCTCCTTATAAAATGGTTTATGGAAAAGCGTGTCACTTGCCCCTAGAATAAGAACACAAAGCTTATTGGGCAGTGAAAGACCTAAATAGAGATTTTAAACTTGCTGGTGAGAAAAGGTTGCTTGACTTAAGTTCTTTAGATGAATGGAGGAGTGAAGCATATGAAAATGCTAAGCTCTTTAAAGAGAAAGTTAAAAGGTGGCATGATAAGAGAATTATTAAAAGAGAATTTCATGTTGGTGAGAAAGTGCTACTGTATAGGTCTCGTCTCAGATTTTTTGCAGGAAAATTAGTCTCGAGATGGGAAGGGCCTTTTGTTACCGAAGAGGTATATCGTTCGGGGGCAATTATAATTGTTCCTTGAAGACAACGCCTCACAAGTGGTGAATGGCCAAAGACTCAAGCATCATATTTCTAGAGATCCTTATAATGAAAATGTTGACTGTATTCGAGCCATCATCCCGGAGGAATTTATTAGGAAGCATATTTCAGAAACTGCAGAGTTAGTTTTCGAATAGGTAACAGTTTTGGTAAGAAAACGGTCGCGAAACATCTTCTAACTTTTATTTTTACTGTTTTTGTAAAATATGAAAAATTATGAGACGGAAACAAGGCGGAGACGGACCCAGAGGCTCCACACCATGGGGTGGCGCGGGCCCACTCCTGGCCGCGCCAGCCTATGGTGTGGGAGCCCCGGAGCCCCTCTCTGACTCTTTTTTGATATCGACTTTCCTTTTGTTATGAAACTTTTTTCTATATAATCCCCCGGGCCCCCGAGGTCCGTATATCGTTTTCTCGTCGTGTTTCTGTTTCAAGCTGTTTCTGCCAGGATCTGTTTTTGGTTTTAGAAGCATCATGGTCTCCGCCAACGACAACAAGGGGAAGGGACCAAAGGAAGATGATGTCCAAGACCTGAAGCCGGAGGAGGAGATCGAGAGTGGAGCTGAAGGAGATGTAGAAGAAAACCCACAAGTGCGTCCACAATGTCTACGCATGCTTCTATTCTTGTAGACAGTGTTGGGCCTCGAAGTGCAGAGGTTTGTAGAACAGCGGAAAGTTTCCCTTAAGTGGATTACCCAAGGTTTATCGAACTCAGGGAGGTAGAGGTCAAAGATATCCCTCTCAAGCAACCCTGCAATCAAGATACAAGAAGTCTCTTGTTCCCCAACACACCTAATACAATTGTCAGTTGTATAGGTGCACTAGTTCGGCGAAGAGAGAGTAAAATGCAAGTAATATGGATGATAATAAGTGGTAATAGCAATCTGAAATAAAAATGGCAGCAAGCAAATATGTAGCAGAACAGGCGGAATACGGTGTTTCAATGCTTGGAAACAAGGCCTAGGGATCCTACTTTCACTAGTGGACACTCTCAACAATGATCACATAAATGAATAACTAGATAGCTTCTCTCACTATGCTACTCTTAACCCTCTCCGGTTGGATAACAAACACTAATCATTGCATAGGGCTATAACAGCACTCCTCAAGTTTGTATTCCCATGTCTAGTTAACCCCACACTGTCACTATGAGCGCCCTAGAAGGTACTAAGCAAACTCCACAATTTCATAGAGGAGACACACACGACGTGCACACTGTCACCTTCACACCGTGATCAAAGTGACGCCAAAGTTCATATTAATAAAGCACTTGAGTAGCAACAGATGAGTATGGTAAGTATGGTGGACACAATGGGAAAACTTGGTGTTAGGGAGTTGGATGCACGAGTAGAGCTTATAGTCAGTACAAGTGGAGGCTAGCAAAAGAATAGGAGCGACAAATCAAGAGAGCATAAGAGCCATAATCATGCATAGCGACATAAACATCATTAATTAAAGCATAAGCGGTATCACAAGTTCAAAATATAAATTATCATAGAGGCTATTAGTGACTGGTTCATAGTCATAAACATGGTGTGAGCATGCGCCAAGTCAACCAAATAAAACATTCGAAAGAGAACACCATAAATTTATGCTTCAACATGACAAGAACAACTCATGAATCTTTCAATGGCACATTAAAAACTCTCAGCTATTTGAGTCTAATCATGCTACTCAATAACCAAAAGGATTTAAAACTAAAATAAAATTCATGGCATGAAAAAGTTCTAGCAACATTCTATACGAGCTTTTACCTGCACCATTAAAAATTCTACTTTAAACAACAGTTTCTATTCCAAACAAGCAGCATACAAGATATGTTTTAACAAAAGTAATCTACATGATACAACAAGCAAACATAAGAGTAATCACATAACACTACTAAAACTAACAGCTCTGAATAAGACATGCATGAAAACAGAGGCTAAACGCAGTACTAGCAAAAAGTGAACACTAACAGAACATTAAGAATGAAAACTAGAGTGTTCTAAGCAATGAAAATGGAGCGTGTCTCTCTCCCACACAAGTATGATAAGTTCCAACCATTTATTACAGAAAATAAAACCAAACAAACTGAAAAAAAAGACGCCCCAATTAAAGCACATAAGATGTGACTTGAATAAAAATATAGTTTCACTAGAAGTGACCTGATAATTTGTCGATGAAGAAGGGGATGCCTTGGGCATCCCCAAGCTTAGATGTCACACCCCAATTTTAGCACACTTGTTTTCACACAAGGAATCCAATTTTTGGAGCCAACAATAACTTTTATGGCCCTTGTGTAATCCATCATGTTGTATTTGAGCTATGACTATCTATGCAAGCAAGCATTTGTATTTAAAAGCAAACCACTTGTTTTCTGAGGTTCTGATTATTTTGAATTCTTTTCTATTTTTGCAATCCTTGGTACCCTAACTTAAAACCCATGTGGCAATGTTGAAAACAACTTAGATTTGAATATTGGGTCAAGTGGAGCTAATAAAACAACATAATCAAAGTGAAACCACAAAGTTTCTCAAATAAAAACAAGCTTGAAAAACAAGCCTAGTAAGGGTTTTGCACGCTTGTTTTTCATAATATAAAATTGCACATTGTGAGATTTTAAGTCATCAATGTGATCTTGAATATATATACTACATTTTGGATGACCTAGTTGGAAAATTGGAATCACAAAAACAATGTTTTGCTTGATGGTTTTATGCTAAGAAATAAGGCAGAAAAGTGCCCTTTTGGAAAACAGTGCAAACAAACCAACCAGCCCTTTTTCCACTTATTTTTCACCAAGCATATGTTACTCAAATTTAAATCTTTTTGCTGTTTTGAAAAGTACTAAAGATGCTTAACAGAACCATGCTTGGAAAACAAAATTTCAATAATTTAAAAAGCCTGAAAAACAACCCAACTTTCAGCTAACCCCTCTGTTTTTCTTAACACTTAGTAGAATTTCAGTAACTGAATTTTGGATTTAGAAACAGTGAACTCGAGCCTTTTTCAAATGCTTATATCTTTTAGCTCAATAATTATTTTTTGAGCACGGATTGGGGCTTCTAGAAGCTGGCCCCAACCACTCCCTTCTCTGCACCTCAACTTGCATCGAGTTTGACTAATGGGAGAGAGAGGGAGGTGACTTCAGGGAGGAGAGAAACGGGAGGGAGGGATGGGCGCCTGACAAGCTGCTCCCTATCCCGAGCCACAGTGGCGTTCTCCCGTGCAATCCGCGCCCTGGCACGATGCAAGTGGTTGTCGAGCACACTTAGGCGAGTTGGAACCTCCCACGGGCCCGGAGAGAGCAACCCTGGCCGTGCCAGAGCGTGCACGAGCTCGCCGCGGGCGCACGGACACGCCCGAGCGTGCACCACCGTCGCCAGCTCTATATAAACCGCCCCCGAGCCTCCAAACCAGTGCACCATCTCCCCCTCGACTCACTGTCACTCCCCAAACCCAGCCAATGCTCCCGAGCTGCTCGCAATAGCGTGAATCGCCGGATTTCTTCCGCGGCCACCGCGGCAGCCCGAGGAGAAATACACCCTCCACAGACCACTGCAGCCTCCACCACTACCCTAGACGGACTCCCCCACCTCCGTAACCCCATCCTAAGCCACACCACCTCCCCTCGTTTGCATAGAAGACGAGAACCTCGTCGGAGCCGCCGCGGCACCCGAGCACGTCACCGTCGATTGGAGTGGATCCGCGCCGTTGCTGCTGTACCTCTACACTGCATCGACCACACGAGACTTTCCCGACCACTTCCCTTGGCCCTGCACCCCCCCTAGGTGAGCCTCGCTCGTCTCTCGCCGCCGGTTTCCGTGAACCTCGCCGGAGAAGAAATAGAAATAGGGAGAGAGAGAGAGGAGAGTGGCTGTGCGTCGTAGATCTCTGGATCTGCGGCCACGCTTAAACGGAGAAGCGGTACGCCCGTTCCCGCGCGTCGCGGAAGCGAGGCTGGCCGCCGAGCGCAGTTGGGCCGCGCCCGTGGCGTTGACCAGCCCACTGCGCTGGTTTTTATTTTCTTTTTCAAACTATTCAGGATCTGGCTGTTTACTTTAATCGAATATGAAAATGTTAAACTCAACTATAAAATGTGCAAAAATTCACAGAGGTACCTGAACGAAATATTGAACGATGGCAGCAAGCAGATCTGGTTTTGGATGAACGATGAACAAATGAAAAATCATGAACTGAGGACTGTCAGTGAGAATGTTTAGGGCACAACTTTTTGATGGAATGTCTAAAATGAGCAAACTAAAATTTCTAGAGTAGATATTGACTAGATATACCAGTAGGGCTTGACCTCACCCCAAGGAGAGCTACCATTTTGAAATGGTATCCATTTTGGTAAAACACCAGTAGCATGTTCCATGAATTTTAGGATTTTTTTTATAACACCTTTTGATGCAAATCCAATTGGATCTGTTATATATTAGATAGATCTATGTATCCATAGATTGGTGTACATTTTTTAGCTCTAGAATTAATTTGGTGACAGATCTAAGAAAATGCATGTTTTTGTTAAAAAATAAAGTGAATAGTTTGATTTTGTAAATCATTGTTTGATTATGCCAATCTGTTTTCTAGCATGTATAAGTGGTATGTTGAGTGTTCTTAGATAGTTTTACTCACATAGAGTCCTTGACAAAAATCCATGCATGTTTAGTATTTGTTTGAGTATTAAAATGAGCATAGTAGAAATCTCTAGTTTCATTTCATGAAATACTTGTGTGGTAATGTTTTGCTAGATTTTATCCTAGTTATAGGAATGTTTTTACTTGGATCCAGTACCATTTTGGTACAGTTATTTACTTGCTTCCTCCTCTGTAGGCTACTTTGAATCTCTTAGGAATGCATGCATAGGTTTGATTATTATTGCTAGTGCTAATGGTTTGCACTAGAATGGCTAGTTGCATTTTTGCACTATGAATTATTTGGTTTATACAAGATGGACCATAGGCATAACACCTCTCAAATGGCATGGAAAACCTAGTGGGACACCCACTGGTTCCATACCATTTGGTTGAAAAACAAACTAGCTCAACTATCGTAGTTGTGGTAGTAGTAGTGCATAATATTACTACTATTGATGCATGTTTGTGTGGGATATTTTTAGGAGTTTGTATATTATTCTTATGAGTGTTTTTGCTTGCTGTATGTTGTGTTTGAGTCAAGTTGTTGGTTGGTAAGGTTCTGATAGGATGCTTTACTTTTCCTTTACGACGATAGAAAACGACGAGGACATAGTCGGGACAGGCGTGTACTACTACCATTCCTGTTGCGAGCAAGACCCGGATCCTCAGTACCTCCAAGGCAAGCCATCCTTAAAGCTTGCTGTTATATTCCCAATACCTTTATGCATTCAAATACTTCTGAAGTTTTCAAAACTTGTTTGCTAAAACTATTTTATTGAGTGAATACTATTACTACTACTCTATATATATTATATATCACTTGCCATTAGTCAACTTGGTGTTACCAAGCCCTTAGCCACCATAAGGTATATAAATACCGTCTTAAAAAATAATCTTGAGTCCCTAAGTGGACCACTTTAAAATGTGATTTTTGTAAAACAGAGATGGTTCTACACGGAGATGATGGTGGAAAGGCGGGACCTTGTTCACCGAAGGAAAAACTGTGAAGGTGTTTTCAAATGTTTACAAAAGGCACATACCCTAGTCTTCGCTGGACAACCAAGATGTACTGCCACTCTACCCCTATATGGGTATGGGGCCTATCTAGATGCTTGAACTTGTTAGTGTATGTTTTATTCCAAAATGCTATAGAGGAGCTGATTCTCTGAACCAAAGTGTCGCCAGGAGGGAGAAACGGGACATACACAGTGTGGGATTAATTTTCCCTCCGGATGCGACAGCTGGGCCTCCTGACTAGGCAAGGCGGGACCTGATGCCGGGGAGAGAACCCACCTGAAGGAATAAGCATATACTAGCTTGTGTCAGAGCGGACAGTTAGGATCAACTCTCTGGTGCTTGCATATCGCTGTGTCGATCCATGGGTGGTCCATGGCGGAGTTTTGGATCTAGTGGAAAGTGTACCACCTCTGCAGAGTAAAACTATTCAGAATAGCCGAGCCCTCGGATATGGGCAGTTGAAAGGCCATGTAGCTAGTATTGTGCTGAGTTTTCAAAAAGGTGTTTTCAAGACTAGAAGTTTTGTACCTGGAAGGTACCAATGAAGTTGGACATGTTGTTCCAAGAAGTTTTGCAAAGAAAAAAAACAAACTTCCTTTTTGTAAAACAAGTTTACAAAACCTCTTGTACATGCGATATCGACGAGAGAAATAAAAATATATTATTTTCTTCTGAAGTATCTTCTTCAACAAAGATACAGATTAATATGACTGCAACTATGATGTCATCTTACATGAACATCATGGGTAGTGAGCCCTATGTATGGCCTACCTATCCAAAATATAAGCATGATGCATTTGTAAGTGTATAAAGGATGTCTTGTTGAGTACATTCAAACGTACTCATTTGGTTTCACCCCTGGTATATACTTGCCAGACTTTGAGGAGGTACCACCTGAGGAGGAATACGAGGAGGAGTACTATTCCAACGACTACGCGAACTAGGCCCGGCTCCCGGTCAGCAGCCTGTTGGTGAAAGCTTGACATGGGCTATCTACGTTTATCTTCCGTTGTTTAGATGCTGTAAGACTTTGCCTGCCCTGCGTGGCAGTGAATAAAGACTTGGTCATGTGACCATTGGCTTGTAAGACTGCTTTTATTCGTGTAATGGATATTGTATCTGTGTACCGCTTTCGTATGTTGTTCACGACTGATCTTCCTGGGATCGTGAATGTATGCATATGAGGGGTTCTGAACCTTCCGGTTTGGGGCCTCTACATTAGACGCTTGAGTCTTCTTGGAATTTTCTGGGATGTACCACCGGGGCATCCCCAATCTTATGCTTTTCACTCTTCTTGATCACGTCATATCATCCTCTTCTCTTGACCCTTGAAAACTTCATTCACACCAAACTTCTCACAATCTTCATTAGCAACGTTAGTGAAATCTAAATAATAAATTCACATGGTTCAGTTTAAACACAAGACTAACACTCATAAACACATTAGCTACTTTCACAACTTCTTTTAAAACTCTTTTTCTCAAAAGAACACCAAAAGAAAGAGATTAAGAGGCAAATGCGATAAATGGCAGAAATCTGTCAAAACAGAACAACAGGTAAAGATCGATTTTTAAAAAATCTTCTCTTGCTCAAATAAAAATGCGGTCTTCTAAGAAAAGTTGCGTATATAACTCAGGATTAAGCACAAAACAATTCAGGTCATTTTGAATTTTCTGTGATTTTATACAGAATAAACAGTGTACAGCAGAAATTTGTTTCCTACGCAAAAATCCGAAATATGGCCTCAACTTTCCACTAGAGGATTTAGTTGGCTCAACAAAAACTCAAAAGAAAAGATACATCAGGGTTGCTAAGGAAATATAAAACACCTAGGTGCAAAGAACACCAAAGAAAAGGAAAGAAAACGGGTTGAAAACAACGAAATAAAACGGGTTGTCTCCCGGTAGCGCTTTTCTTTAAAGCCTTTTAGGTAGGCATGATAATTTGAGAAGATGCTCACATGAGAAATATGAATTGAAGAAAAATAAAGCATCAATAAGAAAATATAAAACAAATTTAATTCTAACCCACTTCCTATGAAAATAATCTTGTAAAATAACAAGTCAGTAAAGCACAAAGTGGCTAGCATAGGAAAGTAAAACAAGTGCAACTTCAAAATTTCCAACATAAAGAGGGGAAACTTAATATTATTGAGATACATAAAACCATGTTTCCCTCTCTCATAATAACTTTCAGTAGCGTCGTGAATAAAATTAACAATATAGCTATCACATAAAACATTCTTATCATGAGCCACATGCATAAAAGAATAATTACTCTCCACATAAGCATAGTCATTCTTATTAATAGTAGTGGGAGAAAATTCAACAAAGTAGATATCATTATTATTCTCATCACCATAATCATTAAGTATAGGAGGCATATTGTAATCATAATTAATTTTCTCCTCAATAGTAGGTGGACTCAAAATATCATATTTATCATTGTAAACAGGTGGAACTAGAATACCACAATCATTATAATCATCATATATTGGAGGCAAAGTATCATCAAAGAAAATTTCCTCCTCAAAAATTGGGGGACTAAAAATATCATATTCATCAAAACTAGCTTCCCCAAGCTTAGAATTTTCCATAGCATTAGCAATAATGGTGTTTAAAGAGTTCATACTAATAGCATTGCCACTAGCATGCAAATAAAGTTCCATAGGTTTTTTAATTTTCTCTTCAAACACTTCATGTCCTAACTCAAGATAAAGATTATAAAGCTCTCTCATATTTTTGTTGTTTTCCATTAAGCCTAACTAGTGAATATAAAAACAAGAAACAAAAAGATTTAACTGCAGAATCTAAAGGAAATAACTTCGAGCACTCACACCCAAGGATGTGAGAACCTTTTACCTTACCCCCCCCCCCGACAACGGCGCCAGACAAGAGCTTGATGTCTACGCACGTTTCTATTCTTGTAGACAGTGTTGGGCCTCCAAGTGCAGAGGTTTGTAGAACAACAAAAAGTTTCCCTTAAGTGGATTACCCAAGGTTTATCGAACTCGGGGAGGTAGAGGTCAAAGATATCCCTCTCAAGCAACCCTGCAATCAAGATACAAGAAGTCTCTTGTGTCCCCAATACACCTAATAAAATTGTCAGTTATATAGGTGCACTAGTTTGGCGAAGAGAGAGAGTAAAATGCAAGTAATATGGATGATACTAAGTGATAATAGCAATCTGAAATAAAAATGGCAGCAAGCAAACATGTAGCAGAACAGGCGGAAAACAGTGTTTCAATGCTTGGAAAGAAGGCCTAGGGATCCTACTTTCACTAGTGGACACTCTCAACAATCTATATCTATATCTATACCTAATAATAAAAGCGTTAAGGTTTCTTCTTCTAATTTTCGTCCGTCTCTTTGGTTCGTACGTTCGTGTTTAGTTTGCTACGTCGCTTCGTATGTCAAGTCCCTGACCTGCACGGGACACCATCCATCCGACATGCATACGTGATACGTGCGTTCGGTTCCGTTTCCTAATCCTCATCTTCTAACGCCTACAAACGTTCCTAATCTCGCATCGTGTCCCTCCTGCAAGTTCAGCTCTTAAACAGCTCCGAATTGAGTTGAACGAGCCATGGTCGACTAGCTCCAAGGCACAGCGATGTTGCGCGGTTCGTCGCGGGGAGAACGGCCGACCTCCGCGGCTCAGCCGCTCAGGACCTCTACATCGGCGCCATCAGCGGCCGGGTCGCTGAATCGCTGTAGCGGCGTTGGGCCGGATCTAGACATGAGAGGAGTAGGAGAGGACCACAAGTTCATGCAGAACTGCCCCTGTCTCCAATCTGGCTCGCCACCGCCTGCGAGTTCACACCGAGGAAACAGCCACGTGGGGGATGGATGAGGCTCAAATCGCCGTTCATCCCCATGCGCCCCCAAGATCGCTATGTACGTTCCTGCGGTTCTCGGCAGCACAAGATGTCCATTAGTTTTTTGGCCAGCTGTGATGATTTGATGGATCTCAATCGTCGGTGCACACGCCTCGCCTAGGACGATCATGCCGCCGCTCACCGGAGCATCGGCACATCATGGCGCTCTGTGAGTTTCCGAAATCACGCGACCTGATAGTTCCCCCGAAACTGGGCGCAACCTCCGTCTAGAAACGTGCTGTTATTTTATTTTATAACTCATGGCAGGGTTCATTTACAGGTTCGAGCATATACGTGACTGCTATGTTATCTTGAGACACTACTGAGAAATCAGGTGATTGAACGTGTTGTACAAGGTAGCTATCAACAATGGTTATCATGAATAGTTATGGCGCAGCTGGGTGGTGTGTCAATGATAGGGTGACTTGGAGATTTTGCGAGTAACAAATAGATATGAGTTGCTGAACGTTGTTTCATATTTTTCGTGTGGATGCAGGAGTACTATGACAAGCTTAATACTACGTCTTACAGCAGCTATTGCAAGTACCTGGGTTTGAGCCGTACCAGTTTATGGTGCCATCCAAGACCAGTCAACCAGCGTCCACGTCTCCATTTGTGATTCGGGTAATTGGGTCCTTCGTGAAGAATGGGAGGTCTGACAGCACCTTCACTCTATCTTTATGAAGATATGATACGAGAAGGTCTATCACCTGATTTGTTTACCTACAAATATAGTACGGGACTTGGAACCCCATCAACAAGATTATATTTGAGGTAATCTATTATCATCGTTTGAAAGCTTCTATTGAGATTGCCGCAAAAAAGGTCGATATGAAACTTATATCTGGAACCCAAGGCCCTTCGACCACAGCAATGGCATGGAGGGTTGGTCACAACTGATCGGAGCTCTTCCTCGGTCGTGCATCTCGTGCAATGTGCCTGTTGTTAGTTTTTGTCTCTTTGGTCCTTATGGCGGTTTTGCTTGTAGTGTGGTGAAACTTGCTCGACATCTCGTTGAGGCTTCTTCCAGTGTGAATGTGCGTGTGTTTGTGTGTGTTAGTATGCACGTGTGTTCTCCGTTTTTATCTCCTCCTGTCATTCAAGTTTATCTTGTCGAGGCCGCGAAGTGTCGAAGCAAATTTACAAAAAAAAAAGTTTAAGGTGAAGGGTTTTCTCCCTCCCCAAGTGACCAATAAAAAACAAAATCTAGAGCCCCTAGATTTGCTTTATCAGGTATCAAACGGGAACTGCGAGCAAATAAAACACATTTCAAAAGTAAATTTTTCTCTCCCGTTGCAACGCACGGGCATGATTCCTAGTGATCACATAAATGAATAACTAGATAAATTCTCTCACTATGCTACTCTTAACCCTCTCCGGTTGGATAACGAACACTAATCATTGCGTAGGGCTGTAACAGCACTCCTCAAGTTTGTATTCCCATGTCTAGTTAATCCCACGCTGTCACTATGAGCGTCCTAGAAAGTACTAAGAAAACTCCACAATTTCATAGAGGAGACACACACGGCGTGCACACTGTCACCTTCACACCGTGATCAAAGTGACGCCAAAGTTCATATTAATAAAGCACTTGAGTAGCAACAGATGAAGAATAACATCTACGAATTCAAATAGATTACAAAGCTCATGATCACATATAGATCACACCATGGGAGGGAGAGATGAACCACATAGCTATCGGTAGAGCCCTCAGCCTCGGGGGAGAACAACTCCCTCCTCATCATAGGAGACAGCAACGACGATGGAGATGGCGGTGGAGTCGATGGAGATGGGTTCCGGTGGCACTTCCCCGTCCCGACAGGGTTCCAGAACAGAGATCTGTCCCCCGAAACTTGTCGGCGGCGGCGACGGAGCTACATATGTATTTTGTGGAAAAGGTCAATTCTTCTAGGGTTTACGCCTCAGGGAGTATATATGGGCAAAAGGGCGATGACGAGGGGTGGCCAGGGGGCCCACACCCCTAGGTGGCGCGACCAGGGGACCCGCGCCACCCCATGGTGTGGCCACCCTGTGGCCCCCCTCCGGGGCTCTTCGGGACTTCTGGAAGCTTCCGGGACTTCTAAGATTTCTGGCTTTCGAATTTTCCAATTCCAAGAATATTTCCATAACAACTTTTCTGAAACGAAAAACATCAGAAAACAGGGAACTGGCTCTGTGGCATCTTGTTAATAGGTTAGTCCCGGAAATCGATAAAAATGACATAAAGTGTAAGGAAAACATTTGGGAAACGACATGAAAACAACATGGAACATCAGAAATTAAGGATACGTTTATGACGTATCAGTCCACATGCCACCGTCGCAAGCATTAGAGTGGTGGCTACCCCCTTGAAGCTCAAGAGAAGCGCGCGGATGAGCACCAGAGGGAAGGTTCCACATCACTCCCTAGATTCGAGGACACGTGCTGCGGGTGTCAAGAACTACTTCCACACATTGATTCATGATTATCAGTACAAAAAGGTGCCCAATAAGGATTTGCCCTCTATGTGGGATATGAATCATTCTAACCGTGAAGATGAAGGAAGCTCTCAACCTAAGGAAGAGTGGGGAAAATCATGGTGGATGGGATTCACCGTCTGACAGGCATGCAAACTGTATTGATCGCAATACGGAGGTGATGCGTATGCTTATGTTTGTGATTGAAGACCTGAAGAAATCAATTGATAAGCTCATCGAGAATGATTCACCACCACCACCACCACCGAAGAATTAATTCGTCATTGGTTTTGGTATCCCCTCGGCTTGTTCCAAACTTGGGGGGAGTGCCGCGGTATCATATCACTATCTTTTATCTTTTTACCTTTTCAGTAGAGTCATATCATGAGTACAGGAGTTATCGTATAGGATAGTTTGCAGTATGGAAGTGTCTCTCCCTAGTTGGTTATCATTGTATCCATTGGTGTGAGTTCTCGGTTTGAAATATTAATGAGAAGTTTCATAATTTACTTTATGCACACATTATTTTAGTTTTCAATTTCTGTCATATGGTTGAGCTTGTTGTTAGTATTTGGTATCACTCTAGAGATCATCAAGTTAATCTAGTTGGTTTTGGAAAACTTAGCTTGGGTCAGCAGAAATAATAATTTGAGATGCTAGTATAAGAAAGAGGAATTTGCCTATTAGCTCATAAACTTAGTATTCACAAGTTAAGATTGCTTGTGCTTTCAATGAAGATTGCATGATTGGTTTCATCATATGTATATTTGTTTGCTTTCCTTCAACTCTTATGCTTGCTACCCAGCCCTGCTAGACAAAACCCCTGTACTGAGAGGGAATCCTTCTCGTGCATCCAAACCTTAAACCCCCAAACCTTGCCATTTATGTCCACAATACCTTCCTACATGTAGTATTTCGCTGCCGCTCCAAGTAAATTGCTCATGTGCTACCTATAAAACTTTCAAATTACTCCTGTTTTGTGTTCCTGTTTTAGCTCATGAGGACGCAAATAGAGAATCTTTATCTCACTTGTTGATTGGACTCACACACCTGGACTAGTGGCTTCATCCGCTTATCCAAATGCTAGAAGAGCTAGCAGCGGGGTTCCCAGCCCCAAATAATAATACAAATTCTCTTCACTATTTTTTCCTTGATTTATTAGTCAAAGCATAATTGTGTAAACAAAATAGAAAGAGGGATGACCTTATATACCAGTTGCGTCCTTCTATGGGAGCCGCTCTTGTGAGTCTAGTTGGCTTGTGACGTACTGTATTTTTTGTTTGCCATTCGTTGACATTAACATACACCTCTCAAAATTTAGACACTCCTCCATGGTTTGTGATTGTTGGCAGGCACCCGAGGATTCGGTTAGCCATGTTTTGTGTAAGATGGATGGGAGGAGTGTCATGCATTTTATACCTCTGTTTATTAAAATAAAAGCTCTAGCACATGAGTGATCAATGCTTACCTCTGCTAAGGGCCTATCTTTTACTTTTATGTTGAGTCAGTAAACCCATTTCCTTCTGTCTCCAGCAAGCATTTGAGTTGTTGTGATCTTATCATCTATATGTTGATTTATTCAGTCATGTTTTCTATCCTTCTTTGTTTAGCACATGCTTTATTTTCTGAATGAATATTACTTTGAAAGCTATGAATCAATGTAAAAGAGTTGTTATAGTTAAACATGTTAAGCTCTACAATATAAACCTTGTTATAAAGACTTCACTTAAGATAAGTATGATTTCATTAAATGTTCTCTGACCAAGAATGAAATTTGCCATTACCAACTTTGATTCTCTCTTTTGCATCTTTGTTTGTGACTCCCTTTACTTGTTTCAAGTTAAGTTATATGAGAGGAAGTTGTTGTCTATAATAATTGGTGCATAGATAGATGTGATGCTTCTTGTCTGTATTTTATTTATCGACTCTTCACTCCATAAACCTGTGGTCATGTTTTCTGAGTTCAGTTTCGCTTGGGGACAAGCGAGGGCTAAGCTTGGGGGGAGTTGATACGTCCATTATGCATCACTATTTTATATCATAATTTTATGTTATTCATCTATATATTTCATGTTATGATGCATCCCTTATGTTATTCTATCTTATTTTGCATGTTTTATAATTTTTGGAGAATAAACACCGGAACCAGAAATCTGATGGAAAAAGCACCACCGAGATACCATATTTCAGAAGATCAGAAGAAGAAGGGGGACACCGGGGGTGTCCTAAAAGTTGAGAGGAGGAACCCAGACAGAAGGAGAGCCGGAGGGGGGCCACCAGGGGCCCACACCTAGGGGTGGCGCGCCCCCTGGCCGCGCCACTTAGGGGTGTGGCCACCCTGGCCCACCTCTGGGGGGTATTTTTCGCGTGCTTGGCCCCTAGGGAACCCTAAGACTCACTCCATCGTCGAAGAATTATTCTGCCTCCGCCTCGGGGCGGAAAACACCCGAGAGAGAAAAGCTCTCTCGCAGGGAGAAATCTGTCGGGGAAATTCCTCTCCGGAGAGGGGAAATCACCGCATCGTCACCGTTGTCGCTCCGGGCATCATCAAGATCGTCATCATCATCGTCATCACCACCAGAACCATCACCCTCATCATCCATCTTCATCCCGTTGTAACAATTAGGGGCCTCTATCGTTGTTTTGCATTAGATCTCTCTCCCGGTGTGGATTACTTGTTAGTAGTTGATGCTTGTGAGATTTATCGGTGTTTGCACTTTATGACCAGATTGTTATCATCCATTATATCACCTCTGATTATGATCCATATGATTTTTTGTGAGTAGTTCGTGTTGTTCTTGCGGACATGGGAGAAGACAAGTTGTTAATAGTGATGTAATGTTGAATAATATTTAATGTTTGATATTTAAGTTGTGGTGTTATTCTCCTAGTGGTGTCATGTGAACGTCGACTACATGATACTTCACCATTTATGGGCCTAGGGGGATGCATAGTGTATTTGGCGACTAATTGTGGGGTTGCCGGAGTGACATAAACCTAAACCCCCGTTAGGAAACCATTACACGAGGGAGCGTAGGATCCCAGATTTTAAAGCTGTGGTTAGATTTATTTCTTAATTACTTTCTTATAGTTGCGGATACTTGCAAGGGGTATAATCACAAGTATGTATTAGTCTTGGATGGGACGGTACATTATCATAGGTTCACCCACATAACACTTATCAAAACACCTCACATTATTCAGCTGCATGGAACAAAAGCACTTGAGAGAAACCTCCCGTGTGTCCTCGAGAACGTTTGTTGATCATAAGTAAACCTACCGGATTGTCCTTTGCTGAAGAAAGGATTGGGCCACTTGCTGCAATTATTATTACTCATTTTATTTACTCGCAGTTTATTTATCTGCAATATCAAAAAACCCTACGAATCTATTTTCCAGTATTTACTTCATCGAAACTGCTTGTCAACACCTTCTGCTCCTCGTTGGGTTCAACACTCTTATTTATCAAAAGTACTACGATACACCCCCTATACTTGTGGGTCATCAGGCCTCTACATCACCATGCCTGCCTCCGGAGTGATGCCTGAGTAGTTCATCCTTGTACTACGGGTCCATAGCAATAGCTAGATGGTTGTCTCCTCCTCATATGCCTCCATGTTTAGATCTCGTGAGCTGCCTAACATGATCGAGATTGATCTTATGTAATTCTATGTGATGTGTTTGCTAGGATCCGATGAATATTGAACTTATGCCAATTTGATTATAGTCTTTATTGCATATGCTATTTGTGATCTTGCATGCTTTCCGTTGCTAGTGGTTGCTCTGGCCAAGTAGTTGCTAGTGACTCCAAGAGGGAGTATTTATGCTCGATAGTGGGTTCATGCCTCCTTTTCCCCTGTGCTCGAGTGACATAAACATGACGGGGAGGATGTGTTGTTGCCACTAGGGAGAAAACAGCGGTGTGAGTGCCCGCGTGTACAATCATTGCTTACATTACACACTTTGTTTAATGCAATTATCTGTTGCTTGCAACTTAATACCTAAGGGGGGTCGGATGATAACCTGAGGGTGGATTATTAGTCATAGATGCAGTTGGATTACGGTCTATGTATATTGTTGTAATGCCCGCAATAAATATCATAGTAGTCATCATGTCATGAATGTGCACTACGGTGCAACCTTTATTTTTCAATTACCCGGCTGTAATTTGTTCACCCAGCATGCTATCTTTTATGGAGAGACACCACTAGTGAACCTATGAACCCCGGTCCATTTTCTTACATTGTTAAACAAACCACTACAATTTCCTGCTTTCTTTACTTACTGCAAGCATACACTATTTTCCACACTATACGTCTAATCTTTGTTTTCAGCAAGACCGATGAGATTGACAACCTCACTGTACCGTTGGGACAAAGTATTTTGGTTGTGTTCTGTGCAGGTTCCGCGTTGTTGCTGACACCGGTGAAGCTCCATTAGCACCGTCAGTGGCATCAACCTTCCAAAGATCCTCTTCCTCCTACCGGATTGATAACCTTGGTTCTTAACTAAGGTAAATTCCTACCGCTACACTCATCAAACCCTCCTCTTGGGGTTCCCAACATGTAGCATCAGCAACTCACGAGATCTAAACATTGAGGCATAGGAGGAGAAGACAACCATCTAGCTACTGCTATGGACCCATAGTCCAAGGATGAACTACTCACGCATCACTCCGGAGGCAGGCATGGTGATGAAGAGGCCTCCAGTGATGATCTCCTCTCCGGCAGGGTGCCGAGAGAAAGCTTCAGAACACCCCTGATCTAGGGTTGACGACGACAGCGGTTGCGGAACGTTTCGGGGATTTTTTATCAGGCGCTTAGGCTTTTCCTTCGGAGGGGAATAAGTAGGCGAAAGGGCAAAGGCGGTGGAGCCTTATGGTGTGGGACCCCTGAGCCCCCCCTCCGGGTCTCTTCTTGACTACGTGGAACCTTCGGGAATTCTAAGACTTCCAGGCTTCGAATTTTCCAATTCCGAGAATATTTCCAGAACAACTTTTCTGAAACTAAAAACAGCAGAAAACAGGGAACTGGCTCTATGGCATCTTGTCAATAGGTTAGTCCGGAAAATCGATAAAAATGACATAAAGAAGGGAGAAAACATGTAGAAATTGGCATAATATCATCATGGAACATCAGAAATTATAGATACGTTGGAGACGTATTAAGCATCCCCAAGCTTAGTTCCTACTCTTCCTCGAGTAGGTAAACGATAAACAAAATAATTTCTGGGGTGACATGCTACCACACAATCTTGATCATAAAAATGTAAAAGCATATGTAAGCTGAGATCATAGAACTTTAACACAAACATGATAAATAGAACTTTAATAATAGATCATAGCAATAACTTTGCATCATGATAAGTATATCAAATAAAAGATCATGAATAACAATGCAAAGAGAGATATAAATTTGTTTCAAGTATAGAGAAAACATGGCAAAGTGGTATTTCGCTAGTCCTTAAGAGTGGGGCAAAACATAAATGCCAGTACACCTTCAAAGTTCACGAGGAAGACGAGAACAAATAATTTGAGAACAAGCAATAACACATCATGAATAACTTATTAATGTTTCTGGGACAAATGCACATAAAACTCAGAATGGCAAAAATGCTCTCAACTGTGCATAAAGTTAGAAAATGGAGACTCAACATAAAAGTAAAAGAAAGGCCCTTCGCAGAGGGAAGCATGGATTACTCATGTGCTAGAGATTTTATTTTATTATTAAACAAAGGTATTAAAAGTTTGACACTCCTCCCATCCATCTTTCATAAACCATGGCTAACTGAATCCTCGGGTGCCTGCCAACAATCACATACCATGGAGGAGTGTCTATATTTTGGGAGATGTATGCTAATGTCAACGAACGGTAAACAGAAAATACAATACGTCACAAGCCAACTAGATTTCACAAGAGCGGGTCCCATATGAAGGACACAACTGGTATAGAAGGTCATCCCTCTTTCTCTTTTGTTTACATAATTATGCTTTGACTGATAAATTAGGGGCAAAAATAGTGAAGAGATTTTGTGTGTATTAATTTGGGGTTGGGCACCCCGCTGCCAGCTCTTCTATAAATTGGATAAGCGGATGAAGCCACTAGTCCAGGGTGTGAAATCCAATCAACAAGTGAGATAAAGATTATCTATTTACGTCCTCATGAGCAAAAACAGGAACACAAAGCAGGAGTTATTTTGAAGGTTTTAAAGGTAACACATGAGCAATTTACTTGGACTGGCAGTTAAATACAACATGTAGGTAGGTATGGTGGACACAATGGGAAAACTTGGTTTTAGCGAGTTGGATGCACGAGTAGAATTCCATACTCAGTACAGGTGGAGGCTAGCAAAAGATTGGGAGCGACAAATCAAGAGAGCATAAGAGCCATAATCATGAATAGCGACAAAAACATCATTAATCAAAGCATAAGCGGTATCACAAGTTCAAAAACTAAATGATCATAGAGGCTATTAGTGACTGGTTCATAGTCATAAACATGGTGTGAGCATGCGCCAAGTCAACCAAATAAAACATTTGAAAGAGAATACCATAAATTTATGCTTCAATATGACAAGAACAACTCATGAATCTTTCAATGGCACATTAAACACTCTGAGCTATTTGAGGCTAATCGTGCTACTCAATAACCACAAGGCTTTAACACTAAAATAACATCTAGCATGGTATGAAAAAGTTCTAGCCACAGTCTATACAAGCTTCTACTTCACCACTAAAAATTCTATTTCAAGCATAAGTTTCTTTTCCCAACAAGCACCATACAAGATATGTTTTAAAAAAATACTCTTCATGATACATCAAGAAAACATGAGAGAAGTCACAAACACTACTAAAACTAACAACTCTTAGATAAGAGATGCATGCAAAACAGGAGCTAAATAAATGCAGCAGCCAGACAAACATTAAGAATACAAAGTATTCCCATGAAAAAGCGGAGCGTGTCACTCTCCAATAAAAGAATGCTGGGGTCCAACCAAGCTTATTGCAGAAATAAAAACAAACTGAAAGCAAAAATAAAAGACGCTCCAAGTAAAGCACATAAGATGTGACCGAATAAAAATATAGTTTCACTAGAAGTGACCTGATAATTTGTCGATGAAGAAGGGGATGCCTTGGGAATCCCCAAGCTTAGACGCTTGAGTCTTCTTGGAATTTGCTAGGATGTACCACCGGGGCATCCCCAAGCTTAGTCTCTTCACTCTTCTTGATCACGTCATATCATCCTCTTCTCTTGACCCTTGAAAACTTCCTTCACACCAAACTTCTCACAATCTTCATTAGCAACGTTAGTGTAATCGAAATAATAAATTCACATGGTTCAGTTTCAACACAATCCTAACACTCATAAACACATTAGCTATTGTCACAAATTCTTTTAAAACTCTTTTCCTCAAAAGAACACCAAAAGAAAGAGATTAAGATGCAAATGCAATTATTGGCAGAAATCTGTCAAAACAGGACAACGGGTAAAGATGATTTTTTTCCGAAAATCTTCTGTTGCTCAAATAAAAAAGTGTTCAACTAAGAAACGTTGTGTATATAACCCAGGATTACGCACAAAAAACTCAGGTAATTTTTTATTTATGGTCAGGGCACGCTAGTTTGAATTAGAGAGAGAAACCGGGAAGAAGAAGGAAAACTGAGTAAGGAAAAGGCAGAGAGGCAAAAACCGAGTAAAGTGAAGGGTAATGAGAACTTACTGCTCAATTCCAAGACAACGACCCTTAGTCAGGCCTTCCAGTCATCTGCAATTCGGATTTGCCGGTCTTGTACACGGCGGGAGTCATTAAGCATGTTCTCGAGAGATTGGTTTCTCTCTTTCAAAGACGAGATCTCCCTCTCGAGTTCCTGCTTCTCCTTGGCAGCCCGTTTCTCCATTGCATTCTTCTCGTCCACAGCAGTAATTGCAGTCTTGAGCGCGTCAGTGAGATCAAGTTGGAGCTTCTCAAATTCTGTATTTTCGGTTTCCCGCTCCTTCTGCAGTTCGGCCTCTCGGACCTGCACTTGGTGATGTGCTTCAGCTGGGGTGAGGCACTCCAGGTGCTGCTCTCGGAATTTTTTGTACTCTTCTGTGAGGAGAACAACAAGTTAGCAAAGTGAGCAAGCAGCAGGAAGCTAGGTGAAGAGAACAGAGAAGGATTAGCTCACCTTCCAGAGAGGAGATCGTACTCTGCGCTGAGGCAGACATGACCTCGCAGTCTTATTGCCTCTCGACCAGAGCCTTGAGCTCACCTGCAGAGATGACAATGACTGAGCAGAAAGCAAAAAATGGGCGTAAACAAAAACGCACAAACCGAAATGCTAGAAGCTTACTTTCAACAGCAGACAGCCTGATGGCGTTTTCCGTGGCATTCTTCTCCATAGCATCCATCTCGCTTTTTTTGTATTCCAGCTCCCGGTTCCTATCTCTGACTTGTCGGTGCGACCGCAGGAGCTGGCTGAAAACCTTGGTCCTTTCCTGGATGCTATCCTGCAAGAAAAAGGGAAATTTGTTAAGTTTGGAATATTTGGCCCGGGTAGATTGCAACTCGGTGGAGCTTTACCTACTCGGCCCGAATCTCGGGGACTGGGTAGTGGATAAAGGAAGAGAAGTAAAGAAGAAATCTGGCAACTTGGAAAAGGACAAAAGAAGAAAAACACTTACCACGTAGGAATGCTCAATGTCTTCGATGTTTTTGCGCAGAACAAAAATCTTGCCAGCCAGGGTGCTGCTGCATCCAGCCATGGCCATGCTAACAGGGCTGATGGAGGGATAATAACCCGGTAGGCCAACTCCAAGGTGTAACCCGGCCCAAAGGACGCTGCGCAAGATCCGGCTAAGGATAAAGAAACTTCAGGAAGGCCCACATTTGTAGGCCCTGTAACCCGGTTTGTGGGTTACAATAAGGAAAGTTAGGGTTTGTATGCGGTGTCCGGGTAGGATTAAGGGTGCGCCTTGGAGGACAAGCCAGGAGGTGCGGGTTCTTTATAAACTGACCCCTAGGTTTAGTTGAGGGAGATCCAAGTCCTAGCAATATCACCTGATATCGAATATCCAGTGTAATACGAGAGTTGAGTTATTATATTGAGATCGGAGACTCGGCGACTTGATTGCCGGCTACCAGATCGAGTATCATCATGTTTTCCTCTGAGCTAAACCCTCTCCCAAACGCCTGTGTCGTCTTGCCCCAAAATAAGTTACCCCCGGTAACGTCTGCCGTGATTATCCCACGACAGTTGGCGCCCACCGTGGGGCCTACGTCCAAAGGTGTTTACATCACAGGAGAAGCTCAGAAGAACATGGAGAATCTTGTCGTCGGCGAGATCTACATCGACCACGAAGGGGAGAAGATGGTGGACGATTCCGGCTGGGGGCCAGAGTCGGATCATCTCGAATCCGGATCTATTGTGACGATCGGCCAGATCAGCGTCTTCATCGGTATGGTACGTACATCTGATTTAAAAGGACAATATCATGTGCATACTACAGGAACTTCTAATAGGGACAAAAAGATACTCAAGCAAGCTGTGAACTCGGTTTCCTCGGCTGTTCCGGGATACCTGAGATGGGCGGAACAAGAGATAACGTGGAGCAGAAGAGATCACCCGGAAAGAATAGAGCACCCAAGAGTCTTAGCATTGGTAGTCGCACCACAGGTTAATGGTTACGAGTTAAAAAGGGTCCTGATGGACGGTGGAAGTAGCATCAATATCTTGTACTGGGAAACTTTTTCACGCATGGGTCTCAAAGAGTCCCAGCTACAGAAAAGCTCAACAATTTTTCATGGAATAGTGCCGGGTCACTCGGCATATCCCGAGGGGAAAATCGCATTGGAGGTAGCTTTCGGAGAATCAACGGATAATTATCGAGTTGAGTGGCTCACGTTCGAGGTGGTCAAATTGCGCAGTCCTTATCACGCACTATTTGGAAGACTGGCTTACGCCAAATTCATGGCCAGGCCGTGTTATGTGTATTTGCAGCTGAAGATTCCGGGTCCTAAGCAGACCATCACCATACATGGAAGCCGGGATATAGAGGCCGAGTGCGGCGAAGGAGATTCGGTAATGGCCGAGCAAGCTTGCAGAAAAGAAGAACTCAAGTATTATCGGTCTCAAGTAGATCCGGATGATGGAACCGCATTGAAAAGGCCGAATACTGAGGACGAAAGAGCAAAATTCAAGGCAGCACGGGACACCAAGATGATAGCTTTTGTTGAAGGTGATCCCACTAAGCAATTTACTATAGGGTCTAACTTGGACAACGAGCAGGAGAAGGCACTTGTGGAGTTTATTCGTTCGAATGCGGACGTATTCGCCTGGACACCTAGCGACATGCCGGGTATCCCTACAGAGTTGGCAGAGCACAGTTTGCATGTAGATCCCAAGTCCAGGCCTGTGAAGCAGGGCTTGAGGAAGATGAATGAGGAAAGAAGGAAAGCTATAGGTGAAGAAATTGCTCGGCTATTGACAGCCGGCTTCATCATGGAAGTATTTCACTCGGATTGGTTAGCAAATCCGGTGCTAGTGATGAAAAAGACCAATGAGTGGAGGATGTGCATTGATTTTACGAGTCTCAACAAGCATTGCCCAAATGATCCGTTCGCACTACCAAGGATAGATCAGATCATAGATGCAGTAGCTGGGAGTGACCTATTATGCTTTCTGGACGCTTATTCCGGATATCATCAGATTAAACTCAAGAGGGAGGATTGGGAGAAAACATCGTTTATAACCCCTTTTGGGGCCTTTTGTTACAAAACCATGACGTTTGGGTTGAAGAACGCTGGCGCAACTTATCAACGGTGTGTTCAGAAGTGCTTCGAGGACCAAATTGGACGCAACGTCCATGCTTATGTGGATGATGTGGTTATCAAGACCAGGAAGGCAGAAACATTTATCGATGATCTAAAGGAGACGTTCAAGAACTTAAGGAGGTATCAGATGAAGCTTAACCCGACAAAGTGCGTATTTGGAGTTCCAGCCGGGAAATTACTTGGCTTTATCGTTTCCGAGAGAGGAATTGAAGCAAACCCGGACAAAATCAAAGCTATCCAAAGTCTGAAAAAGCCGGAAAATTTGAAGCATGTTCAAAAGCTCACGGGCTGCGTAGCAGCCTTGAGCCGATTTATATCAAGACTCGGAGAAAAGGCAATACCCTTGTACCGGCTCTTGAGGAAATCCGACAAATTTGTATGGGATCGAGAGGCGGATGAGGCGTTCGAGGCACTAAAGAAGCAGTTATCTGAAGCACCAGTACTAGCGGCCCCGGGTCCTAAAGAGCCTATGTTGCTATACGTGGCAGCTGGCCCCCGAGCCGTCAGTGCAGTAGTGGCTGTGGAGCGTAAAGAGGATGGGAAAGGTTATCCAGTCCAGAGGCCGGTTTATTATGTCAGTGAGGTATTATCAGAGGCAAAGCAGCGCTATCCGCATTGGCAAAAGCTGGTTTTCGGGGTCTTTATGGCCAGCCGGAAACTGAAGCCGTATTTCCAGGAGCACCCCATAACAGTGGTAAGCTCAATACCAATGTCGGATATCATCAGAAACTCGGATGCGACCGGAAGAATAGCCAAATGGGCGATAGAAATGGGGAATTATCACATCAGCTACGAGCCCAGGTCAGCAATCAAATCTCAGGCTTTGGTTGATTTCGTTAATGATTGGACACACACAGGCATGACTACCATGGTTCCAAACTCCGAGTCATGGATCATGCACTTCGATGGATCAAAGCAGTACGAGGGATCAGGAGCTGGAGTGGTGCTAACATCACCCAAAGGAGACAAATTGAGTTACGTACTACAAATTCACTTTGACTGTTCCAACAACATGGCCGAGTATGAGGCCCTATTGCATGGCTTAAAGGTAGCCAAAGAGATGAACATTAAGAGGATACGATGCTTCGGAGATTCGGACCTTGTGGTACAGCAGGTGTCAGGAACTTGGGATAGAAAGGACGCAACTATGGCAGCATACCGCAGGGAAGTTGATAGGGTTGCAGGATGTTTTTCCGGGTATGAGGTGGAACATATAGACAGAAGAAAGAATGAGGCAGCCGACGCCCTCGCTAGACTCGGCTAGCGCAGAGAGCCGGTTCCACCTAACGTTTTCCTGGACGAATTATGGCGACCATCAGTTAAAACCGAGTCAGAGGAGGAAATGGCAAATCAAGACCCGGATTTAGGACTCGTGGCCACTGTACGTGCTATTCCCGAGTGGACAGAACCGTTTTTGGCCTACCTATCACGAGGCGAGTTACCACAGCAAGAGGTGTTAGCAAGGCAAATTTTGCGGCGAGCAAAAGGATATTCTATCATCAACGGGGAGTTATACAAGAGAAGCACCACGGGGGTCTTTTTGCGCTGCGTGGCACGAGAAGAAGGCCGACAGATTCTCAAGGAAATCCATGAAGGTGATTGTGGGCATCATGCATCCACAAGATCCCTTGTGGCCAAGGCTTATCGACACGGATTCTTCTGGCTCACGGCTCTAGCAGATGCGGAACGATTAGTAGCAAGGTGTGACGGATGTCAAAGGTACGCTCGCCAAACCCATGTGCCGGCTATGGAATTACGGACCATCCCGTTAACTTGGCCGTTCGCTGTCTGGGGGTATGGACATGGTTGGCCCCTTTCATATGTCACCTTGCAAGAAGACACATCTTTTAGTGGCTATTGATAAGTTTACCAAGTGGGTTGAGGTTATGCCAGTTACTAATTGCGAAGTAGCTACAGCAGTCAAGTTCCTGAAAAGAATTATCTACCGGTTCGGGTATCCCCACAGCATAATTACCGACAATGGAACCAACATGTCCCTTGGTGAGATGGAAAAGTTATGTGGCAACAATGGAATCCGGCTTGATGTAGCATCAGTGGCTCATCCACAGGCCAATGGACAAGTGGAGAGGGCAAACCAAGAATTGCTTCGCGGATTAAAACCACGATTACGAGTTCCCTGTATCAGGGTTGCTGGTGCATGGGTCGACGAACTTCCTTCCGTGGTTTGGGGTATCAACACTACACCTAACAGATCCACTCAGATGACACCCTTCTTCATGGTCTATGGTGCGGAAGCAGTGTTACCGAGTGACATTATTCACGATTCACCGCGAGTATCAGCTTACGTCGAAGTGGAGAACGAAAATACCCGGCAGGACGCCGTAGATATGTTAGAAGAACAAAGGGAACAAGCCCTGGAAAGATCAGCCATATATCAGCAAGATTTACGGAGGTATCCTAGCCGCCGCGTGAAAACCCGGGTCTTCCAGGAAGGAGACCTGGTTCTGCACCTGGTACAGTCAAACGAAGGAAAACACAAATTATCACCACCATGGGAAGGACCGTTTATCATAAGCCGGAATCTGCATAATGGATCATATTACTTGGTAGATGCAAGGGAAGAGTCGGCTACAGTTAATGACACCGCTCATACCACTTCATCTATGCAAGAAAGAGACAGACCATGGAACGTGGCTCAGCTACGTCCATATTATACTTAGTAAAGACTATATTGGCAAGTGGAATTGCACGATGTAACAGGCAGCAGGTTTCAGACGTACTCTTTTCCTATCCAGGGTACCCTTGGGGACTGGATGGGTTTTTAATGAGGCGGCTTGCTGACCCAACATTCTCGTATCAAGAAAATAAGTGGTTATTCTCATGTTCTTTAATCTCAGTACGTTGCATATATATAGGTCTTGGGGGCTGATTGCTTGAATAGCACAGTTGCAAACTCAATGACCCGGCCTTGATGCCTATGAGTTATAAGGGCCGATTACTCGCAAACGAGTACGGCTGCAATCTTATAACCGGACAAAGGAGCCAAACTTTCTTGACTTTTCTTACTTAAGCTCGATGTGACTCGCAATAAAAGTGGCATGATTTGCTCGCTTACGATTACAATCAGCCATGAAGCCCAATGGGACTTGCCTGACCCTGTTTTCGTATAGATGTAGCAACATGGTATCCACGCGAAAGCCGGCTTATAGTACAAGATAGTCAAAAGGGTCATCTAAACCACAAGTTATGCAGAGTACAAAGCTAATAGCCGGAAACTCAACGTTTATCAAGCATAACTTCATTACCTATGTGAAACGGCTCCGGGTCTGGGCTTAGCAAACAACAAACTCGTTCTCTTCGAAAAGACCACATATCCCAGACTCGGAAATTCGGGTCTTGGCGATTCGGGATTTTGGAAAAAGAAAAAGTTGCTTAGTTGCTAAGGCTCAAAAAACCCAAACATCCGAGTCTTGGGGACTTGGGGACTTAGAAGCAAGTCCGCTCGTCAATACCCATGAAACTCGGAAACCGAGTCTCACAAAAGGGATCGTAAAGAAAGTCGGATATCAAGAATAAGTTGACTCAAAAGTGGGTAAATATAAACGATCAGAAGAAACACAAAGTGTATCAAGAACCTACAGTGCATTACAAACTTCGGTAAATAGTATCAAAGGTGCACAGGCGCACCATCCAAAAATAGCTGTTTTAAAAACACATCGGCCGACTGACGCGTATGAAGTAGTATCCGGTATCAGTCGGCGTTCTAGGCCGCGGCGTCCATCTTCGCCTTACCCTTGCCATCACTTGGGGTAGCAGCAGCACCCGGATCAGCAGTACCGGCTCGCACAGGAGGAGGAATGACTGGTGTGGAGGTAGCGGGCGCAGAATCGGCTTCAGCCTTCTTTTTGGCAGCCTCCTCCCTCAACTTAGCAGCTTCCTCCTTCCATCGGGCCAGCATGTCATACGGCTCGGGAAGATCCGACTTAACCGCTTCACCAGCAGCATCATATGCAGGAACAAGGGAATCGACATCTAAGCCGTCAGTAATCACGCTGGCCGGGTAACGGACCTCCTTCTGGACGGCCTGGAAATCCTTCACGGAGAACTTCGACCCATGAAGCTTGAATTCCGGGAAACCGCCCATAAGCTTGCCTAGCTCGAGCTTAGGGAAGTAAGCCTTCGCAAGCGCAAGCCCCCGGGTTACTCCAACTCGGCAGGACGAGCGTTTCCAGTGCCAAATCCATTCGGGGATAGTGGAGCAAGCGTCTAGCATTCTCTTCAGGTCGCCATGCCCTTTACCCGGCCACCGTATTTCCTGAAGGATCCATTTGGTTCCGGCGCATAGCTGCCGGATAACGCTCTTGATAGTTTTCAGCCTGGCAATGTCATCCTCGTCCGGCATCACTTCATCCGGACCTGCAGAAAGAAATGGAAACATGAGTAAGGAAACTCCGGCTATTTATCAGAAGGACAACCCGAACAAAGAATCGTACCAAGCAAAGCACGATACGTATCAGCAATTTGAACAGAAAGGCTCGTTAGGTCATCTTCTGCTGTGTGAGCCCTCCGCCTATACTTCTTCATTATCTTCCCACTCCTCCTGGCTTCAGCCTCGGCCTCCTCACGCAGAGCCACCTCCTTTTCAATGGGCTTGGTGTCCTTTGCCAGTTCCTTCTCAGATTGAGTCACGAAGGACTGCACGGATGCAAGGAAGGATTAGCCGGGTAAAGGGGCAAGTTATCAGTCGCTTATACCGTAAAGTTCCAAGCAAATTGTGAATCAGTTCACTCGGAACTTGGGGACTAGATAAGGACACAAGCAATATTAGTCGGGTTTACCTCGTGTTTGGCTATTAAAGCCTCGAAGATGTTTTCTTCATTAGCCCTCAAAGTGCGCAGGGTTTCGAGCATCTGGGCAAACGTCAGGTCCTCGGGTCGGACACCAGAAGAGCCGGCAGCCTGGTCGCCTGATGGGGGAGCTCTCCCCGCCCTTGGGGTCGAGACCCGGACAGTCTGGGTGTCCGGGTTGGGAGAACCCATCCTCGTGTCCGGAACCTCGATCTCCTCGTCCACTGGTTCGGATGACGCGGGAGACCCGGCGGCTTGGTGAAGTGGATCGCCCAAGGGGCCTTGTTCCCAGTTGTTCTCAGTATCACCGCCAGTTGCGGCGTCTATGTTCTCAGTCGGCTTCTCCGCCTCCCGGTTATCCATCTCCACATTCTCCGGGTCACTAACTGCGACTTGAGCGCTAAAGAAAGGGAGAAAGAGCAGTTAACAACAACAATTGAAAGTTATCGGGTATGAAAGGATGTCGTATAATAAAGACTCACCCGGTATTTACAGCGTAATCAGGCGGGAGTTCGCTGCTAGAAGCAGATGAAGCCGCCAAAGGGACCGATAGTGGGACCCGGAATTTCCCCGCGAGTGGGTGATTGGGAGATGGATGGCGCTGAGGAGATTTGGAGGGGCGTGGAAGAGGAATATCGGCACGGAGGTTTGGCGAGGAGGAGATACCCGGGTTAAGGGGATCGTCCCCTGGTGAACTTCGGGTCACTCTGCGCTTGGCCGGGATAGAATCCTTCAAGTGCGATGAGTTAGATAGTCGTTGGTTAAGTCTGTGCATGTTATCAAAAGAATAGGGTTCGGAAGACATGGTGGAATAGGGAACCTTGCGCACCACTCCTCTGGTTTTCCTCTTGACCCCGACTGTTATTTCTGGATCGGACTCGGTGGCCTCCGGGTCTTCGTCATCATTCTCATCCTCGTCCTCTGGTCCTGCAAGCCGAGTGTGTGTCGATGGAAAAGGTTAAAATAAGGAAATTTATGCAAATAAAGATGACGTAAGATTCAGATAGTTACCCTCATCAGTATCAGCCGGTTCGTCTTCCTCCTCCAGGTCTCCGGCAGCAGGAGAAGTTTCAACATTCCAGAAAGGGTTATCAGCCTGAGGGAAAAACAGGAAGGTGGGAATCAGCAATTGCGTCAAGTTGAAGACGTACGAATAAAGTTGCATATGTCGAGTCTTACCGCTGGGGCCGGGTTTTCCCGGGTAAATGGCGGCAACCCGGTAATGTTCTTGATCACTTCCAGCTTTTCCGTCAAAAAGCCTTTGATAGTTTTGTTGGTGTCGCCGGCTGCAAAGCTCTTGGTGGAATATCGGAGTGCATCCGTGGCATGCCCCGAGTACTCGCACATCAATTTGGTGCGGATAGAATTGGGTTGGATCCGGAAATCAACCCAAGTTTTCACTAGATTGAGCCCAAGAAGGCCTTGGGCAGAGAGGACGGCTATTCTAGCTAGTGAAGGCAGGATTGCTTCCCTGTCCGAGTCAGGGGCGAAAGCATTGAATTTCTCGGAGATATCAAGGAGGCCTTCTGAGTAACCCGGCAACCTCTTTTCGCCGGGGGGGGGAGGTGTCCCGGCAATAGAAGTATGAGAGTTGCCAGTGTTTGACGTGTGAATTAAGAGTAAGAGGTGGCATTAGAGAATTCTTGCGGCGCTGGATAGAGACTCCGCCGCAAGCAAGAAGTGCTCCGTCGCCGCTTTCGCGGCACGGTTTGCACTGGAAAAGTTCGGTGAAGAGAGCCAAACTTGGTGTGCACAGGTATGACTCGGACAGAACAATGAAGTGGGTAATATTCAGCATAGAGTTAGGCCCTATGTCGAATATCCTGAGGCCATAATGGCTCAGGACCTCACGAAAGAAAGGGTGACCCGGAGGACGGAATCCCCGGGTCACGTGCTCTATAAAACAGATTACCTCATCCTCGGCAGGTGTGGGCCGGGTCTCATCACCCGGCGCCCTCCAATGAATGTCCTTCTGAGAAGGAAGGACCCCCAACTCGGCCAGCTCGTCCAGCTTGGCCTTTGTGACTGTGGATCGCCCCCAATTGGCGGATATGGATTGGGTTGTCTTCGCCTGGGCCGGCTGTTTCCCATGCCTTTTGGGAGCCATGGGGTCAACCTGCAAAACGCAAGGAAAAAAGGTACAGGAAATAAGACTCGGAAGTATTGGATTATCCGAGTCTGGAGTATCAAGAAAGTATGAAAACTAAGAATTATCCGGGTATCACACCATGGAGTGAAGATTGCGAGGTATCCGGGTATTAAGTACAACTATGGAGATTATTGGTCACTTACGTATTGAAAAGTATTTGGGGAAGACGGATGGTTGCCCATGTATCTACTGCAAGCAAAATAGCCGGAAAAGGAGGATTTTCCGGGTGTCAATGTTATGCGCGGAAAATGGAGGTGAAATGGATCTAGATTGGAAAACTTGCGGACGATTCTACGAAGAAATTGGTGATTAATAATGGTAGGAGGATAGGGTGTAATCATCAAACAGGTTGTTAAAGGAGTTAGCGAGCGTCAAATATATTTAATCCGGTGCAACAGGAAAGACGGCCCGCGCGTTGACCTAGATCCAATCTAAGGTGAATCGAAAAATTGCGGAGCTATTTTAACGAATACTTACTGGGAGGAGCTTGAATCTGGCGTGGCGGCGGCCGATGTCGCGGTCTGGATGTCCCCCTACAACCCTTGATGAGCGGAATGAAGGCGCGGTGGCGGAGTTTGGCGGCGGCACGGAACAGTTCAAGGATGAGCGTGGCCGGCGGCGGCCTTGCTACGATGGCGGGCTTGAGATTCTTGTGGAATTGAGGAGCGCAGGGAATAAGGAAGCAAAGGGAAGGTTGGAGTGAAACGTTGGGATCTAAGTTACCCTCTGGGCTCTATTTATAAGATGCGGGCGGATAAGCCTATCCTAACGGGCGGAATCCGGAAATTTTGGGGATAACGGTCATCTGTGCGGATTTTTTGAGATATGCTTTAAGCGTTGAACGTGATATCCGGGCAGAAATAAGAAGGAGATATTTTCCGCGATATCAGGGTTAATTATCGAGTAAAGTAAGTCGGGCTTTTGGCATTTTTATCAGGGTTTAGACCTGGAAAGCTAAGCCAAGTACTTGGAGAAAAGCCGGGTTACTATATGGCCACCATGGAGTTAGGCCTAGCTATTTATCAAAGCACCTTAACCCGGCCTCCATACACTTGTGCGTCTGATGTTTTTGCAGGGAATAGCAAGCGCTTCAAGGAAGAATCCGTGAAGCCCAAGCTATTCTGGGGACTACTGATGGAGGGATAATAACCCGGTAGGCCAACTCCAAGGTGTAACCCGGCCCAAAGGACGATGCGCAGGATCCGGCTAAGGATAAAGAAACTTCAGGAAGGCCCACATTTGTAGGCCCTGTAACCCGGTTTGTGGGTTACAATAAGGAAAGTTAGGGTTTGTATGCGGTGTCCGGGTGGGATTAAGGGTGCACCTTGGAGGACAAACTAGGAGGTGCGGGTGCTTTATAAACCGACCCCTAGGTTTAGTTGAGGGAGATCCAAGTCCTAGCAATATCACCTGATATCGAATATCCAGTGTAATACGAGAGTTGAGTTATTATATTGAGATCGGAGACTCGGCGACTTGATTGTCGGCTACCAGATCGAGTATCATCATGTTTTCCTCTGAGCTAAACCCTCTCCCAAACGCCTGTGTCGTATTGCCCCAAAATAAGTTACCCCCGGTAACGTCTGCCGTGATTATCCCACGACAAGGGCCAATTTTGGCCTTGTTCCACTCCACCCGATAATTGTCGAGGTTCCTCAGCTCAACACCGTCCCATGCGGCGTGGCCGAGTTTTGTGTTGTCCTAGACCTTATCGATGAAGCCTACTCGGTCGAGGATAGCTGCTACGCCTTCTGTGGTGAGCTCCTCTTCATCCTCGTCGCGGGAAGAGAATTCTTTGATAGTCAGGGAATCACTTTTCCCCTTGGTTCCGGAGAGGGCCACGACCCTTCGCTCTTTCAGAGCAGCTATCCGCTCAGCCTCCTGCGACATCTGAATCTGGTGCCGTTCCTGCAGCTGGACCCAGTATTCTGGAAAGGAAGGAGTTTTCTTGGGGTCGCTGGTGCCTGAGCCGGGAGCTTGCTTCTCAGTAGGGCCGAATTGGATGTTAGTCTGTACCAGCCTCGTGTTCGGGTTGGGGGCTTTCCTGGGCTTGTTAAGTGGCCAGTTGGCATTCTCAGGTGGCGGCTGCTGTTGTGCGGGTTGCCCACCTGGCTGACCGCCTGACTGTTGGGGCGCTAAAGGATGAGGTGTCAGCTGCTGTTGTCCGGGCTGCCGCTTCTCGGCTGGCTGCAAACCGCTCTGAGATGCATTGCGTTTGGGTTGCTTTCTGGTTGGTTCTGGAGCCGCCTTGGCTATGGAAGGCGTTGGCTGCTTCTTGGTGGAAGACGCAGAAGCTGGCTACGGAGGCGGAGGCACTTTCTTTGGTGGCGGCGCTTGTGGCTGGCTAGCCGGCGCAGCATCTGGCTGTATTTTCTCTTAAGGTTGTGGCTGCTCCACAACCCGGTCCCCTGCGGGCGGGATCTTTGGCTGCTCGTCGGTAGGGTTTTCGTCCCGCTGCCCTGCAGCAGGATCTGGATGCTCCATGGCGATGTTGTCTTGCTGCTCCTCAGCGGCGTTGTCTTACCGCTCCTCGGCATCATGGTCCACAGCCTTCTCAGCGAAGCCGGCTGGAGGTTTTGGTGAAATCTCGGTGGTGGCATCCTGAGCAGCATGCTGGATGTCGGGTTGCGCCTGCTCGGAGGAGTGCTCAGTTTCCATCTCGGCGCCTGCGTTCTCGGCGCCAAGATCTGGTTCTTCTCGGGGAGGGGAGGATGTTTGCGTCCTATCCTCTGGTACTCTGTTCCCTTCATCGTCAGAAAGCTCCACGACGTCTCGGGGCGGGCTTCTCCTCCTTTGGGGAGCTGGTGCGGCAGTGGCCTCAGCATCGAGGGCATCATTAAAAAAGATAAGCAGAAAAGGAAAAGTGTCAAAGGGATGGAGAGAAAAAGGCCAGAAGGAAAACTGGGAGGAGAATGGAAGGCAAAGGATTAAGTTCAATTCGGAAGCACTTACCCGTTTGCGGTAGGGCGGTTCTTGCGCGGGTTGCTTTTCTTGTCACCTGCTTTCTTTCTTATCCTCTTGGCAGGGGGTGCCGGTGCCCCGCTACCCGTCCTCTTCCTGGTAGTGGTGGGTGCGGCCACGGAAACAGGAACCACATCTAGTGGTTCTTCCCCATCGTCCAGTTCCGGTTCCTCTGTATTCGAAAGAAGCAAAGCTCAGACCAATAAAATAAAAGGGTCAAGCACGCTGCAAGCAAGCAAAAAGGTGAACTCGGTCACCTTCTTCGTCCTCTGACCAGTCCCAGATAGAGACATCGACTCGGGACTTACCGTCCTGACCGACACGGGGGATACAGAGCGTATCCTGGATGTCGTACGATGTCTCGTCATCCTCATTCCGGTCTAGTTTCCAGTTCCTTTCGAAGATGGCGTGGTCTTCCTTTTTTTGGCGAGTGATGTGCTGAAAGTGCAAACATAAATCACACTAAGTCGAGTCCCGACAGAATAGATATTCTACTCGGTCTAGCATGCAAACATAAAGCACTAAATACTAAGGGCCAGAAGAGGTAAACGAGTAAAGGTTCTACTCAGTCTAGCGTGCAGACACAAAGCACAAAATGCTAAGAGTTTTACTCTGAACAGCATGCAAACACAGAGCACATTAAGCTAAGTGATAACAGAGAGGCCCTATTCGGTATGAAAATCAAGCAGGAAGCATTTGAGATTAAGTCCTAAGCAGGGGCACATGTGAAAATTCTATTATGAACAACGTGCAAACATAAAGCATATGAAGCTGAGTACTAACAAAGGAGATCTATCCGGCATCAAGTGCAAACATTAAGCATACAGAGAAGGAAACTCACATGGGGGATGGGTTTAGTGCGGCTATACGGCACAAAGCCGTAGTACCAGTTCTCGGTGAGGGTGGTCCGCGGAATGGACTTCGCCCAGATCGCCACCTCTGGTTTGGAGAGCTCGAAGGTGGTCGTCCGGGTGAAATCACGGGGGCCACCCATGTAGCACACCTTGTGTACCCGGTGCTGGAGCGGGAGTACTCGGCGCTCCATCCAGCAGGCCACCGGATCGTCTTGAAGGAGACCTTCCATCACCAGCTGCTCCAGGCACTTGTCAACCTGGATGGCATCATTCACCGTCTTCTTCGGGTTGTATCCCCAATTCTGCCCCGTGGGACGAATGTTCTGGAACTCGGGAAGTTGGATCCCGTCCACAACTTTTTCTCCTTTTGCAGCAGGAGCATTCTTCACACAGAGAAAACCCCTCTGCCACTTGCGGACGGTCTCTAATCCGAGCACCCGTGGATGGTGCCCGGTGGAGCGTTGTAACATCATAGCGCTACCCGTCTGGGTCATCGCCCTTGGAGCTAGGGGATTGGAGGGATTTGGAACACTTTGCTGGCGGAGGAAGAAAAATTTGGCCCAGGTGTGGATAGTCGGGTAAACACCCAAGAAGGCTTCACAGACGGTAGCGTGGGTGGAAAGCATGGCGACAGAGTTGGGAGGCAAGTGGTGAGGCTGAAGGCCGAAATGGCGGAGGAAATCTTGGAGGAATTTGGAGACGAGGAGTCCAAATCCGCGTTTGAAATGGGAAAGAAAGACCACGTACTCACCGACTTCGGGAGCAGGGACAATCTCGTCCCCGGGAGGGCGACAGATGACGCCGGGAGGGCCGCGGCGTGTGTTTACCAGCCACTGGCAGTCCGCTGCCGTGACATCAAACCCCTCCCAGCCGGCACGCTCCAGAGCCACCTCCTCCTCGTGCTGGTCTCCGGCGAGGTTCTCGAGCTCCATAGCGGTTCTGCCGGTGGGGGAGCGAGTGCGTTGAGGAAGAAGACGACGACGAAGGCGGAAGCGCGTGAAGTGTCTCTCTCTCTGCTCTCAATGCGGCGGTGCGTTGCGAGCTCGCGGTGGCGCGGTGCTTTGCTGCGAAGGCGGAGGCGGAGATGGATCGGGAGTTGGGGAAAGTGTGAGGAAAGAGACGACGAGGGCGGCGCGGGGGTATTTATCCCGCCGCGAATTGCAGTTACTAAGTGGGATTGATCGTGCTTGAGATCGTGTGGGGTGGGGATTAACTGCCCGGTAGAAACGCACAACGCGATATGCGCGCTTAACAGGTGCAGTTAATCCCACGACGTGGGTCGTGGGCTCTCGAGTACACAGGCGAGATGACACAACGGGCCGTGGGCCCCAGGTACAGTGATGGGCGCGTGGCACGCTGCAACGCCAGAATCGAGGCGTCGGGGGCGTGGGTGCGTGACACGTGCCCTCCCTGGACACGAGAAGATGGATTCGCTCTGGATCAAGCGGGAGCGCGTTGAAATTTTCGCTAAGTGAAAGTTCTCGGTAGAACTCTGCATCGCGTGATCTACTCGGCACCGAGAAGATTTCTCCCCAGACAGTAATCAGAGAAGTTCGAGTAAAGATTGTGAGTGTCCGAGTTGGGGAGCAACTCGGCCACACTTCTTCACATAGGCAATTTGGTTTAAGCTGGAAGGGCCCAACGAACAAGTTCGCTGGACTCTACCAGATTCGGGGACTAATGTCGGGGGGCTACCCCCGAGTAGGGGAAAGGCAGGTGCTAAACTAGAGATCAAGGTACTGTTTGCCGGGTAGGCGGCTACCCGGGTATCCGGTAGACGCTACTCGGTGATAAGTATTGAAGGCCAAGGAGAAGATACAAGTGAAGTTCGGAATTCACTGAGTAGAGCTCGGGTGGTCCGAGTAGATGGGAAGCAATCCTTCTCGGGAACAAAGTCAATGGAGCCGTTCTGACGAGATCCCGCGTATCCCGCAGTCGTACAGGTGTGCGGTTCAACTTACTAGGAACATGCTTATCTGCGTCAAGGCGTGGGTACAGTGAGGGTGGGCGCCTGTCATGTCCTGTCACCGACAGGGGGTACAAGACGTGTCAGGGGCCTACTCTGTGAGACTGACAGGGTGGACAAGGCCTGTCAGCCGGACGGCGCGGCGACTTCTCGCCATGGCGTCAGCGGGAACACGGAGGCGTGCGCCGTTGTCACAGTAGAATTGTCACTTCGTGTACTTTTAATCATTGTTTACTCGGTTGGCCACCAGTATATAAGGTGGCCAGCCCCCTCCTGCACGAGAGAGGTTGGCCCTGAGAGCATTTATTACGAGATTTAGCACTAGACATAGAGAGAACTAGAGGTTGGCTACTCGGCAGAGGGCCAGAATTGTATTGTGGCTACTCGGTACGAGCTGTATACTGAGAGGTAGACAGGAGTAGGGGTGTTACCTCCACACGAGGGCCCTGAACCTGGGTAGATCTTGGTGTTTGTAGTGTTTCTGAGCGCGTCTACGTGACGTGCGATCCCTCCCCGAAATACCTACAACGTCCATCGGCCCCAAACTTAAGCCACCATATGGCATCTGTCTTCACCACACCACGACACCATTCTTTACATTACCGGGTTTCAGGCCCTATTTGAAGGGTACTTAGGAATAGAGCCTAGGCTAGATTTCTGGCAGTATTGTTTTGGAGTAAAGCGCAACCCGTCTAAGGGTGCCCTCCCCACTTGTGGAACCATCTCCTTTACCTTATGTATGTTTAGGGAACCTTGGTTCTCGGAAATAAAAACCTCGGAGTCCGTCAAATTCTGGACGGGTTCCTTCTTTTATCATGAGGATGTCCTGTTTCCTCGAAAGAAAAACGGGAATCCCACCTTTCGTCAATTCCGCGGCCACTCCCCAGGACAACTGGGCAGTGGACGCGGTCCATAATCTACCGATAGATCTGATAAGGATCAAGCGGCGTATCGCCAAGCTTGTTTCCGCCTCCACTCCTCTTACCGGCATGGACACTGTTCTATGCTGGCTCGAACGGCAGATTCAGCCCCTAGCTCACCGCGGACCCCGGCTCATGTGCGAATACACGGGCCTAGAGGACGCGATGAGGGCGACGAACAAGTCTTTGTCGAAAAAAGACTTGAAGAAACGCGTCAATCAGCTGGTTTCGACTCGTGACCAATACGAGGAAAGTCAGCCAATGTACACCGCGGAAAACCCAGCTCCAAAGGTATGGTTCTCTCTTTGGGCATTTTCCTAAGTTTTCTTTTCTCGGATGTTTTTCTTACCTGGACTTTGTATTTTTTGACAGATTTAAACTCTTCATGAATCTGAGCTTGCCATTGATGCCGAGTTGGACGCGCTACGTGCCAACTTTGCAGGCGGACGGAAGCGGAAGAAGCCCTACGCCACTTAGGAGGTGATCGACCTTGACGGCGTCGCCGTCGCAACATCCAGGTAAGAAATACCATGTTCTTTTTTTTCTATGCTTTTTATTGCATGAATTTTGTTTCTCGGAATCTTACTTCTCGGAATTCCTTGCTTCTCCTTTCTAGCCTTTCTACTACCACTCTGAAGCCAAAAAGCCGGAAAAAACATAAGGTTGTTGTTAGGAGAGGAGCACAACCGTCTCCCGCTGCTACACCCGATACTCCAACTTCAGCAGGGGAGGAAAACTCGGCTTCAAGGGAGGGAGAATACCCCTTGCAATCCAGCCAGCCCATTGCGCCCGAGTCGGACGCGAGGGAAAGGGCGGAGCCGGAAATGGGAGGCCCTTCGCACGTTCCAGAGGAGGAGTCCATCCCCAACTTTGATCCTGAGTTTAAGGTAAAACAAGAAGATCATTTTGACGAACACGGATACATTCATCCGTGGGCGACAAAATACTTCGCTCCAGCTCCCTTAATCCGTCCATGGCCGCAAGGCGGACTTATAGTTAGGAATAATTACGTGTTCTTGCCTCGGCAGGTCATACAAGACGGCCTTTTCCATGTCGGGGTTCTCTTTGCAGACTATGCAAAGTATTTTTCCGAGAACTTGGCAAGTCTTCAAAAATGAGCCAGGTAATATCTCTAGCCCCCAAGCATTTAGTCAATTGTATTCTTTTTGACTGAATGCTTTTCTTTTTGTCCTTGCTTGTTTGTTGACTTAAGCGATGTTTCTCTTTTCCATGTTTCAGCAAACTGCCGAGAATATTAACATGGAAGTTTTTAGTAAACTTACTATCAAGAATAAGGAGGTAAAAACTCTAATTAATATTCTTGAAGAGAAAGACTCGGAGTTGGCCTCCATTCAGCATGAGCTGAAAGAATCAGGAGGTAAATTTATTTTTTCGCACTACTGAACTTATGAGAAATATTCTAAGCCATTTTTCGAGTTTTAATCTCTTCAATTTCCTTGCTTTTCAGCTTCTTTGGCGAAAGCCAAGCAAATAGCGGAAGATGCCGGCAATGCTGAGAACCTCCGAAAGGAGAACATGGAACTTCACAAGATCAACGTGAAGCTCCAAAAAGATGTGGAGGCCAGCCAGCTGGCTGTCGGAAGTGCCAAGTCCAAGGCTTCTAACCAGGCCGAGAAGGACACGGCCACCATCCTGGACTTAGAGAATGCTCTAAATCAACGCTTTGAAGAAGGCATTGAAATGGAAAGGATTCTCGGTAAGTTTTTAACACTTTTACCGGATTTTTTCCGTATACATTTTGTCGGTATGTTTTCTTTTTCCTCCTCTATTTTTTCTAACTTTCCTTTGTTGATTTAAACAGAGGGAAACCCCTTGCTTACCCAGATTGACAGAATCCGGGCTTTTGGGAGAGTCTTCACCACGCTGAAGTCTGCGGGGATGTTACTTGTTAACAAGTACATTCCCGACAAAGCAGGAGAACTCTCGGAAGTTAGCAAACTTCCGGAAGCGATCAAGGAGGTGGCGAACCAGAAGGAGTCCTGGTTTCGCTCCGCAGCTCGTGGTGGTGCACGCATGGCCCTTGGGCTAATGCGCATGCACTATACCACCGCTAAGCCTTGGCGCGTGGGGACTGGTATCCCCCAAGGATACACCAAAGCGCAGCGAGCCAACATCTTCGACTCTGTCAAAGGGCACGCTACCAAGATAGCGCAGATGGTGTCGATCTCCACCTTCTACCCGTAGGAAGAGATTCCGGAAACTCCTGAAGACCCCAGCAACGAAGAGGAGGACTCGGATTTTGAGGAGGCCTCCTAATTCCTAAGTAGTTTGTCAGAAAAATAGAAGCATTACTATTATCTTAATGTAATATCATTGTAATGCTATCTATTATTTGTATAAACAAGTATCCCTCTTTTGCAGTAAAATTTATGTCTTTGCAAGATTTTTCGAGTTTTAATTCCTTTGCCTTCTAAGTTCTCTGGTTTCTATGTTTTGACTGTCCTTAGTGTTGAAATGGCTCAATAGCAATTAATCTTCATGCCGAGTGACTGGGTTTAACCTATCAGTCAAAACTCGAAAACATGGATTGTACTAAGGCATTTTTACTTACTAATTTTAGTGACCCAACACACAAACAATCAGATAATACTTAGGAAAGAGTAAGGAATTTTGAAAATGTATGAAACTCAGGCACGCAGGCACAGTCTGGGTTTCTCTAAGCCTTCTTAGGCTGCAAAGCATTTAGTTTTATAACTCCGAGCACGCGGGCATAATTCGGGTTAACATTGAGCATTTTGAAAGATCATTGGGAAATAGATAAAGAAAGACTTATTCTTTGTATGAAAATGAACAGATAAAACAGTAATGCATGAATTCCGACAACTTTATTTCATGATCTCAATGATGTTTACATAGAAATTGAACTAAGTGTAGAAGAGACGTAACTGTTGGATGCTCCAGGGTCTCTTTGTCTCTCCTAGTTTGACATATATCTTTCTCTTTCTTTTGCGATTCGGTCTTTTAGGATCATCTTCCGTATCCCGAATATCTACAAGATAGTATGACTCGTGTTTCATAGCCTTGCTAATGACGAACGGTCCCTCCCAAACTGGGGCTAATTTGTGCTTCCTTTCCTGCACCAATCTTAGCACTAGGTCACCTTGTTTGAAAGAATGGTGTTTAACTTTTCGACTATGATATCGTCGTAGTCCCTGATGATAAATGGCGGATCTTTTTAGCACAAGCTCCCGTTCTTATTCTAAGAGATCGACGGCATCCTGTCGTGCATTTTCGGCATCCGAGTCTTCGTATGCTAGAACTCTTGGGCTATCATGGAGCATGTCCGTGGGAAGCACTGCTTCTGCGCCATAAACGAGGAACAACGGGGTTTGTCCAGTTGATCTATTTGGCTTCCTTCGAATACTCCAAAGCAAGGAAGGCAATTCCTCTACCCATGCTCCAGCTGCTCTATGAAGAGGAGATTCGAGTCTTGGGCGTATTCCCTGCAGGATAGAACTATTCATTCGTTCAACCTGTCCATTGGATTGTTGGTGTGCAACAGATGCTAGATCTAGGCGAATTCCTGTTTCTCGGTGATATTTTGCCAACTCTCCAATAGAGAAATTTGTCCCGTTATCCGTGATTATGTTGTGTGGAACATCGTATCTCATGACTATGTCAATGGTGAAATTCCTGGCAGTCACACCGTCAAGTTTTTTGATGGGTTTCGCCTCCACCCACTTGATATACTTATCTACTGCAACGAGTAGAAGTGTAAGTCCGACTCTCGCAGTTTTGAATGGTCCCATCATATCTAGCCCCCAGACCGCAAATGGCCATGTTATAGGGATAGTTTTAAGTGCTTGAGATGGCATATTCGTCTGTTTGGCGTAGTACTGGAATCCGGCACATGTGCTCACTATGTGCTCTGCATCTGTCTTGGATGTGAGCCAGAAAAACCCTGCGCAGAATGCTTTTTGACTATGCTTTTTGATTGAGCATGATGTACGCAATCTCGTGCGTGGATTTCTTGCAATATTTCTCGTCCTTCTTCTGGTGAAATACACCGCTGAAAAATTCCGATAGTACTGCATTTATACAGGCAACCATTAATTACCATGTATCCTTTGCATCGGCGTTGTATATGCCTTTGCAAGACTTCGTCTGCTCCATCCGGGAACTTCTGATCAACTAAGAAGTTTAAATATGGAATTGTCCAATCCGGGTAAACAAGCAGGACTTCAATTGACTCGGAAACGAGAGGATAATCAACATCTCCATCTTTTATTGATGGTTCATGCAAATGTTGGACAAACACACTAGGTGGTAGGGTTTTTACTCTTTCCAATCCCATGCGGGCTAATGCATCTGCGTTCCAATTTTCTTTCCTTTTGATATGCAGTACTTCAAATCCTAGGAAGCAAATGGAAAACTCGTCCACAGTTCTCCGATATTCGGCCATAATGGGGCTTTTGGCATCCCACGTTTGGTTTAGCTGTTGTTGTACCAAATCCGAGTCACCATAACAAAGAATGCGCTTGACACCTATTTCCTTTGCAATATGCAATCCATGAAGCAAAGCTTCGTATTCTGCCACATTGTTGCTGGCGTTGAAGTGTATTTGTAATAAATACTCCATAATGTCACCTTTTGGAGATTTAAGCACTACACCAGCTCCGGCTCCTTCTTTCATCTTGGATCCGTCAAAATGCATGATCCAATATTCCGACTCCGGCATTGGTGTGTTTTCCATTGCTTCTGTCCAATCAGCGACAAAATATGCCAACACCTGGGATTTGATTGCCGTCCTGGGTTGGTACTTAATGTCGAACGCATCGAGCTCAATGCCCCATTTGGCAACTCGCCCTGTTGTGTCCGCATTGTTGATAATATCCCCTAGTGGTGGTTTGCTTACCACTGTTATGGAACATCCTTGGAAATAATGGCGGAGTTTTCGAGATGCAAAAAACACGCCATATGCCAGCTTTTGATAGTGTGGGTACCTTTGTTTGACTCGGATAATACTTCACTAACATAGTACACTAGATGCTGATCTGGTATACTTTGTTCATCTTTTCGTCTTTCCACAATTATCACTGCGCTGATAACCCTGTTTGTTGCTGTAAGATACAGTAACATGAGTTCTTCGTCTTTTGGGGATGCCAAAATCGGATCTTTCATCAAGGTTTCTTTTAGTTGGGTTAATACTTTATCCGCCTCTTCTATCCATTCAAATTTGTCGGATTTTTTCAACAATTTTTATGATGGCAGAGCCTTGTCTCCTAGCCGGCTTATGAACCTGCTGACTGCGGCTACAGAACCCGTTAATCTTTGGACATCTTTTAGGCACATAGGCCTTGTGATATTCAAGATTTCCTTGATCTTTTCCGGGTTTACTTCTATTCCTCTATGAGAAACGATAAAACCCAGAAGCTTTCCTGAGGGAACCCCGAATATGCACTTTAATGGGTTCAACTTCATTTTATATGTGCGTAAATTTTTGAAAGTTTCTCGTAGATCTTCAAGGAGTGTATCCTTTTCCTTGGAAACTACGGCAATGTCATCAACGTAAACATGGACGTTTTTGCCGATTTGACTATGCAAGCATCTTTGCATGCAACGCTGGTAAGTTGCACCAGCGTTCTTCAAGCCAAAAGGCATGGTTATGTAATAGTATGTTCCATACGGGGTTATGAAGGAAGTTTTTATTTGATCCTACTCCTTCATACGTATTTGATGGTACCCGGAATAAGCATCCAAAGCATAAAAGCTCAAAGCCAGCAATGGCATCTATTATTTGATCGATTCGCGGTAACGCGAACGTATCTTTTGGACACAATTTGTTCAAGTTGGTATAATCTATACACATCCTAAGAACAATACTATCTTTATTCGGGACTAATACTGGGTTCGCAGGCCAATCAGTATGTATGACTTCCCGGATAAAATCAGCAGCTAAAAGCCGGATAATTTCCTTGCCTATAGCCTTCTGTCTTCTTCCATCGAAACGACACAGACCTTGTTTGACGGGTTTTGAACCTGGAATTACTTTGAGTTGGTGCTCAGCAAGCTCCTTGGGTACACCTGGCATGTCAGAACGACACCAGGCAAAAATGTCCCAGTTCTCATGAAGGAACTTGATGAGCGCGTCTTCCTATTTGTCAGTCATCCCAGTTCCCACTACGACAAATTTTGTCGGATCTTTGGGATCTAGGATAACTTGTCTTGTTTTTTCCGAGGCCTTGAAGCTATCTGCTGGCTTCCGACTCTCTTTTCCTGTCGGCGTTTCCATCGGTGAAACTTCCTTAGCTAGATCCTTCAATTCCTCCCTTGCAATTGCTCAGCGCAAAGGGAGTTTCCTTTCTCCAGCTCGTTTGCCAATTTGTAATCTCCAGCTAAGTTAATTACTCCTCCTTTTGGCCCTGACATCTTCAACTTGTTGTAAATATAACATGATCTTGCCATGAATTTTACGAAAGCTGGACGTCCGAGTATTGCATGATATACACTTTCGAACTGCACCACCTCGAATGAGATTTTTTTCCTGGCAGAAATGTTCTCTACTCCCAAAGGTTACATCTAGGGAAATTTCTCCTAGGCATTGTGCTTGCCTGCGAGGAATAATACCATGAAACTGTATATTGTTGTGTCTGAGCTGAGTCTCAGAAATATGTAGTTGTTTCAATGTACTCAGGTACATGATGTTGATACTAGATCCTACATCCATCAGCACTCTTTTGAGCCTAGTGTCATGAACAATAGGACTTACGACAAAAGCATGCATGCCGGGTTCTGGGATGTTTCCGGGATGATCTGGCTGATCCCAGGTAATTGGCGTATTTGAATACTTCAAGTAATTTGGTGTTGGTGGAACAAACGCATTGATTTCTCGAAGTGTCCTTTTTGCCTGCTTTGCTGAGGGAGTTGCCAGGAAAGTTAGGTTACATTCTCCTTCAACTCTCGAGAATTTTGGCTCACCTTTTAGCTGATGTTCCTGGATTTTATTGTCAGTGTCGGATTCACTTTCTTCTTTCTCAGCTTCTGGCTCTTTCTTGTTGAACTTCCTCTTGTAATTCTTTCCTTTGTTCCCGGATCCTGCAGCGCCCTTCATATGCTTGTTGAGGCAGCACTGCGCATTTGTATGGGTAGGCATCCCAACTTGCAAATGGTGGACACAGTTTTCCGACTGTATCGTTTCCCTCTCTTCCTTAGAGTAGGAGATTGGTTATGTGCTTCTTCCTTTCCATTTTCTGCCATTATCCTTTCCAAAGGTTGCGTTTACTTCTTTGGGTTTTGCCTGTGCCTCTGGAGTAGCTTTCTTTTCACAACAAGGTGTCTTTTTGTCCTGAACCAAAGCGTCAATATTTCCACCTCTCGCTCTGATATCATCTTCGGCTGCTGCATGCTCATTGGCGGTGGTAAGCATAGATCCGAGATCTTTGTGCTCCTTTGATCCAACCATGAACGGTACGAGGCTGGGTTTTAATCCATTGACGAAAGCATGCATTGCTTGTACATCACTTACTCCAGAGCAGCTGTTCTTCATTGTTGTCCATCTTGATATAAAGTCGACATAAGACTCATCTTCAAACTGGACGCAACGGTTTAGCTGGTTGATACTCTTAGGTTAGGGCATTTGTACGTACCCCGAAAGTGCTGAGAGAATACTCTAGCCATATCATCCCAGCTATCCACGGTTCTTGACAGAAGCATGTTGATCCAATCTCTCGCTCCATCCAGCAACATTAGGGGGAGAAATTTCACCGCTTCTAGGTCTGTCCCTTTGTTGATCTGAACGGCAGTATAGTAATCTGAGAGTCATGTATCTGGGTTTGTACTTCCGGTATACTTTTAGTAAGTTGGACCAACTTTGGCAAAGCCAGAATGTAGGGTTATTCTTCGGATCCTGTCAGTGAAACACTTAGGTCCAAAGTATAGATCATCTCTTTCCGCCTTATCGCCGTGAGCGGAATATCTGCCAGCTGAATGGACAAAAGGGGATCTGCTCCTTTGTGGCCCATTGTTGCACGAGTGCGCTCTTCCGGGATTATCCCTATTTCGCCCGTTGTCATGTCCTTTGGAATAAGGTGGATTTCTACTCCTTGGTCTTTCTTTGTTCCTGGGAGGAGTACGGGATCTCTCACGCCTGTGAGGATTTTCATATCTTCTGGCTTTTTCACCTGGGCGTCTCGGAGGCGGCATCATTTTTCCGTCCTTCCGGTTTTGTTCCTCCCGTTCTTTTATGATCACGGGGGTTTCCACCTTTCGGTAGATGGGATCCTGTTATGGACGATTCATCCTTATTTTCCGGGATTTTCTTGTCCTTCTTAGGATCTCCCTTCGTTTTCTTAGAATTGCCTGAATCTCCAGGTTCGCCAGGTCCATGTGCTCCAGCAGCGCAGGTGGCGGTTTTGCATAGAGCCGAGTAATCGTGCAACTTCCCTGATCTTGCATGTCCTCGTTGTTGCTGTTGTAATGCTTTTCCTAGGAAATCATACACTCCCTGAAGCTTTTCGTCTTTCGAATACAGATCGTCATTAAGGATGGCGAACGCGGCTTCCACGTTTTCTGCTGTGGTTTTGTAGATGCGTTCGCCCTTAGCGTTTACGCTGTTAACCTGTCTTTTCCAAGAAGGGTTTTGCAACCGTTCTTTTACTGGCAGCATATCCGGTCTTGCAATTCCGGGTAATCTCGTGGGTTTTATTGTAAGGTCCCCTAGAACCACTGTTCAAGGACATCTCCGATATGCATACATTCACGATCCCAGATCACACCAGTCGTGAACAACATATCAATTTGGTACACAGATACAATATCCATTACACGATTGCCCAAAACACTTACAAAGGGACATGGTCACCTGATCAAGTCTAACACAACTGCCACGCAGGGAAAACACACAACAGACACAACGGAAGACTAACACACCCAAACGTAGTAGAGCCCAAGTCACGCCTTAACCTACAGGCTGCTGACCGGGAGACGATCCTAGTTCGCAAGTCCATCAGCGCAGTACTCCTCCTCGTAGATCTCCTCCTGAGATTCCTTCTTGATGTCTGGCAAGTAAATACCAGGGACAAAACCAATATGAGTACATTTGAATGTACTCAGCAATACACCCATCATGTAGCTTACCAAAATGCAAGTATGCTTATATAGTGGAATAGTTAGGCTATACATAGGGTTCACTATCAATGATATATGTAAGATATATCATAGTTGATTTTGAAAATCTCTGTATCTTTGTTGAAGAAGATACTTCAAAAGAAAATAATATAGTTTTCTTTCTCTTGTAGATATCACATGTACAAGAGGTTTTGTAAAACTTTGTTAAAAGAAAGTTTTCTCTTTGCAAAACTTCTTGGAATCAACTTCGAGTTTTTATTTAGAAAAGAAAGATTTTCTTTGGAAAACTCCTTGTAAAACAACTTCTGGCTTTTCATCAACGGTACCTCCACGGTACAAGATTTCCTCCTTTCAGTACTTCATAAGTCCAACACCTTTTTGAAAACTCCTTTTTGAAAACATTGACACAATTCTAGCTACATGGACATTCAACTGTCCATATCTGAGGACGCGGCTATTCCAAATAGTTCTACTCTGCAGAGGTGTACACATCCACCAGATTCAGTACATCCGTCGTGAACAACCACGGACTGTAACAACAATATGTAAAAATCAGATAACTGGTCTTAACCATTCACTATGTCCAAGCTAGTATATGACTATCTCTTCAGTCAAGTATACGCATACCCGGTGTCACATCCCAATTTTGGAATACCTGATAACACAGTTGTTTTGCTAATTGCTTGACAAATAAACTTTGGTTGTGTTTGTTTAAGTGCAACTAAACAAACTTAAAAAGATAGCAAAGCAGTAAACTAAAAATATTCAACATATTGTTCCAATGACCTTGACAATATTTTCTAAAGTAAATATTGATCAAAGAATTTTCCAAAACTATCTTATGAATCCCATACTTGTTGAATATTATTCCAAGGCCTAAGTTAAGAAAGAGGAAACACTAAATAAATTTCCCTAAAAGACTATCAGGAAAAAGAGGCATTCTTAGATGCTTCACCAAAATCTTATCAAATGTTTTCCAACCTTGCAAGCTTAAAAACAAAGGTATTGGATAGCATTGACTTGCTATCCCTAGTCACATAAATATTTTGGCAAAGCATTGTTAAAGAAAAGCCAAGTGCCTTATTAAAATGGAATTTCCAATATTTCTAGAAACAGGAAACTCAAACAAGTTACTATAGGAAACTTTCTTCAAATGATCTGAAATTAATACCAGTGCTTCCTTATATCAAATAAGGAACACACACAATAGAAGAGCAAAAATTGAATCCATTAAAGTCCTGAAAACATGGTTTTTCTCCACAGCAACATTTGGGATTTTGAACAAGTTTGTTCTACAAACTTTTTCAAAATGCCATGACATAAATACCACAAGATCTATAACATAAATAAGTATGAAAACCAAAAGGGAACAAGTTTTTGAATAATTTAAATTGCCAAAAACCCCTGTTTTCTAGACAGCGCCTTTTTGAAATTTGAACAAGTTTGTTCTATGAAATAACTCAAAATGACTTGAATTTTCTACCACACAAGGAACACACCAAATAAGGAATGTGTGACAAACATTATCATTTTTGGAAGCTCCTAAGTAGTCTAATAAATTCAATGTCCATTTATGTCAGAATTGAAATTTGAACAACTTTGAACTATCAAGTCTATCCAATTGAGCCAATTTTCACATATGTTGTGCATCTCAACTAATAAGAATTTTGGGCAAAAGGATTTCAATTTATGACTTTGTTTGCCTGGTGAAAACAGCATTTTCAGAGAGGACAAGGACCTCTTTGTCAATGGCCAGGGACCTAGTTGTAATCCCAGTCACACCCTTCTTCTTCCTAGCTCTCTGTAGATACAGAGCCCCTACGCCATTGCTTCGAGTGGAAGCATTCGAGGTGGATAAGAACCCCCCATGTTCTCTTGTTCCCTACTTGCTCCCCCTCTCTCCCCTCGAGCTCTCTCTCCTCTCTCTGCTCTGAAAAACTTCAAAACCGAACCCTAGGAAAAAGGTCGCCGTCGATTCGGCCAGTGGAGGGCTCGCTGCCGGTCGCCGGTGGTCTCTTCCGCTCCGCCTCGACGTGCTTGTCCTCCCTGCTGAAGAAATCGAGGCGAAAGGTCGCGTGGTGCCCGCGCCGTCCGATTCCCTTTTCGGGCTCGGCGAACTCCGGCGAGGGATCCCCGCGCCCTCGAGTCTCCTCCATCCTCTCCGAGCCCTCCCGCGCGTCTAGGGTAAGCAGACGCTCCCCGCTGACCCTTTTCCCCTCTCCCTCTCCCTCTAGAGCGTGGCCGCGCCGTGGTCGCTGTCCGGCCGCCGTGCACCCTCGTCGCCGGCTGCTCTCCGGCCACTCCCTGGAAGCGAGGGTGCGTTCTTTTGGATCCCCTCATCGAGACCGACTCGTAGGTGCTTTTATTTCGCGTTTTGGTGGCCGGATTCGCCGTGTACGAGCTCGCCGGAGACGTTCCAGCCGGCGGGTGACGCGCGCACGACGTCAGCGCCCTTGACCCGCGCGGGAGCAGGTCAAACTGGCCCGTGGGGCAGCGCTTGCCTGTGTGGCAGCCCCCGTGGCCTATTGGCCCGCTAGTCAGCGGCAGAGGCTAGCTCCCCTCGCGGTAAAGATAGATCTGGCCGGCCCAATTGTTGGATCTGGCCCATCTATGGTTATTTTTCCTTTTAATTTTCACAGAATGGTACATGTTTACTTTTGGACCTAAAAGCTAACCTAAAAGAGGAATTTGACCAAGACAAAATTCACAGTGGTAAATAAACAAAATCTAAACCATCTCCAATTTGTAGATCTACATTTGGATGAATATTTTAGGAATGAAAAATGTTTTGGCAACAGGTACCAGAAACACCAAAATGAGCACCATTTTAAATCCACAACTCCGAATGAGGTGTATCCAATTGCATTGGAAAGCGCTTGGAATTTCCTAACAGGAGAAATTAACCTTGCTTCCAAATTCCTAATATTTTTTAAATGGCATGAAATTTGGTAAAACACCAGATAGCACTTTGGTGATTTTTATAAAATCATTAAAAATGATTTTTGATGCAAACTCAACTGGATGGTCTTGTATATGTTTAGGGCTATCCAAAACTAGCTGGGTTTAATTTTTAGAGCATCATAGAAAATTTGGTGGACAGATCTTTAAATTGCTTGTTTCTGCCATTTTGGCATTTTAGGTATTTAAATTGAGTGATTATATTTTTGTGTTGCAATGTTATTTTCTAGCATGTACAAGTTGTGTGCATTTGTTTTCTAAGGTTTACTTATCTATTTTAGCATGTTAGATTGTGTGGACTTGAGTGGAGAACTATGATTTATGAGAATGGCATATGTTTTATCTCTAGTTAATACTTGCATAGAATTTTTGATTGATAAATTATGTGCAAGCAATTGGATTGTTGTGTTGAGAGATTGGATCCAGTACTATGATGGTACTGATATTTTGATGGTATCACCTCTGCTAGCTTGCATTTGAGTTGGTAGAGAAGCATGAGTAGTTTAGTCATCACTATGCAAATGCTGGAAAAATTCTCTCATGTGTAGAATTTTTGGCATAAGAATTTGTGGTTGTGTAGCCACATATTTTTGTGTTGTATTCATAGGACCAGTAGCATTTCGGTTATGTTTTTATGAGTACTTGACCCCTAGAGTTTTCACTTGTGTGAAAATAATAGCCTGAGTAGCATTGCCTTGCTTATTTTAGCACCCTATTATTTTCTACTAGTATGGTTAATGCACTAGAGGCTAGTTTAGTCTTTTTTAATTTTTAGCAAGTATGACCAGAGGCCTTGTGACCTCTTAATGCTTTGATATGCTAGTGGAACACCCACTGGTGTCATCGCATTTTTGGTGGAAACATTATTTCCCCCACACTAGATGTGTTTCTTTTATATAGTTCTCTAACTAATGAGTGCCTAGTATTTTTACCTTGGGATTTTTAGTGCCAAATGAAAATGTGTATGCTTCTGTTTGTAAGTGGTTGTAATCATGTGTGGCTTGCTAGGAAAAATCCATTCTTGGAGTGTGGTTTGATTCCTCTAGTAATGCCCTTTTTATTACCACTAGTATGTAGGAGTTGCCCTGCAAATTGATGCCTTGTTTTATTAAGTGGGATATTTTTGTTATAGCAAGTATAGATGTTTTCACTCCTGTTTTTGTGACATGGACCCTCTAGTTGTGTTTCAATTACTTGATTGAAATGCATCCATTGATTCTTCATGTTTGAGTAGTACTAGTTCCCTAGCATTTTTGTATTGAATTATTTTTCCTGCCAACTTGTGTTTGGTAGATACTTGTGTATCCTAGCATGAGGACATGTTTTCATTTCCCATTATGATAACATGATTCCTTGTTTGCATTTTAGTACTTTACTTATTATGCATGCTTGCATAGCCAACCCTTAGTAGAAGCATGTCCATAGGATTCCTCCTTTTAGTCATTCCTTCTATTGTTCTCACCATGAGAATTGTGTGTTTTGTGATGAGTCTATTGCCTTTTTGCACTTGTATAGGCTCACTGATTTGTAAAAGCCACTTTTGCAAATCACGTGTTATATTTATTCTTGATGTGAATTTAGGCTTAGTAGAATAGCTACCTTTTCTTTTTGTGGTTTGGTTGATAGACCCATTGCCATGAGCATTATTGTGCATGTTTTGTATACTTTTAGTAGTCTCACCCTTGTGAAACTAAGTGTATTTTGGGTTTATTAATATCTTGGTGTAAGAGTGGCACACCCACTGAATCCATGATATTGAGGTTGTGAGATATGTTCCTCCAATCTTGAGTTGTCTTATTAAATGGCATTTCTGCCAAGTGTGTTTGTTTGATTGTTTGCCTCAATTAATAATTGGGTGATTGGTTATTATTAGTTTCCTTGCTGTATGTATTGTTATGCATTGTTGCTTGCCTTGATTGGTTCTGAATGTGTGTCCTTTATTCTTTTTACTACGTTAGAAAACGAAGAGGAAGGAAGTGTTGGAAAGCTCTGTTTCAAGTTCCAGTCACTCCAAAACCAGGGACACAAGGAGTTACCAGGCAAGCCATCCTGATGCTTGCTCATACAATACTTATCATTATCTATCATGCATGTTTTACCTCTGAAGTTTTACCAAAACTTGATTATCAAAACTATTTTTGATGTGGCTATTATTACTATACTATTATATAGGTTACTATCATGCCAGTAGTTAAACTTGGTAATACCAAGCCCATAAGCCACCATATGGTATTTATTACCATTAAATATACTAGTCCCTAAGTGGACACCCTAAAATTGTGATTCTACAAAACAAAGGCTTTACGGAAAAACCCGGAGAAAAGGCGGATCCTTGTTCTCCGGAGGAATGTGAAAGTGGTCATTTTTGAGAAAGTGGTGTTTTCAAAAATGACACATAACCTAGTCTTCGCCGGACAACCTTTACCGTACTGCCACCCTACCCCAACATGGGCACGGGGCTTAAGTTGAAGTTTGTTCTTATTAGTGTGTGCTATCTCACTTGCTATAAGGGGCGTCGTACCCTCGAACCGAATGTCGTCAAAACTCCCAATGTTGAGACATATAAAGTGTGGGATTAATTTTCCCTCCGGACGCATCAGTTGGGGCTCCTGGCTGGCGGGGAATAGCTCGGTGCCGGGGATGCGGACACTCGACTGAAGAGATAGGCATATTCTAGTTTGAACATAGTGGATGGTTATGATCAGATACCTGATGTTTGCATACTGTTGTTACAGTCCGTGGTTGTTCACGATAGGTGTACTGGATCTGGTGGATGAGTACACCTCTGCAGAGTACAACTTTTTCGAAGAAGCCGCGTCCTCGGATATGGACAGTTGAATGGCCATGTAGCTAGCATTGTGTCAATGTTTTCAAAAAGGAGTTTTTGAAAGGAAGTGTTGAACTTGTGAAGTTCGGAAAGAAATGAAAACTTATACCGTGGAGGTATCGTTGATGATGGAAAGCCAGATGTTGTTATACAAAACAAAATGTTTTGCAAAGAAAACCTTTTCTACTCTAAGCAAGAATTCTGGAAACTGATTCCAAGAAGTTTTGCAAAGAGAAAATATCCTTTAATAAAGCTTTACAAAACCTCTTGTACATGTGATATCTACAAGAGAAATAAAACTATATTATTTTCTTCTGAAGTATCTTCTTCAACGAAGATACAGATTAACCTGACTGCAACTGTGGTGTCATCATATATGAACACCATTGATAGTGAACCCTATTTATAGCCTACCTATTCCACCATATAAGCATATTTGCATGTTTGGTAAGTGACATGATGGATGTCTTGCTGAGTACATTCAAATGTACTCATTATGGTTTCGCCCCTGGTATCTACTTGCCAGACTTTGAGAAGGAGCCTCCGAAGGATATCTATGAAGAGAAGTACGGAGCTGACGGCTTTGCAAACTAGGATCGTCTCCGGGTCAGCAGCCTGTAGGTTAAGGCGTGACTTGGGCTCATCTACGTTGTGTTTAAATTGTCTTCCGCTGTGTTTGATAAGTTGCCTGCCCTATGTGGCCGTTGTGTTAAACTTGATCGTGTGATCATTTATGTAATACCTTTATGTATTCGTGTAATGGATGATGTATTTCTGTGTGCCAACTTTGTATGTTGTTCACGACTGATCTTTCTGGGATCGTGAATGTATGCATACGGAGGGTTTCAGACTGCCGGTCTGGGGTCCTTACACCCGGCAGCGGGCTAATCCCCGCCAAGACAGGAGCCCCAACTGCTGCGTCCGGAGGAAAATTAATTCCACACTTTATATGTCGCATGTTTCAAAACTTGGTGACATTTGGTTCGAGGGAGTCCGTCCCCTTATAGAAAATTGAGATAGAACACACACTAACAAAAACAAACTTCAAGTTAAGCCCCATGCCCATGTTGAGGTAGGGTGGCAGTACGGTAAAGGTTGTCCGGCGAAGATTAGGTTATGTGTCATTTTTGTAAAACATCTTTTTCCCAAAAATGACCAAATCAACATTCCTCCGGTGGATAAGGCTTCTCCTTTCCACCGGGTTTTCCATAAAGCCTTTGTTTTTCAAAAAACATATTTTTAGGGTGTCCACTTAGGGACTAATACTTGTGATGGTAATAAATACCATATGGTGGCTATGGGCTTGGTAACACCAAGTATCAACTACTGGGATAGTAATAGTATAATATTAATAGTAGTAGTAGTCACTCAAAAATAGTTTTTGGTAATCAAAGTTTTTGTAAAACTTTTCAGAAGTAAAACATGCATGATAGATAATGATAAGTGTAATAACAACAAGCATCAGGATGGCTTGCCTTAAGTCTCTTAGTGTCCCTGGCCTTGAAGTAGCTTGAACTTGACGCACAGCTCCACAACTGCTTCTTCTCCTTCGTTTTCTAACGTCGTAAAAGAATAAAAGACACACACTCAGAACTAAAGGCCAAATACTTAAAAAAAACAACACATACACCAAGCAAACTTATACTAGCGCAATCACTCAAACGTTATCAAGAAAACTATCTCACAAACTCTCATGGTACAAAACTGCTGTCAAACAAATATATGGTTGAGAAACCATATCCCACATCTTACATACCATATATGGAGTGGGTGTACCACTCTCATAATAAGATATTTAAGAAGCTAAAAATATAGCTTGTGGGCACAAAAGGTGAGGCAACTAAGATAATAACAATCAATCAAGGCAATACCCATGGCAGTGGGTATTAACAATACACAAGCAATCATCACCAAAAAGTTCATGATTAAACTAATGCATCGATAACAAGATACTACTAAGCACAACAACAACACTAGCACCACAATAACATAAGTATAATACTCATGCTAAGGCAATCACTCACACAATCTCCAAACAGCAAACAAACATATCACAGATGAATAGGCTAGTTATAGACTATGCTAATGTCTATCTAAAGTTAAGGAATCCATGAATCGTGAAAATAAACAAACAAACCAGTAGCTCATCCAATGGTAACAAGTCATAAAACATAATCTAAAACACAATCATCATAAAAGATTAATAAGGCTAGAACATACATAACAACAGGAGTCCACTAACAACATACTAGTATGAGAATTCTACACAAGCATGCTATAAGAAATAATTGTACTCTACAACTAATAGCAACAAGCAACTACACAAGTCATGTTATAATAACATAATTAATAACATCCTAAACATGCTAGGATAATCATACACTCATAAAATAAATTAAAAAACAATACTAGAGCAACTCAAACAATCTAGTGGTGACACTAGTTCATCACTAGAGAAGCAATCAATGCTACAAGGATGCATGATCCTAAAAAATAAAGGTATGAAGGTAAAAACCTACTAACAACACACAACACCTTACACATGCTAGTAAGCAAATACACTGAAATAATTCTATGAAAACATCTACTAAGTAAGCATCAATCCATTCTAGCAATACATGCTTTTCTAGTTAATTAAATAGCAAGCAACCAAGGTACATGATAAACAACCAATAGATATGCAATAAAGACAAGATCAACTAAACACTTTAAAAAATACAAACACTCAGTGAAAATCATTCACAAATAATTTATCAATCACTAGGAAAACATTCTATTAGCAAACAATATTCAATTTTTCAAACAACAGGGAAACACTCCTTAACATGATACCCCTAAGGGAATATTATGTTAACAAATGAACCACAACTAAACATATTAGTATTCACAAAGAAATACTAAACACTTAAATAAAACAAGTAGAACAAACAACCATCTTCCTTGGTGGAAAATACAAGACAAACATATAGTAATGCATGCTATTTCCACACAAGTGTATGGTTGGGGATTTGCATCCCTAACCAAAATGAAATGGGACCAGTGGGTTATGAGCCCACTAATACAAAGACATTTAGAGGTAACAAATCCTCTGGCCACACATGACAAAATTAATATAACAAAGAAATCAATACAAGGCTATTTATACTAGTGAAAACAATACTAGTGAAAACAAGCAACAAAAGTTACACATGCTTGCTATAAAATAAGGTGCAAGCTAACCGAGATAATAACATCAAAATAACAGTACCAAAATGGTACTGGAATAAACTCAAGCATAGCATAACTTAGGTAAAAACAAACATACAAAGATTTCTTCACACAAGCTAGTAAAAATAAAAACTAGGAAACAACACAAAGCTATTCATATTCCCAAAAGATTTCCAAACATGCACACACTTTCTAAGGTAGTTACATTTCCAGGAAACAACCTACTAACAAGTGCCAACAGCTCTATACATGATAGGAACAAAGTTTCAAACAATCACACATTTGTTTACAAACATACACACAAGTAATAATGAAAACAGAAAAGCTGTTGTAACTAAAAAGGCTCAACAAAAATAATCTAGGGATCTAAAAATTAAGCCAAGCTAGGATAAAATAGATATAAACAAACACAAACTCATCCAATTGGATTCACCTCAAAAAACATTTTTAAACTCATTCTAAAAATCCTAGAAAAGCCTACTGGTCATTTACCAAAATGGATGGCATTTCCATATGGTAACTTACGTTGATGTGAGGCCAAGTCCTATGGATAGATCTACTCACTAGCTATCCAAAAATAATTTATTTGACCAAAATGGATACAGATCCAAAAAGTTATGCCAAAAACAATTTTACAGACACTTTGTGGAAAAACAGATATTGTGACAAAAATAAAAGTCAAAACTTAAATCTACCAAGTTTATTTGGTTAAGAAAACATATACCTAGTGTTGTGAGGTTTTGTAAAAATTAATTTGCACGAAAACCATTTTTCACAAGCTCAAAGCAACAAGCAACATTCTGCACGGATTTAAAAAGAAAAGAAATTACAGCCAACAGGCTCACTTCGCACGTCGCGACCCAACACGGCAGGCAACACGGCAGGCAACACTTCGCACGTCGCGACCCAACAGGAGGGGGCCCGCGCGCGCAGCGGGAAAATGTGCGGATTCAACCGGGGCCGTCGATCCAAAGACCGAGGGTGCCCGTTCATCTCCTTCCCCCGCCTCTCTCTCTCTCTTCGCGGAAACGGTCGGCGACGGGTTCGCGCGGTTTCTCACCGTGGGAACTTGGCGAGGACGGCGCGGGGTCGGGGAGGTGTGCAGACACCAGGGGAAGTCGAGGGGCGACAGATTCGGCGGCGCCCGTGGCCTCAGGCGGCGGCATGCGGCCGGGCGCCCGCGGCGGCGACTCGGACGGCGGCGGTCGTTCTTCAAGCAAACACGCACGGGGAAGGGTCAGGGAGCATCGTGGGAGCACGGGGAGTTCAAAGGAGTCAAGCACGGGGATTGGGAGGGCGCGGATGTGAGGGACCCCACCTCGGGTTCCAAAAATGGCCACCGACGAACTTGAGCTCGGGGCGAGCTCACAGAGGCAAGTGCCTCGGTTTCTTTGGCTTGGTGAGGGAGTGGGTGGGTGTGTGAGGCTAGTGATGAAAGGGATATGGGTGGGATGGCTTAGTTCCATGGGGGTGAGTGAAATGGCAATGGTGCCCTCGGGTGGGTGTCAAAAGTTGGCATGAGGGTGCTCTAGGGCATGTCCAAGGTGGTCATTGTGCCAATGGGCAAGTCTTAGAAAGGGGGCAAGTCAATGGTGGCTCTTGGGGGTGGAGGAAGGGCAAGGGCAAGACACAAGGGTCAAGGCATGTGTGCACATACCTTGCCACCTCACCTTGTCCCCTCTCTTTTCCACACTTGCACACTCTCTCCACAAAGCATCTAGAAGCAAGGAAAAGGGTCCTTGGTCGAGTACACACCCTAGTCAACACTCTAGACAAAGTCACACTTCAAATCTTGCAAGAAAAGAAAAATAAAACATCTGCCCAAAATCGTATTTGTCACTGTTCGAAAAATCAGAAAATTCAGTTAACACTTAGGAATTTTTCTAAGTGTTGGAAAACAGTGAAATGAGCAAAAAGTTTGGATTGTTTTCAGAGACCAAGTGGATTCCAAAATTTGTTTAAGTTGTAGTTTGTTAAACATGTTGTAAACTTTCAGAAACATCTTTTGAAAACAAATTTGAAATAGTTTAAGGCCATGAAAACAAAGTGGGAACTGGTGTACTTTCTGTTTTTCTCTGTTTTCTAAAAATGTCTTTTTCTACCTTATTTTTATTCCACAAAAACAACAAGCAAAAGATCATTTTTATTAATCCAAAAATCAAACCATGATTATGGATTTGTAGTCCATATAACAAGGAACAAATAAAAGTCAACAAAACATAAAATAACATTTTATAGCCTAGTGAAAACAAAGGTGGAAAATAGGTACTTGGCTAGATTTTTAGGGAATAGTTTCTATAGAAAACTTAAAAGAAAACTTCCATAAATCATTTTGAAATTTTGTTTTCTTGGATCTAACAAAGCTAAAAGTTTATTTAAAGATGAAATCAATAATGATCCAAGTCTTGGAATAACAACCACTCAAATAACATCACGGTAAACATCGGGAAAAATAATAAAATTGTTTTCAGGAAAGGTTTGTGATGGTTTTCCAAATGGAATTTAAAACTTGCATTGCAAATGGGGTCAAGATCATAAAAACATGTTAGTTCAAACAATCGTGTTGGTAGAAAAAAAATTGTTGGCCCTAATTTTTACCTTCTTGAACACAGTACAAGAATCCAAAAACTAGGGTGTGACATTTATCCCAGACATATTCCGTCTTTCGAATTCTTTAATTACCTCTTGCTTTTCTTTTGTAGTAGCTTGGGCTTTGAGGAGGTTTTCTTGAGATCGGAATAGTTGTTGCTGTTGCCGCATAATGGCTTGCCTTCTGGCTTCCAGCACTTCGGTGGTTCGTACGGTCCAACCGGGGTTTTGATCAGATCGATCTCGTCCTGTTCCGACATTTGGGGAACAGGGTTTTCTTTCTTTTTCTTCTCCATAAGTGTGACTCCACTCCTCCTGCTTCTAGGTTTTGGTTAGCAGTATCTGCCAATTTTTTCTTCTGGAGTTTGTACTGGAGTTTCTTGGAAGAGGGAGGCTTTTTTCCAGGTTCTTCTTTTGTCAATTCCTTGACATCAGGATAGATGGGACTGGTTTCGTCATCCTCTCTTTCCTCATCTGGTGGAGGTGTTCTGGGGTCTTCAGCTTCTTCGGCATCCGATTTTTCAGTCGGTTTTGCCATAAGTACTTCATGGAAGCTCCCCTGCATATATTTGACCTTTCTTTCGAAAGCGTCTTCATCTTCGTGTTCTGAATCTACGGTATCATAGTTTTCTTCAACTGGGTATAGGGCCGGTGGGATAAATTTTCTTTCAAATAGAATCCCATTGCTTCTGCAGTTAATCGATAAAGATGTCTCCATCGACTCCACCGCCATCTCCATCGTCGTTGCTGTCTCCTATGATGAGGAGGGAGTAGTTCTCCCCCGAGGCTGAGGGCTCTACCGGTAGCTATGTGGTTCATCTCTCTCCCATGGTGTGATCTTTATGTGATCGTTGAAGGGGTCGTTGCATAGAAAACAAAAAATTTCCTACGCGAGAGACACCCGAAAGGCCAAGATCTAATCTAGGAGACGAAGTGCAACGGGAAACAAGAGGGTTAAGGAGAACACATACCCTCGAAGACTCAAAGTGGTACGAGATCAAATCTCGTTGTTGGCGTAGTTGTACTCACACCGATCCCGATAGCGAGAAGATGGGCACCGCAATCCGGCGGTGCATCCGTGATCGGTCACACGTACGGTTGATGACGACCTCCGTTCCCTCGTTCCAGCGGGGCGCGGAAGTAGAGGATCCCTCGGAACTCCAGCAGCACGACGACGTGGTGGTGGTGAAGAATCCCACGGTCAGGGCTTTGCCAAGCCGGAGACCATGAAATGGAGCAGCGGGTGGAGGGAAAGGGAAGTGGCCAAGTGTGTGGAGGAGGGAGAGCTCTCACCCTCCTTTTATAGGAGAGGGGGGAGGCAGCCCAAGGGGTGTGCGGCCAGCCCATGGGGTTGCCCCCACCTCTTCCCTCATCATGTGAGTGGACACTCCACTCACACCCACTCATTTCCCCATTATTTCCCACTTGGAAAATACAAAGGTTTTCTTTTAATAAATAACAAAAACCTTTTTATTTCTTTATTTCAGCATTTGTTAATTCTATTAACAAACTTTTGCATATAGCACATCGAATCATTTGTTAATTTTATTAACAACCATTCGACGAAAAACCCCTTGAACTATTTCAATTTTCCACGAAACAATTTCGGTGCTGCCCAAAATATTCTTCGATATTCCGTATCCTCTCAAACGCGTCATCGAACCTTAAGTGTGTCACCCTACGGTTCGCGAATAAGATAGACATGATCGAGACTCCTCTCCGATCAATAATCAACAGCGGGATCTGGAGATCCGTGATGACTCCTATATAATCAACAATGACTCTCGTGATCGTGTGAACCAACAACGCCGTGAACTATTCCCTTTGTCTCGCGATATTTTACTTGTCCGAGATTCGATCATTGGTATCAACCATACCTTGTTCAATCTCGTTACCGACAAGTACTCTTTTCTCGTTCCCGTGATATAACATCCTTGTGATCATATCACGTGCTTGCAAGCGGTTTCGATGTGATATCACCGAGAGGGCCCAGAGTATATCTCTCCGTCATTTGGATGGACAAATCCCACTCTTGATCCATGATCCTCAACTAATACTTTCCGAATACTTAACGACACCTTTATAGTCACCCTGTTACTGTGTGACGTTTGATGCCATCAAAGCACTCTTCCGGTATCAGCGATTGACATGATCTCATGGTCTAAGGAGTAAGTTACTTCGTATGTTTGATATAACAATGTAAATTAAATGACTTGATCGCATTGCTATATTCTCTTTGGGTATATGTTCATCACATCATTCTTCTAATGACATGACCCCGTTATTAATAACATCCAATGTTCATGATCAAGAAACCTTGATCATCTATTAATCAACGAGCTAGTTAAAAGAGAGGCTTTACTAGGAACCATTGTTTGTTTATTAAGCACACATGTATCAACGTTTCCGGTTAATACAATTCTAGCATGAGAAATAAACATTCATCATAAACAAGGAATAAGATAATAACCATTTTATTATTGCCTCTCGGGCATATTCCCTTCAGTCTCCCACTTGCACTAGAGTCAATAATCTAGTCTGTAAGCACTTAACACATATGGCGTTCCAGTGTTATTACCATGCTTCGCATGTGGTAAACATCATCAAAAAGATCTGAACTGTTCAGGTCCTATTGTATTTGCATGTTCTTTGCGTCTACACGCATCACTCATTCTCTAATGAGATGGCTTTGTATATATATGGTCAATTGGTGAAAACTTAATTCCTCAGCTTAAACTGATGTTACTAACATTGAGAAAATGTAGCTTCATAGTGTTAGCATTCTTGGAAATTCACCAAGTTCCGGTGATACCTTAATTCCTCAGCTTAAACTGATGTTACTAACATTGTAAAAATGTAGCTTCATAGTTTCAGCCTTCTTGGAAATTCACCAAGTTCAATAAAGAACTCCTTGACACAAAATACGCTTATAATCAGTTGTCAACACAACGATATACTTTAGCCTTTGTTGTAGTATCTGTCACAATATTTTAATTTTGAAACTCTTTCAAATCCAGCATGGAACTTTCTTCCATCCTATTGTGCTACCCTTCATCACATATTTTAATTGAGATAAAATTACTTGAATAAATGACAAGACTATTAGTGTAACATATTACAACTAATATTTTGTCATTACTATATAGGAAAACATATCCTTAGCATTTCTAAACTGACACAAGGATCTCTCCCACTGTTGTCTAATCATCATATGAATTATCCTACTATAACCTTTTATATCATAGGACTCATCTGGTTGTGTACATAGCATGGAAACATGACTTAGAAATCTCAATTTCAATGATGCTCATCATGTGTCAAAACACATGAATCTTGCTCAATTATTTTCCATGTGACAAGAACTCCTTCTTGTCATTTTCATATTGACTTACTTCAATATTTCATCGATGTAATTTGGCTTCAATCATATCAGGTGCGTCAATCCATCTTTTATAGATATCGATGCCCAATATCTTCTAAGCCTTTCATCAATATGAAATCGAAAATATTAACCGTGTTAATTTAAAATACATATTTTCCAATCAACCATATGTCATCTACATAAAGTATTGGAAATATGTCATAGCGCTCCCACTTAATTTCTTGTAACTCTACAAGCATCTTTATCATTCATGATGGAATCAAACTCTTTTGATAACTTCATTAAGCTAAAGATTTCAACTTCGCTATGCTCACTTCAACCATTGAAGTGTGCATACCTTTCTAGCAACCTTTTGAATTTTCCAAAACTCTCAGACTGTGTCAAGTACACATCCTTGATCAAACTTCCTCGAGAGGAGAGTTGGTTTTGTTATTCAACTGCCATATCATAATATGTAACTTTTTGCTAGAACTATCCGCAAAGACTAAAGCATCACTACGGAAGATCGAAATCTTGTAGTAGTCAACTTTTTGAACTTCGTCGAAAACAACTTTTCGATAAGTACAACTTTCAAAGGATGTAAAATCCATGTCTTTGTCACTGTATAGACCCTTTTGCTATCGTTAGGCATCATGCCTATCGAAAAGACTACCAAGTCACATACTTGATATTCATACAAGGATACTATGGAGGATATAATGACTCATAGTCAATTTTACGAAGTCAGGGCCCATCATTTGCTTCCTTTATAAGGTCCAGGTCCTTTTGTTGTCAAAACAACACTTTACACTTAAACCACAAGTTGTTCTAAGTACAAAGTTTTTGGACTTTTCTGGTACAGTTCGTAAACTCATTTGAAGTATCTACAACATTTGTAGTGTATTCTACTTAGTCAAAATAGTAAACCCCGGAACAACTTTCAGTGTTGCACTCTTGACATGATAACGAAGATTCTCTAATCTCGTTGAGTTTGTACTGTGCTCCCACTCAGTTGTTTTGCAAGAACTACTTTCTCGAGAAATCAACCCTTTCTGACAAACAACATTTGTCTTTTGGTTCGGTGATAGGAGAAATACCCAATGTTTTATTTGGGATAACCTTATAAACATATATTTATCCTATTTTGGTTGTAAACATTTTACACATGCTATGCATACCAAAACTTAAGAAAAATGACAATTCGGGTCACTACCCCACCCATATCTTATATGTTGTCAATTTCAACGGATCATGATGGTGCTCTTTTCAGTGTAAAAGCGGTTGTCCTTAATGTATAAACTACAAAATTATAATGGCAATTTTATTAATCTTACCATGTCAAACAGGGTTTGATTTTGTCTTTTGAATACTCCAATCTAATGTGGGGTATTCGAGAAGTATAAGTTGTAGAACAATTCTGCAACTTCTCAGATGTTTTGCTAAACTTGTAACTCAAACTTTATCCTTTATGATCCAATCATAAATACTTGATTATCTTGTTACATTGATTTTAACTTCATATTAACAACCTTTTGAACCAATTCAAAATGTCAAACTCTGTTCCCTTTAAATAGATATACTCACATATCTACTTAAATCATCGACATAATTTTATGAAGGAAAAATTAATCCACCATACATGACTACACATAATGGACTATATACATCAATATGTATAATCTCCACTAAATTAGTCGTCCATTCTACTTTGGCCTATGAACGGAATTCTAGTCATCTTTTGGAAGAGGTCTCACAAGCGTCAATTTATTCAAAACAAAATGACTCCGGAAGTCCATCAATATGGAGTTCCTTCATGTTTTCCTTTCCGATATGAACTAAAATGGTGGTGTCACAATTTAAGTGAAAATCTTTTACGTCTTGCAACGTTTAGCATTCAGTCTTATAGATGTTTACTTTACCAACATGATTTATATTAACATATCCATCAATTATGGAATATGGTCATCGTTTGAACAATCTCATTTGTTCTCACAAAAGACTAGAACAAAATAACAATCTTATTAAGTTCTTAAAATAAATCTTGAATGTTTGGTTCGATACTACAATGAACACAATAACACTTTATTTATGTTCTTGTCATAATCGATTCCACATCTATTACTAGTTCCTTTTAGGCCCTTGTATTTCTTGCATTGCGTTGCTTTGTATGACAACTCATACCAACCAATGTGGTATCAAAATACCCAAAAATACTTTGTTAACTAGTAATACATCTATAACTTGTATATCAAGCATATACTCCTGAGCTGGACTTTTCCAGTTATCTTCTTTTATGCCATATATCTATTTGCAACTCTATTTTCAATATTCCCTTTCCTTTACAGAAGAATCAATCAACATCAAACAATGCTAGCCGTACTAGCTCATTTTCTTTGGCGTGTTTGTCATATAGTATCACCCATTGAGTCATACTTTGAGTTTGATTGTTCTACTAATATCACCATATTAATAGAATTCTTCTAGATTCCACTCTTAGCAATCTCCAAGTAAGGTAAATGACTTTACACATACTTTTAATCCATCCCATCATAACAATTTTATGATTAAGCTACTATAGCTCGAAGGAAGGGATTTAGAGGATAATTTTTAGCGCCCAACTTCTTGGAATATTCAAACGCCTAGCGTCTTCAATCATTGCATATATTCAAATAATATAAGCATACATTGTCACGCTAAATTATACTCAGTCATGTTGCTACAAATAAGTTTCTAGATATCAATATATCTTTCACTTGATTGTTTCTGAAAACAACTCTTTTCAGTTCCAAAATCACCTTGATCAACAAAACATTCTTTTGAAGATAAAGTAATACGAAAGCAACCATGACTCTGGATTCTAAGTAGGAATTATTTGATCTCTAGATTAATCAATCATTAACCATATGGAGCTAGGTAGGAAATACCAAAAATCTACAATAGGACTCAATTTTAAATTTCACTAATACGGTACCAATCTTAAATGGTATTTACCAGATCATAACAGTTATATCTCAATTACCAATCTAAGTGTAAGGTAGTTATGTGGATGCCAATGAATACTACAATTTGTGCAAATTCACTTTGATTTGTTGTTCATGATAAATAAGTTCAAGTTAATTCAAAAATTAAACCATGAACTCCCACTCAAAAACAACATCCCTCTTAGTCGTCTTTAGTGATTACACGAACCAAATTCACTACACCAAAACCGATCATCACGTGAGATGATGTAGTTTCAAAGGCGAACATCGACATGTTCATCATATCATCCATATGACTCATGCTTTACCTTTCGGTTACGTGTTCCGAGGCCATGTCTGTACATGCTAGGCTCGCCAAGTAGAACCGTAGTATTGCGTGTGTTTCAAGGCCATGTCTGTACATGCTAGGCTTGAAAACACCCGTTGTATGCGAACGTTGAGTCTGTCACACCCGATCATCACGTGGTGTCTCGAAACGACGAACTTTCTTAACGGTGCATACTTAAGGAAGAACACATTTTTATCTTGATATTAAGTGAGAGGGATCATCTTATAATGCTACCGTCGCTATCTAAGCAAAACAAGATGCATAAAAAGGATTAACATCACAAACATCACATGTAAGGATAACGTGATATGATATGGTGCTTCTTGCACTTGATCTCCATCATGTGCGTTATGGTATGATCTCAATCATTCCACCGGCGTGGTACCAAGTACCACGGTACCCCAAACTTGATTGTCCATCAATAAGAAGACAACCATATGGATACCTTCCGGTATATCAATAATTTACAAAATAGATCATCTCATAATCAAATTTGTAATATTGACCATATCACATCACATGCCCAGCAAAAACTAGTTAGACGCATCTAATTTATTTTTGCATATTTTACGTGGCTTAGGGCTTTCGATGATAGAACCGTTCATACCTACGAACATCAACCACAACGTTGATAAACACATTTTTAACAACCCTTCGTAGATTAGATCTTAACTATAGTAGGAGAAACGGACACCCCCTTAGCCACAAGTGAGACAACTCTCGCGTACATAGTACACGTAAACTTAGTCTGGGGCAGCTTCATCCTACTATGCCACTAAGATCATAAAATACTCAAGGAGTAAATAACATGATCATCAACGCCCACATACTCATATGTGTTCTACCCGTACAAAACATCTACGCATAGATCCGGCTCTGATACCACTGAAGGGGCCGTTGCATAGAAAACAAAAAATTTCCTACGCGAGAGATGAAGGGGAACGTAGCATAGAAAACAAAAATTTTCCTACACGAGAGATACCCGAAAGGCCAAGATCTAATCTATGAGACGAAGTGCAACGGGCAACAAGAGGGTTAAGGAGAACACATACCCTCGAAGACTCAAAGTGGTACGAGATCAAATCTCGTTGTTGGCGTAGTCGTACTCACACCGATCCCGATGGCGAGAAGATGAGCACCGCAATCCGGCGGTGCATCCGTGATTGGTCACACGTACGGTTGATGACGACCTCCGTTCCCTCGTTCCAGCGGGGCGCGGAAGTAGAGGATCCCTCGGAACTCCAGCAGCACGACGACGTGGTGGTGGTGAAGAATCCCACGGTCAGGGCTTCGCCAAGCCGGAGACCATGAAATGGAGCAGCGTGTGGAGGGAAAGGGAAGTGGCCAAGTGTGTGGAGGAGGGGGAGCTCTCACCCTCCTTTTATAGGAGAGGGGGGAGGCAGCCCAAGGGGGGTGCGGCCAGCCCATGGGGGTGCCCCCACCTCTTCCCTCATCATGTGAGTGGACACTCCACTCACCTCCACTCATTTTCCCATTATTTCCCACTTGGAAAATCCAAAGGTTTTCTTTAATAAATCAATAAAACATTTTTATTTCTTTATTTCAGCATTTGTTAATTCTATTAACAAACATTTGCATAAAGCACCTCGAATCATTTGTTAATTCTATTAACAACCATTCGACGAAAAACCCCTTGAACTATTTCAATTTTCCCCGAAACAATTTCGGTGCTGTCCAAAATATTCTTCGATATTCCGTATCCTCTCAAATGCGTCATCTAACCTTAAGTGTGTCACCCTACGGTTCGCGAATAAGATAGACATGATCGAGACTCCTCTCCGATCAATAATCAACAGCGGGATCTGGAGATCCATGATGACTCCTATATATTCAACGATGACTCTCGTGATCGTGTGAACCAACAACGCCGTGAACTATTCCCTTTGTCTCGCGATATTTTACTTGTCCGAGATTCGATCATTGGTATCAACCATACCTTGTTCAATCTCGTTACCGACAAGTACTCTTTTCTCGTTCCCGTGATATAACATCCTTTGTGATCATATCACGTGCTTGCAAGCGGTTTCGATGTGATATCACCGAGAGGGCCCAGAGTATATCTCTCCGTCATTTGGATGGACAAATCCCACTCTTGATCCATGATCCTCAACTAATACTTTCCGAATACTCAACGACACCTTTATAGTCACCCTGTTACGGTGTGACGTTTGATGCCATCAAAGCACTCTTCCGGTATCAGTGATTGACATGATCTCATGGTATAAGGAATAAGTTACTTCGTGTGTTTGATATAACAATGTAAACTAAATGACTTGATCGCATTGCTATATACTCTTTGGGTATATGTTCATCACATCATTCTTCTAATGATATGATCCCGTTATTAACAACATCCAATGTTCATGATCAGGAAACCTTGATCATCTATTAATCAACGAGCTAGTTAAAAGAGAGGCTTTACTAGGAACCATTATTTGTTTATTAAGCACACATGTATCAACGTTTCCGGTTAATACAATTCTAGCATGAGAAATAAACATTCATCATAAACAAGGAATAAGATAATAACCATTTTATTATTGCCTCTCGGGCATATTCCCTTCAGTCTCCCACTTGCACTAGAGTCAATAATCTAGTCTGTAAGCACTTAACACATATGGCGTTCCAGTGTTATTACCATGCTTCGCATGTGGTAAACATTATCAAAAAGATCTGAACTGTTCAGGTCCTATTGTATTTGCATGTTCTTTGCGTCTGCACGCATCACTCATTCTCTAATGAGATGGCTTTGTATATATACGGTCAATTTGTGAAAACTTAATTCCTCAGCTTAAACTGATGTCACTAACATTGTGAAAATGTAGCTTCATAGTGTTAGCATTCTTGGAAATTCACCAAGTTCCGGTGATACCTTAATTCCTCAGCTTAAACTGATGTTACTAACATTGTGAAAATGTAGCTTCATAGTTTCAGCATTCTTGGAAATTCACCAAGTTCAATAAAGAACTCCTTGACACAAAATACGCTTATAATCAGTTGTCAACACAACGATATACTTTAGCCTTTGTTGTAGTATTTGTCACAATATTTCAATTTTGAAACTCTTTCAAATCCAGCATGGAACTTTCTTCCATCCTATTGTGCTACCCTTCATCACATATTTTAATTGAGATAAAATTAGTTGAATAAATGACAAGACTATTAGTGTAACATATTACAACCAATATTTTGTCATTACTATATAGGAAAACATATCCTTAGCATTTCTAAAATGACACAAGGATCTCTCCCACTGTTGTCTAATCATCATATGAATTATCCTGCTATAACATTTTATAGCATAGGACACATCTGGTTGTGTACATAGAATGGAAACATGACTTAGAAATCTCAATTTCAATGATGCTCATCATGTGTCAAAACACATGAATCTTGCTCAATTAATTTCCATGTGACAAGAACTCCTTCTTATCATTTTTATATTGACTTACTTCAATATTTCATCTATGTAATTTGGCTTCAATCATATCAGGCGCTTCAATCCATCTTTTATAGATATCGAAGCCCAATATCTTCTAAGCCTTTCATCAATATGAAATCGAAAATCTTAACCGTGTTAATTTAAAATACATATTTTCCAATCAACCATATGTCATCTACATAAAGTATTGGAAATATGTCACAGCGCTCCCACTTAATTTCTTGTAACTCTACAAGCATCTTTATCATTCATGATGGAATCAAACTCTTTTGATAACTTCATTAAGCTAAAGATTTCAACTTCGCTATGCTTACTTCAACCATTGAAGTGCGCATACCTTTCCAGCAACCTTTTGAATTTTACAAAACTCTCAGACTGTGTCAAGTACACATCCTTGATCAAACTTCCTCGAGAGGAGAGTTGGTTTTGTTATTGAACTTCCATATCATAATATGTAACCTTTTGCTAGAACTATCCGCAAAGACTAAAGCATCACTACGGAAGATCAAAATCTTGTCGTAGTTAACTCTTTGAACTTCGTCGAAAACAACTTTTCGATAAGTACAACTTTCAAAGGATTTAAAATCCATGTCTTTGTCGCTATATAGACCCTTTTGCTATCGTTAGGCATCATGCCTATCGAAAGGACTACCAAGTCACATACTTGATATTCATACAAGGATACTATGGCGGATATAATGACTCATAGTCATTTTTACGAAGTCGGGGCCCATCATTTGCTTCCTTTATAAGGTCCAGGTCCTTTTGTTGTCAAAACAACACTTTACACTTAAACCACAAGTTGTTCTAAGTACAAAGTTTTTGGACTTAACTGGTACAATTCGCAAACTCATTTGAAGTATCTACAACATTTGTAGTGTCTTCTACTTAGTCAAAATAGTAAACCCCGGAACAACTTCCAGTGCTGCGCTACTCTTGACATGATAACGAAGATTCTCTAATCTCGTTGAGTTTGTATTGTGCTCCCACTCACTTGTTTCGCAAGAACTACTTTCTCGAGAAATCAACCCTTTCTGACAAACAACATTTGTCTTTTGGTTCGGTGATAGGAGAAATACCCAATGTTGTATTTGGGATAACCTTATAAACATATATTTATCCTATTCTGGTTGTAAACATTTTACACATGCTATGCATACCAAAACTTAAGAAAGTGACAATTCAGGTCACTACCCAAACCATATCTTATATGTTGTCAATTTCAATGGATCATGATGGTGCTCTTTTCAGTGGGAAAAACGGTTGTCACTAATGTATAAACCACAAAATTATAATGGCATTTTTATTAATCTTACCATGTCAAACAGGGTTTGATTTTGTCTTTTGAATACTCCAATCTAATGTGGGGTATTCGAGAAGTATAAGTTGTAGAACAATTCTGCAACTTCTCAGATGTTTTGCTAAACTTGTAACTCAAACTTTATCCTTTATGATCCAATCATAAATACTTGATTATCTTGTTACAATGATTTTAACTTCATATTAACAACCTTTTGAACCAATTCAAAATGTCAAACTCCGTTTTCTTTAAATAGATATACTCACATATCTACTCAAGTCGTCGAGAGAATTTTATGAAGGAAAAAATTAATCCACCATCCATGACTACACATAATGGACTATATACATCAACATGTATAATCTCCACTACATCAGTCGTCCATTCTACTTTGGCCTATGAACGGAATTTTAGTCATCTTTTGGAAGAGGTCTCACAAGCGTCAATTTATTCAAAACAAAATGACTCCGGAAGTCCATCAATATGGAGTTCCTTCATGTTTTCCTTTCCGATATGAACTAAAATGGCGGTGTCACAATTTAAGTGAAAATCTTTTACGTCTTGCAACGTTTAGCATTCATTCTTATAGATGTTTACTTTACCAACATGATTTATATTAACATGTCCATCAATTATGGAATATGGTCATCGTTTGAACAATCTCATTTGTTCTCACAAAAGACTAGAACAAAATATCAAATTATTAAGTTCTTCAAATAAATCTTGACTGGTTGGTTCGATACGACAATGAACACAATAACACTTTATTTATGTTCTTGTCATAATCGATTCCACATCTATTACTAGTTCCTTTTAGGCCCTTGTATTTCTTTCATTGCGTTGCTTTGTATGACAACTCATACCAACCAATGTGGTATCAAAATACCCAAAAATACTTTGTTAACTAGTAATACATCTATAACTTGTATATCAAGCATATACTCCTGAGCTGGACTTTCCAGTTATCTTCTTTTTATGCCATATATCTTTTTGTAATTCTATTTTCAATATTCTCTTTCCTTTATAGAAGAATCATTCGACATCAAACAATGCTAGTCTTACTAGCTCATTTTCTTTGGCGTGTTAGTCATATACTATCACCCATTGAGTCATACTTTGAGTTTGATTGTTCTACTAATATCACCATATTAATAATATTCTTCTAGATTCCACTCTTAGCAATTTCCAAGTAAGGTAAAATACTTTACCCATACTTCTAATCCATCCCATCATAACAATTTTATGATTAAGTTACTATAGCTCGAAGGAAGGGATTTAGAGGATAATTTTGAGCGCCCAACTTCTTGGAATATTCAAACGCCTAGCGTCTTCAATCATTGCATATATTCAAATAATATAAGCATACATTGTCACGCTAAATTATACTCAGCCATGTTGCCACAAATAAGTTTCTAGATATCAATATATCTTTCACTTGATTGTGTCTGAAAACAATTCTTTTCGGTTCCTAAATCACCTTGATCAACAAAACATTCTTTTGAAGATAAAGTAATACGGAAGCAACCATGACTTTGGATTCTAAGTAGGAATTATTTGCTCTCTAGATTAATCAATCATTAACCACATGGAGCTAGGTAGGAAATACCAAAAATCTACAACAGGACTCAATTTTAAATTTCACTAATACGGTACCAATCTTAAATGGTATTTACCAGATCATAACATTTATATCTCAATTAACAATCTAAGTGTAAGGTAATTATAGATGCCAATGAATACTACAATTTGTGCAAATTCACTTTGATTTGTTGTTCATGATAAATAAGTTCAAGTTAATTCAAAAATTAAACCATGAACTCCCACTCAAAAACAACATCCCTCTTAGTCGTTTTTAGTGATTACACGAACCAAATTCACTACACCAAAACCGATCATCACGTGAGATGATGTAGCTTCAAAGGCGAACATCGACATGTTCATCATATCATCCATATGACTCATGCTTTACCTTTCGGTTACGTGTTCCGAGGCCATGTCTGTACATGCTAGGCTCGCCAAGTAGAACCGTAGTATTGCGTGTGTTTCAAGGCCATGTCTGTACATGCTAGGCTTGAAAACACCCGTTGTATGCGAACGTTGAGTCTATCACACCCGATCATCACGTGGTGTCTCGAAACGACGAACTTTCTTAACGGTGCATACTTAAGGAAGAACACATTATTATCTTGATATTAAGTGAGAGGGATCATCTTATAATGCTACCATTGTTATCTAAGCAAAACAAGATGCATAAAAAGGATTAACATCACAGACATCACATGAAAGGATAACGTGATATGATATGGTCCTTCTTGCACTTGATCTCCATCATGTGCATTATGGTATGATCTCAATCATTCCACCGGCGTGGTACCAAGTACCACGGTACCCCAAACTTGATTGTCCATCAATAAGAAGACAACCATATGGATACCTTCCGGTATATCAATAATTTACAAAATAGATCATCTCATAATCAAATTTGTAATATTGACCATATCAATTCACATGCCCAGCAAAAACTAGTTAGACGCTTCTAATTTATTTTTGCATATTTTACGTGGCTTAGGGCTTTCGAGGATAGAACCGTTCATACCTACGAACATCAACCACAACGTTGATAAACACATTTTTAACAACCCTTCATAGACTAGATCTTAACTATAGTAGGAGAAACAGACACCCGCAAGCCACTTATGCAATACAAGTTGCATGTCAGTTGTGGAACAAGTCTCATGTACGTGGACATGTAAGGTTAGTCCGGGCCGCTTCATCCCACTATGCCACTAAGATCATAAAATAATAAAGGAGGTAATAACATGATCATCAACGCCCACATACACCTATGTGTTCTACCCGTACAAAACATCTACGCATAGATCCGGCTCTGATACCACTGAAGGGGAACGTAGCATAGAAAACAAAAATTTTCCTACACGAGAGATACCCGAAAGGCCAAGATCTAATCTATGAGACGAAGTGCAACGGGCAACAAGAGGGTTAAGGAGAACACATACCCTCGAAGACTCAAAGTGGTACGAGATCAAATCTCGTTGTTGGCGTAGTCGTACTCACACCGATCCCGATGGCGAGAAGATGAGCACCGCAATCCGGCGGTGCATCCGTGATTGGTCACACGTACGGTTGATGACGACCTCCGTTCCCTCGTTCCAGCGGGGCGCGGAAGTAGAGGATCCCTCGGAACTCCAGCAGCACGACGACGTGGTGGTGGTGAAGAATCCCACGGTCAGGGCTTCGCCAAGCCGGAGACCATGAAATGGAGCAGCGTGTGGAGGGAAAGGGAAGTGGCCAAGTGTGTGGAGGAGGGGGAGCTCTCACCCTCCTTTTATAGGAGAGGGGGGAGGCAGCCCAAGGGGGGTGCGGCCAGCCCATGGGGGTGCCCCCACCTCTTCCCTCATCATGTGAGTGGACACTCCACTCACCTCCACTCATTTTCCCATTATTTCCCACTTGGAAAATCCAAAGGTTTTCTTTAATAAATCAATAAAACATTTTTATTTCTTTATTTCAGCATTTGTTAATTCTATTAACAAACATTTGCATAAAGCACCTCGAATCATTTGTTAATTCTATTAACAACCATTCGACGAAAAACCCCTTGAACTATTTCAATTTTCCCCGAAACAATTTCGGTGCTGTCCAAAATATTCTTCGATATTCCGTATCCTCTCAAATGCGTCATCTAACCTTAAGTGTGTCACCCTACGGTTCGCGAATAAGATAGACATGATCGAGACTCCTCTCCGATCAATAATCAACAGCGGGATCTGGAGATCCATGATGACTCCTATATATTCAACGATGACTCTCGTGATCGTGTGAACCAACAACGCCGTGAACTATTCCCTTTGTCTCGCGATATTTTACTTGTCCGAGATTCGATCATTGGTATCAACCATACCTTGTTCAATCTCGTTACCGACAAGTACTCTTTTCTCGTTCCCGTGATATAACATCCTTTGTGATCATATCACGTGCTTGCAAGCGGTTTCGATGTGATATCACCGAGAGGGCCCAGAGTATATCTCTCCGTCATTTGGATGGACAAATCCCACTCTTGATCCATGATCCTCAACTAATACTTTCCGAATACTCAACGACACCTTTATAGTCACCCTGTTACGGTGTGACGTTTGATGCCATCAAAGCACTCTTCCGGTATCAGTGATTGACATGATCTCATGGTATAAGGAATAAGTTACTTCGTGTGTTTGATATAACAATGTAAACTAAATGACTTGATCGCATTGCTATATACTCTTTGGGTATATGTTCATCACATCATTCTTCTAATGATATGATCCCGTTATTAACAACATCCAATGTTCATGATCAGGAAACCTTGATCATCTATTAATCAACGAGCTAGTTAAAAGAGAGGCTTTACTAGGAACCATTATTTGTTTATTAAGCACACATGTATCAACGTTTCCGGTTAATACAATTCTAGCATGAGAAATAAACATTCATCATAAACAAGGAATAAGATAATAACCATTTTATTATTGCCTCTCGGGCATATTCCCTTCAAGAGACACCCGAAAGGCCAAGATCTAATCTAGGAGACGAAGTGCAACGGGAAACAAGAGGGTTAAGGAGAACACATACCCTCGAAGACTCAAAGTGGTACGAGATCAAATCTCGTTGTTGGCGTAGTCGTACTCACACCGATCCCGATAGCGAGAAGATGGGCACCGCAATCCGGCGGTGCATCCGTGATCGGTCACACGTACGGTTGATGACGACCTCCGTTCCCTCGTTCCAGCGGGGCGCGGAAGTAGAGGATCCCTCGGAACTCCAGCAGCACGACGACGTGGTGGTGGTGAAGAATCCCACGGTCAGGGCTTCGCCAAGCCGGAGACCATGAAATGGAGCAGCGGGTGGAGGGAAAGGGAAGTGGCCAAGTGTGTGGAGGAGGGAGAGCTCTCACCCTCCTTTTATAGGAGAGGGGGGAGGCAGCCCAAGGGGGGTGCGGCCAGCCCATGGGGTTGCCCCCACCTCTTCCCTCATCATGTGAGTGGACACTCCACTCACACCCACTCATTTCCCCATTATTTCCCACTTGGAAAATCCAAAGGTTTTCTTTTAATAAATAAATAAAACCTTTTTATTTCTTTATTTCAGCATTTGTTAATTCTATTAACAAACTTTTGCATATAGCACCTCGAATCATTTGTTAATTCTATTAACAACCATTCGACGAAAAACCCCTTGAACTATTTCAATTTTCCCCGAAACAATTTCGGTGCTGCCCAAAATATTCTTCGATATTCCGTATCCTCTCAAACGCGTCATCGAACCTTAAGTGTGTCACCCTACGGTTCGCGAATAAGATAGACATGATCGAGACTCCTCTCCGATCAATAATCAACAGCGGGATCTGGAGATCTGTGATGACTCCTATATATTCAACGATGACTCTCATGATCGTGTGAACCAACAACGTCGTGAACTATTCCCTTTGTCTCGCGATATTTTACTTGTCCGAGATTCGATCATTGGTATCAACCATACCTTGTTCAATCTCGTTACCGACAAGTACTCTTTTCTCGTTCCCGTGATATAACATCCTTGTGATCATATCACGTGCTTGCAAGCGGTTTCGATGTGATATCACCGAGAGGGCCCAGAGTATATCTCTCCGTCATTTGGATGGACAAATCCCACTCTTGATCCATGATCCTCAACGAATACTTAACGACACCTTTATAGTCACCCTGTTACGGTGTGACGTTTGATGCCATCAAAGCACTCTTCCGGTATCAGGGATTGACATGATCTCATGGTCTAAGGAATAAGTTACTTCGTATGTTTGATATAACAATGTAAACTAAATGACTTGATCGCATTGCTATATTCTCTTTGGGTATATGTTCATCACATCATTCTTCTAATGACATGACCCCATTATTAATAACATCCAATATTCATGATCAGGAAACCTTGATCATCTATTAATCAACGAGCTAGTTAAAAGAGAGGCTTTACTAGGAACCATTTATTGTTTATTAAGCACACATGTATCAACGTTTCCGGTTAATACAATTCTAGCATGAGAAATAAACATTCATCATAAACAAGGAATAAGATAATAACCATTTTATTATTGCCTCTCGGGCATATTCCCTTCAATCGTGACCTTTGTAATCTAGTTGAATAAGTAGATGTTACTCTTCATCTTGTGCTACTCAAGTGTTTTATTAATATGAACATTGGAGTCACCTTATCCCGCGGTGTGAAGGTGACAGTGTTCACATCGTGTGTGTATCCTCTATGAATTATGGTGTTTGTCTAGTACCTTCTAGGGTGCTCATAGTGACAGCGTGGGGTTAACTAGACATGGGAATGCTTACTTTAAGGAATGCTTTTTGCAGCCCTACGCAATGATTAGTGTTTGTTATCCAAGCGGAGAGGGTTAAGAGTAGAATAGTGAAGAGAAGATATTTAGTTATTCAATTATGTGATCATTGTTGAGAGTGTACACTAGTGAAAGTAGGATCCTTAGGCCTTGTTTCTGAGCATTGAAACACCGTTTTCCACCTGTTCTGCTACATGTTTGCTTGCTGCCATATTTATTTCAGATTGCTATTATTACTTATAACCATCCATATTACTCGCATTTCACTATCCCTTCGCCGAACTAGTGCACCTATATACCTGACAAGTATATTGGGTGTGTTGGGGACACAAGAGACTTCTTGTATCTTAATTGCAGGGTTGCTTGAGAGGGATATGTTTGACCTCTACCTCCCTGAGTTCGATAAACCTTGGGTGATCCACTTAAGGGAAACTGGCTGTTGTTCTACAAACCTCTGTACTTGGAGGCCCAACACTGTCTACAAGAATAGAAGCGTGCATAGACATCAATCTCTTTTCTGGCGCCGTTGCCGAGGAGGTAAGGTAAAAGGTACTCACATCCTCGGGTGGGAGTGCTCGAAGTTATTTCCTTTAGATTCTGCAATTATATCTTTTTGTTTCTTGTTTTCACTAGTTAGGCTTATTTTTACTCGCTTCTTTTTTTTATTTTTTACTAGTAGTCTTAATGGAAAACAACAACAAAATGAGAGAGCTTTATAATATTTATCTTGAGTTAGGACATGAAGTGTTTTAAGAGAAAATTAAAAAACCTATGGAACTTTATTTGCATGCTAATAGCAATGTTATTAGTATGAATTCTTTGAACACCATTATTGCTAATGCTACGAAAAAGTCTAAGCTTGGGGAAGTTGGTTTTGATGAATATGATCTTTTTTCCCCAAGCAAGGAGGATAAAATTTGCTTTGATGATGAGCCTATGCCTGTTACATATAGTAGTGATCATGATTGGGAAAAGCACACTACTTTTGATATTGAAAATGATGATATAGAAAGCTCTAAACTTGTGGATGATGTGTTTGAAAATCCTTTTGCTACTGATGATTATATGCTTGACACATCTCATCCTAGTAAAAATAATGATATGTTTACAAATGAACGCATTTTGGAGGATAACTATTCTATTGCTCATGATGATATTATTCTTCCTATATATGATGATTACAATGATGAATATGATATTTTCAGTCCACCTACTATTGAGGAGAAAATTTATTTTGATGATACTATGCCTCCTATATTTGATTATTATGGTCATGAAATAATAATGATAGCTATTTTGTTGAATTTCCTCCCACTACTATTAATAAAAATGACTATGCTTATGTGGAGAGTATTAATTCTTTTATGCATGTGGCTCGTGATAAGAATATTTTATGTGATAGCTATATTGTTAATTTTATTCATGATGCTACTGAAAGTTATTATGATAGAGGTAAAAATGGTTTTATGCATCTCAACAATATTAAGTTTCCCCTCTTTATGTTGAAATTTTCGAAGTTGCACTTATTTTGTCTTCCTATGCTAGTCACTTTGTGCTTCGTTGACTTGTTTTTCTACAAGATTCTTTTTCATAGAAAGTGGGTTAGACTTGAATGTGTTTTATATTTTCTTATTGTGCTTCAACTCTTATTCTTATGTGAGCATCTTTTAAAAATCATTGTGCCTAGCTGAAAGGCATTAAAAGAAATGCGCTTCCGGGAGACAACCCGTTTTATTTCTCCGTTTTCAACCTGTTTTCCGTCGTTTCTTTCTGTGTGCTTTGCACCTGGGTGTTGTCTATTTCCTTAGAAAACCCGCTGTATCTTTTATTTTGTGTTTTTGTTGAGCCAAGTAAAGCCTCTAGTGGAAAGTTGAGGCTATATTTCGGATTTCTGCGCAAGAAACAGATTTCTGTTGTCCACTGTAAATTTGTATAAAATCACAGAAAATTCAAAATGACCTGAGTTTTTTTGTGCGTAATCCTGGGAAATATACGCAACTTTTCTTAGTTTAACACTTTTTGATTTGAGCAACAGAATATTTTCTAAAAAAACATCTTTACCTGATGTCCTGTTTTGACAGATTTCTGCCAATAATTGCATTTGCATCTTAATCTCTTTCTTTTGGTGTTCTTTTGAGAAAAAGAGTTTTATAAGAAGTTGTGACAGTAGCTAATGTGTTTATGAGTGTTATTCTTGTGTTGAAACTGAACCATGTGAATTTATTATTTCGATTTGCACTAACGTTGCTAATGAAGATTGTGAGAAGTTTTGTGTGAAGGAAGTTTTCAAGGGTCAAGAGAAGAGAATGATATGACATGATAAAGAAGAGTGAAAAGCCTAAGATTGGGTATGCCCCAGTGTTACATATCAGCAAATTCCAAGAAGACTCAAGCGTCTAAGATTGGGGATGCCCAAGGCATCCCCTTCTTCATTGGCAAATTATCAGGTCACTTCTAGTGAAACTATATTTTTATTCAGTCACATATTATGTGCTTTACTTGGAGCGTCTTTTTTTTCAGTTTGTCTGGTTTTCTTTGCTGGGTTTTCTTTGCTGTAATAAATGGTTGGATCTTATCATACTTGTGTGGGAGAGTAAACACTCCATTTTCATTGCTTAGAATACTCTAGTTTTCATTCTTATTGTTCTGTGAGTGTTCACCTTTTGCTAGTACTGCGTTTAGCCTTTGTTTTCATGCATATCTTATTCAGAGTTGTTATTTTTAGTAGTGTTATGTGAGTACTATCATCTTTTCTTGCTGTAGCATGTAGGGAATTTCCGTTAAAACATGTCTTGTATGGTGCTTGTTGGGAAAAGAAACTGCTGCTTGAAGTAGAATTTTTAATGGTGCAAGTAGAAGCTTCTATAGAATGTGGCTAGAACTTTTTCATATCATCCTAGATGTTATTTTAGTTTTAAAGCCTTGTGGTTATTGAGTAGCATGATTAGCCTCAAATAGCTGAGACTGTTTACTGTGCCATTGAAAGAATCATGAGTTGTTCTTGTCATATTGAAGCATAAATTTGTGGTATTCTCTTTTGAATGTTTTATTTGGTTGACTTGGCGCATGCTCACACCATGTTTATGACTATGAACCAGTCACTAATAGCCTCTATGATCATTTATTTTTTGAACTTGTGATACCGCTTATGCTTTAATTAATGATGTTTATGTCGCTATGCATGATTATGGCTCTTATGCTCTCTTGATTTGTCGCTCCCAGTCTTTTGCTAGCCTCCACCTGTACTGAGTATGGAATTTTACTCGTGCATCCAACTCCCTAAAACCAAGTTTTCCCATTGTTTCCACCATACCTACCTACATGTGGTATTTAACTGCCACGCCAAGTAAATTGCTCATGTGTTACCTTTAAAACCTTCAAAATTACTCCTGCTTTATGTTCTTGTTTTTGCTCATGAGGACGTAAATAGAGAATCTTTATCTCACTTGTTGATTGGATTTCACACCCTGGACTAGTGGATTCATCCGCTTATCCAGATGATAGAAGAGCTGGCAGCGGGGTGCCGAGCCCCAAATGAATACACACAAAATCTCTTCACTATTTTTGCCCCTGATTTATCAGCCAAAGCATAATTGTGTAAACAGAAGAGAAAGAGGGATGGCCTTCTACCCAGATGCGTCCTTCCTATGGGAGCCGCTCTTGTGAATCCAGTTGGCTTGTGACGTACTTTATTTTGTGTTTACCATTCGTTGACACTAGCATACATCTCCCAAAATATAGACACTCCTCCGTGGTATGTGATTGTTGGTAGGCACCCAAGGATTCGGTTAGCCATGGTTTGTGAAAGATGGATGGGGGGAGTGTCAAACTTTTAATACCTATGTCTAATAAAATAAAAATCTCTAGCGTATGAGTGATCCCTGCTTCCCTCTGCGAAGGGCCTTTCTTTTACTTTCATGTTGAGTCTCCATCTTCTAACTTTATGCACAGTTGAGAGAGCATTTTTGCCATTTTGAGTTTTATGTGCATTTGTCCCAGAAACATTATTAATTGATTCATGATGTGTTATTGCTTGTTCTTAAATTATTTTCTCTCGTCTTCCTCATGAACTTTGAAGGAGTCCTAGCATTTATGTTATGCCCCACTCTTAAGGACTAGCAAAATATCACTTTGCCATGCTTTCTCTATACTTGAAACAAACATATATATTTCTTTGCATTGTTATTCATGACCTTTTATTTGAGATACTTCTCATGATGCAATGATTGCTATGCTTTATTATTAAAGTTCTATTTACCATGTTTGTGTTAAAGTTCTATGATCTCAGCTTACATATGCTTTTACATATTATGATCAAGATTGTGTGGTAGCATGTCACCTCAGAAATTATTTTGTTTTATCGTTTACCTACTCGAGAACGAGTAGGAACTAAGCTTGGGGATGCTTGATATGTCATAAACGCATCCTTAATTTCTTATGTTCCATGTTGTTTCCATGTTGTTTCCCTCATGTTTTCCTTACACTTTATGTCATTTTTATCGATTTCCCGGGACTAGCCTATTGACAAGATGCCACAGAGCCAGTTCATGTTTTCTGCTGTTTTTAGTTTTAGAAAAGTTATTCTGGAAATATTCTCAAAATTGGACGATTTGAAAGCCAGAAGTCTTAGAAGTCCCGGAAGCATCCAGAAGTCCCGAAGAGCCCCGGAGGGGGGCCACAGGGTGGCCTTACCATAGGGTGGCGCCACCACCCCCTGGCTGCGCCACCTAGTGGTGTTGGCCCTCTGGCCACACCCCGGCATCGCCCTTTCGCCTATATATACTCCTCGATGCATAAACCCTAGGATAATCGACCTTTTCCACAAAATACATCCGTAGCTCCGCCGCCGCCACCGACAAGTTTTGGGGGACATATCTCTGTTCTGGCACCCTGTCGGGACGGGGAAGTGCCCCCGGAAGCCATCTCCATCGAATCCACCGCCATCTCCATCGCCGTTGATGTATCCTATGATGAGGAGGGAGTAGTTTTCCCCCGAGGCTAAGGGCTCTACCGAAAGCTATGTGGTTCATCTCTCTCCCATGGTGTGATCTATATGTGATCATGAGCTTTGTAATCTAGTTGAATAAGTAGATGTTACTCTTCATCTTGTGCTCCTCAAGGGTTCTATTAATATGAACTTTGGAGTCACCTTGTCCCCCGGTGTGAAGGTGACAGTGTGCACATCGTGTGTGTCTCCTCTATGAATTGTGGTGTTTGTCTAGTACCTTCTAGGGCGCTCATAGTGATAGCGTGGGGTTAACTAGACAAGGGAATGCTTATTTTAATGAATGATTTTTGTAGACCTACGCAATGATTAGTGTTTGTTATCCAACCAGAGAGGGTTAAGAGTAGCATAGTGAAGAGAAGATATTTAGTTATTCAATTATGTGATCATTGTTGAGAGTGTCCACTAGTGAAAGTAGGATCCCTAGGCCTTGTTTCCAAGCATTGAAACACCGGGTTCCGCCTGTTCTGCTAAATGTTTGCTTGCTGCCATATTTATTTCAAATTTCTATTATTACTTATAACTACCCATATTACTCGCATTTCACTATCTCTTTGCCGAACTAGTGCACCTATATGCCTGACAAGTATATTGGGTGTGTTGGGGACACAAGAGACTTCTTGTATCTTAATTGTAGGGTTGCTTGAGAGGGATATGTTTGACCTCTACCTCCCTGAGTTCGATAAACCTTGGGTGATCCACTTAAGGGAAACTGGCTGTTGTTCTATAAACCTCTGCACTTGGAGGCCCAACACTGTCTACAAGAATAGAAGCGTGCATAGACATCAAGCTCTTTTCTAGCGCCGTTGCCGAGGAGGTAAGGTAAAAGGTACTCACATCCTCGGGCGTGAGTGCTCGAAGTTATTTCCTTTGTGAGTGGCGCAGTGGCTTTGGTTTTTCTTCGGGTGACAGAATGACTTAAATTCAGGAACGCCACCCGCGTCATTGTCTTGAACATAGAACCACTTCTTGCGCCATCCTTGGGCTGAATCGACAAAATTCATCTCAAAGTAGGGGAACTTGGTGCTTGCCTGGATTCGGAAGCCCCCAGTCGCCATTGGTTCCCCTGGCCTCTTATCTCCCCCGGGCGCTGATGGAGTGTAGACACACGATCGTTGGGATACCCCAAGCGCAAGTTGTGAAGAGTGCAACAACAAGTTTTCCCTCAGAAAAGAAACCAAGGCTGAATCGACTAGTAGGAGGAAGAAGAACTTCTGAAGGTTGATGCGGCTGAGATGGCAGGGCGCACTACCGGTTCAGCAGCAACGTGGAACCTACACAGCACAATCAATTCACTTTGCCCCAACATAGCAGTGAGGTTGTCAATCTCACTGGTGTTTCTGATAACAAAGAGATTAAATGTATGGTGTGGAAAACAATATGAGAAAAATATATGAAAACAGCAATAGCAGTGTGAAAACAATGGAAGCAGTGTGTGCATTATCAGTATGAGAAAATAGATCGGGGTCCATAGTTCACTAGAGGTGTCTCTCCATAAAAGATAACTAACATGCATGGTGAACAAATTACAGCTGGGCAATTGACAGATAAAGAACATGCATGACATATAGATTACAATGAGATCCATGTGGGTATTACAACAAGATACATAGATCTTCATCCAACTGCATCTATGACTAATAATCCACCTTTCGGATATCATCCGAACAAACGTTGGATATTTGCAAGCAACAGATAATCGCAGTAAGCAAAGTGTGTAATGTAAACAATGTAAATGAAGTTAAAATTGTTGTTTTCTCCCTAATGGCAACATCACAACCTCCATCTGTCATGTTTCTGTCACTCGAGCACAAATGCAAAGGAGGCATGAACCCACTATCGAGCATAAATACTCCCTCTTGGAGTCACTAGCATCTACTAGGCCAGAGCATCTACTAACAACAGAGAGCATGCAAGATCATAAATAACATACACATGAAGATAACATGATAGATTGATAATCAACAGACATAACATTTAATAATCACCAGATCCCAGCAAACACAACATGTAGCATTACAAATAGATGATCTCGATCATGTGAGGCAGCTCACGAGATCTAAACATGAGGCATAATGTGGAGAGTACAACAATCTAGCTACTGCTATGGACCCATAGTCCAGGGATGAACTACTCACGCATCACTCCGGAGGTGGGCATGGTGGTGTAGACCCCTCCGATGATGAATTTCCCTCCCGGCAGGGTGCCGGGGAGAGCTCTAGAACCCTCCCGATCTCGGGTTGATGATGACGGCATCCTCGGGTGTTTCTCGGGATGAAGTGGTATATTTATAGGGTTGACATATCGGCTGAAATAAATAGGCGAAAGGGCGATGGCGGTGGATGCCCAAGGGGCCCACACCACCCCCAGGAGTGGTCAGGGGGCGCGCCGCCCTAATGGTGTGGCCCCCCTCCGGGCCTCTTCGGAACTCCGTGGAACCTTCGGGAATTTTAAGACTTCCGGGCTTCGAATTTTCCAGTTCCGAGAATATTTCCAGAACAACTTTTCTGAAAATAAAAAATAGCAGAAAACAGGGAACTGGCTCTATGGCATCTTGTCAATAGGTTAGTCCCGGGAAATCGATAAAAATGACATAAAGTATGAGAAAACATGTAGCATATGGCATGAAAACAACATGGAATATCAAAAAGTATAGTCTTAAGGAAATATACTCTGAAATGAATAATATCTGGCTTAGAGAAGATATCAAGGCCAAGCAAAGATCTAGGGACAGAGATATCAAAGAAGGGTATAGGAACGCCTCCTATTTCCACATTGTAGCTTATCAGAGGAGGAGGAAAATGCTTATCCGCTCTCTAGATGGGCCTGATGGGCCAATATCTGATGAGGAGGAGATGCTCTCCATTGCCACCTCCTTCTACAAAGAAATTTTCAACAGAGAGGATAGTCCCGAAGTTTTTCTCCAGGATGATTTCTTCTCCCCTGCAGAAAAGGTCTCCCTAAGCAAAATGCAATCCTTGATGAGCCCTTTTCTAAGGAGGAAATAAAAAAAGACATATTTGGTTCTTACTGTGATGGAGCCCCTGGACCATATGGCCTTCCTTTCCTCTTTTACCAACACTTTGGGACATTATTAAGAGTGACCTCCTCAAGATGTTCCAGGACATTCATGAGGGTTATTTAGATATCTTTAGACTAAACTTTGCAATTCTTACCCTTATTCCAAAAGATCCTGAAGCTAAAAGCATGAAATAATTCAGGCCAATGAGTTTGCTCAATTGCTCCTTTAAGATCTTCACTAAGGTGCTTACCAACAGGTTGGCTCTGCTGATGAACCAGCCAACTTCCATTAATCAATCTGCCTTTATAAAAGGCAGATTCATTTTTGGAAAGTGTGGTGACTGCCCATGAAACATTCCAGTATGTAGTCCAAAGCAAGAATCATGGCCTGGTTTTGAAACTAGACTATTAAAAAGCCTTTGACAAGGTTAGCCTTGATTTCTTGTTAGATCTTCTGTCTAAAAGGGGCTTTAGTGCGAAGACAATTGCCTGGATCAAAGCCATCACCCACAATGGCTCTACAGGAGTCAAATTAAACAGTGCCATTGGCAACTTCTTTCTTACAGGCAAGGGCCTCAGGCAGGGAGACCCCCTCTCCCCCCTCATGTTTAACCTAGTAGTTGATGTTCTCACTAGGATGCTAATCAAAGCCTCTGCTGCAAACCTAATTAAAGGACTTTGTTCTGATATCTGCCATCGGGGTGTCATCTTCCTACAATATGCAGATGACACTACCCTTTTCTCTGAAAAAGACCCCACACTTGCGACTAACCATAAATGGGTCCTCACCTTCTTTGAGCAAGTCTTTGGCATGAGGATAAACTACTCTAAGAGTGAGCTTGTTCCATTAGGGCTAGAGGAAGATGAGGTGCCCATCTATACAACAATCTTGGGGTGTGATGTAGGCAAATTCCCCATTAAATACCTTGGCATCCCTCTACACTATTAAAATCTCAAAAGAGAGGAAATTCAACCTCACACTGACAAAATTATCAAAAGAATTGTTGGCCGGAGGGGGAAGCCTCTCTCCTATGCTGCTAGACTCATTCTCATCAAAGCTTGTTTGGCTAGCATCCCCATCTACCTGGTGTCCTTCTTTAAATTCCCAAAATGGGCCCTAGACCTAATCAATAGTCAGATGGCTAACTATCTTTGAAATGACTTTGAGGAATAAAGAAAAGTCCACCTTGATAATTGGAAGCTAATTTGCACAAAAAAAGGAGTATGGGGGGCTTGGAGTTCCTCACCTAGCAAATGTCAATCTTTACCTTTTGATTTCTTGGGTCAAAAGACACATTGTTGATGAAGGCAAGCTCTCGAGAACTATGGTTGATGTTAAGTAAAATACCCCTGCACCTAACAACTTCTGTAGCAAAAGTGTTGGTGTGTCCAACTTCTGGAAGGGAGTAATGTGGGTAGTTAAGAACATCAAGCTAGGCTACAGATGAAGGGTTGGTAACGGGGGAAAAAGTTAGGTTTTGGGAAGACACCTGGTTTGGAACCTCCCCTTTAGTTGTGCAGTTTTTTTACATTTTTGCTGTCTGTGATGAAGTCAATAAAATTGTGAGTCAAATCTGGAATGGTTTGATGCTAAAACTGACTTTTAGAAGAAATTTCTCCCCTTTGCTAGAACAGAAATGGCTAGAGTTAATTGAAATAGCTAAAGGCATTATGTTTTCTGATAACCCCGATGCTCTGGTCTGGCAACATGAGAGTAAAGGAACTTATTCTTAATCCTCCCTTTATGCCATTATCAACTTTGCTGGGGTGCAACCTGTTTACATTCTTAGTGTTTGGGGACTCTATATTCCTCCTAGAGTTCACATCTTCCTCTGGTTGTCAGCTAATAACAAACTAATGACAAGAAACAATTTGAAGAAAGGGAACTTGAACAAACCTGAAGACTGCATTTTCTGTTCTGAAAGTGAATCTATTAATCATTAATTCTTCTCATGTATGGTTGCTCAGCAAATTTGGCCTTTTGGCTATGAAATTTACCATTTTACTGTGGGAGAGGACTATCTGTTTATTGCTAGATTCTGGTTAGCTAATAACAAACAAGCAATCCTAAATTATGTTTGATCAGCTGTTCTTTGGTGCCTGTGGAAAGTTAGACTCGACCTAAATTGCAATGGCACCCCTTGGCTTAACATTCATCACGTCTGGAGGCTAATCTGCAATTCGTTGAAAATGTGGAGAATCATCTTCAAGGAACACATGCAAGCCGAGGTGGATCAGTTTTGCTCCCAAACGAGTAATCTGCTGAGCGAACCACTGTTGCTGGAGGGAGCCTGAAGCTAGGATCAGCGCGCCCATTCTGGAGTAGAGGTTCACCCACTTCAGATGCTGGCGACTCCTCCTCTCTGTCGACGAAGAAAACTGCTCCGCACGGGACCCGGGTCACTCCCACTTCCACCCTGGAGCATGCCCATGCCGTCTCGCCCCCGTGATGCCAAAGAGAATACTCTACTGGGGATGTTGAACACTTTCCTCGCTTGTCGTGTTGTTTTTCTCTACCTGTTTTGAGACAACCAGTTTTCTCCTTTGCTCCCTCATCGTAGTTTGGTTCGAACTTTGTAGCCCATGTTATTGTTTTGCTTTGCCTGGACAAAAGCTTTTCTTTTGCTTGTTTTCAAACATTGGCTTGGTTGGTTTCGTTGAGATTATCAATGGAGCCCATGTTATTCTAATTTTTTTTAAACATAACAAACTTTGATTCATAACAGACTTTGATTCATTTACTAAATACACCATTATTGCGTTAAACTCTGGATCTAACAATCTTAGTACATCTTTCTTTAGCGCATAAATTGCACAAAGGTTGGATCCACTCTAGGTGATGCAAGAACTAGAAGATCTATGGAGAGAAAGAGAGGAGCTAGAATAGCTAGCTAGGACGCACATTATGCTAGAGTGGTAATAGGGCTCCTGTGGCTGGCCATACCTTTCCTGTCTCCACTTTTGAGATCGGACCAACAAGGAAGGAAGAGATTTAGGAGATTTGCATAGTTTTGTTGTGTGACGGGAAGGGCAACCGGCATGGGTATTTATAGGTCAGAAGCATAGCTAGGATAGAGACATCTGTTGCAGGTCAAGACTAGTTGGATTAAATCATCTGGTCTAGTTACCACCGGCCAGGTCACACCGGATGTTTATCCACCGGTTCCTATACTCTCATATTTTGGAGATTACGTGGGTGCTACTTCTTATTTTCTTTTTTTTAAAAGCTAACTTTATGTATAAATTTATTATACTGCTACATAAATTTAAAAGTGCACAAATATTCAGTGTCAAGATCTATTTAAATTTTGGATATTACAGAGTAGAAGAGGGGATCGAGTTCGAGCGGAGCGAGTGATACGTCATAAATGTATCCTTAATTTCTGATGTTCCATGTTGTTTCCCACATGTTTGCTATACACTTTATGTCATTTTTATCGATTTTCCAGACTAACCTATTGACAAGATGCCACAGAGCCAGTTCCCTGTTTTCTGTTGTTTTAGTTTCAGAAAATTTGTTCTAGAAATATCCTCGGAATTGGAAAGTCCGAAGTCCGGAGGTCCTAGAATTCCCGAAGGTTCCACGGAGTCCCGAAGAGACCCGGAGGGGGCCCAAGGGGGGCCACACCATAGGGTGGCGCTCCCCCTGGTCGCGCCATGGGGTGGTGTGGGGACCCCAAGCCTCGACCGCCTTTGCCTTTTCGCCTATTTATACCCCCCAGAGACGTAAACCCTAGAGATATACCACTTTGTCCCAAAAAACACCCGAGGCCGCCGTCATCGTGATCCCGAGATAGGGAGGGTTCTAGGGCTCTCCCCGGCACCCTGCTGGGAGGGGAATTCATCACCGGAGGGGTCTACACCACCATCCCCTCCTCTAAAGTGATGCGTGAGTAGTTCATCCCTGGACTACGGGTCCATAGCAGTAGCTAGATAGTTGTTCTCTCCACTTTGTACCTCATGTTTAGATCTCGTGAGCTGCCTCACATGATCGAGATCATCTTTATATAATGCTACATGTTGTGTTTGCTGGGATCTGATGAATTTTGAATGCTATGTCTTCTGATTACCAATCTATCATGTTATCTTCATGCTTATGTTATTTATGATCTTGCATGCTCTCCGTTATTAGTAGATGCTCTGGCCAAGTAGATGCTAGTAACTCCAAGAGGGGGTATGTCGAAGCTCTGGCTCCGCAAATCCCTCAGGTGACCCCATCGGGTTTCGACTAGGAGATGTCATAGGCGCTGGTGGAATCGTCGGCTAGACAGGGAGGCGATATTTACCCAGGTTCGGGGCCCTCGAAGAGGTAAAACCCTTACTCCTGCCTTCTGCTGATCTGTATTAAACGATGAGATCGATTACAGGTGCTCGAATCGAGAGTAGATCTCGAGTTTCAAGGCTTTTGTGGTCGTGCGGTAATACTTGGTCCTCTCCTTTGAGGCTCTCCTGGCTTTATATAGATAGCCAGGTCTCGAGTCCAACCCGGAGAGGATACAAACCCTAGCTTGAGTTGGTTACAATTCCTAACTTAGCCCGCAAGTTGATGCGGGTGGGCTTTTCATGGGCCTTCTAGAGTACTCCAAGGGCGCTTCCTGTTGGGCCTTGGTTAGAAGGTGCGAGAGGGGGTGCCCTTATTCGTAGGGCCCAGGATCCATGCCTTCGTCAGTAGCCCCCGAGCGTATGCTCGACTGGGATTTATTTTCAGTCGGGTAGACGGTCAGACCTTTTCTTTGATCTCCTTCTAGAAGTTCAGCTCGACAGTTGTTGCTTACGAAGGGTGTGTTCCCTGTTTCTTGAATAAAAATACTCGAGTATCGAGCAGCATTAGTGCCAGTTTTTGCGGCTATATTAGCAGAAGGATGTGGCTCAGTGGCTTGGCTCTCCCGAGAGATCAGGGCCAATTAATTGCGACTAGGGCAAAAACACTCCTGGCCTACACAGATTCGAGACCTCCGACTCGAATCCGATGAGGTGATCGTTACGACTGGGCCGTTGTGGACTTATCGAGTCGAACTTAACCTAAGGGGGTACCCGGCGCGTCCGCTAGGATTTTTCTTCGTGTTGTTGACACGGAACTATGCCGGAGGACGCAGCTTTCGAGTGCGATTCCAGGCCCAAAAGAAAGATCTTTTTGGGTCTTACCTTCATATTCGAAGAATATGGCATCCGGATGTGCCTAGTCGGCTGTACAATCCAGGTTTTTGTGATGCGTAAATATCACGCATAAGGTGGGTTCTTTCTACCCGATTAGATTGGTATGAGTTCCGTACGAAAAAAGTTTCGTGTTGGAAATGTTAGCTCCGTATGAAAGAGTTTTCATGTTTTGGAAAATTGTGCCTGTACGAAAGAGTTTTCGTGTGTAAGGCATGTTTCTCTTGTCCGAAGAGGCTTTGATTCATGAATTTTTTCATGGAAAGAATGTGTTCTATCCGAAGGAATAGATATTCGTGCGAAGATAATTTCGCGTTTGGAATTCCATTCGCAAAAAATTTCCTTTCGGAATGACGAACGCCATGACGTCAAGGCGTGCTCCTCTTCTCCCGATGGGACGTGACGGAGTGGCAGCAGAAACTGGCCCACCTTGTCAGCTTTTTGACCGGGAAACGAGACGTCACTCCCGTTTTTTACGCGAAATGCGCAGTAAATGCGCACGATCTTTTGTTAAGATCGTGGCACGAAACAGCGTACGCCGCCGCTTCGTTTCATCCTTACGCGTGGCAACTGCGATAGGTGCCACGTTGCGTATCGTACGGCTGAGATTGCTTTACCCCGTATATAAATAAGGGTGTTAGCGCCGCAGTGAAATTTTCCTCGCTTTCCGTCTTTGTCTTCCACCTCGCGCTCATCTTCTTCCTCGCACTCGTCTTCAACTTCCTCGCGCTCAAGCTTCCGCTGCGAACGATGGCCGGTGGGAAGAAACGCGGCGCTGGAACTTCGGCATCAGGCGAGCCCTCTGCGCCCCTCGCCACTCGCGCCGGCGACTGGCGCACTCCCAACACCACCGCCAAGAGCCTTAAGGAGATGCAGCGGGAGGGTCTTCTACCGGCGGAGGCGGACAAACGTGTTCGCCTCGGGAAAAGAGAAGAGGTACCTAACCCCCAGTCGAACGAACGCGTGGTCTTCGTGGACCACGTGACTCGGGGCCTCTCCTTCCCCCTTCATCCCTTCTTCATCGGGTTGCTGTGTGCCTATGGCATACAGCTTCACGATCTTCCCCCAAACGCGGTGCAGCACATCGCGTGCTTCATCACGCTTTGCGAATGCTATCTTGGCATTCGCCCGCACTGGGCGCTCTGGAAGGCGCTGTTCAAGATCCGGATCTTCCGCGAAAAATCGCGGGTGGAGTCCGAGCCTGGCGAGCCGCTTCGTACGGGTGGCTTCGGGATCCAGGCGCGCCACGAGAGCGCGTACTTCAACATGCACTTCATCGATTCCGCGCAAGGCTGGCGGAAGAAATGGTTCTACGTCGCCGACAACAGTTCGGGCGGACTTGTCGAGTTCCACCCACTCGCAGTTCTGACAAGGCGCAAGTCGTGGAACCACAAGATGACAGCCGAGGAGACCCAGACGGTCGCGCCCCTGCTCGCAAGAATTGCTGCTCTTCGAGACCAGACCTCGGGAGTAGTGCTCAACGGGCTTCACCTAGCCGGCCTTTTCTTGAAGCGTAGGATCCAGCCGCTGCAGCAGAGGCCTTCCACCATGTGGGAGTATCAAGGCGCAGAAGATCCCAGTCGAGTGAGCAGAGAAGAGCTTTCGAATGTAGAATTCGAGAAGAAGATTGCTGCCATCACTCGACTGAAAGTTGGGGAGCAATACCCTGATTGCTCAGTCGAGGCTTATTCTGCTTCAAATCCTCCTCCAGCTGAGGTTAGTTTTTCTGTCTTTATTTTTTTTTTTTTTTACTTCCATCTTTGGAATTTTCTTGCCGATAAGATCTTCTTTGTCTTCTTTTTTCTGCAGAGCCTAGCTGTAGCAAATTGCTATCCGCCCGTTGCTGGTGATGATGCCTCATGCCTTCAGTCAAGTCACCAGGACGGTGCGGTCGACACTAGCGTGGCCAACGCCTCTTCGAGTTCTGAGCATGATTCTTCGGATGACGCTGAGGACTCGAGTGACGTCCCTCCGAAGCGTCGTCGGGTGAATGACGATGAAGCCACCTCCAAAGATAAATCTTTGGAGACGTCGCCTCCGATTTTCGTGACTCCGCTCCAATCTCGTCCTCCTCAGGCCCCATTCGCAGCCGCCTGGAACGCGGATGATTTGGATGAAGACGAGGAGGATGACGAGTAAGTGTTTTCTCCGTATTTCTATTCGAACAATCTTTGTTTGTCTATGCTGATGTTTCCTTGCTTTCTAACGCAGTTTGCAGGCGATCAGCCCGAGTAGGTTTGCCGCTGCTGTTCCTCCCGAAAAGAGGAATAAGGCAAAAAACGCGGATGAGACTCCTACCGCGGGCACCGTCCAGAATTCTCCCAAGGCTGCGCCTGATGTTGCGACTATGGGGCGGGGGATTCCTAGCTTCGCCGCTAGAACTTCGGTCTCGAAGGAGGCGACGGATAGCTCTGCGGATCCACTCTCCCGCGCCACCGGACAGGTAATCTTCTATCTCTTTGATCTGCCCAGTAAAAATTTTATCGGGTGCACGGCAGTGCTCCCGATGGGAGTAGCCCCCGAGGCTGTAGTCGATTGTAAGTAATCGGGTACAGGCTCAAAAGTTTCTTTCTTCACTTCTCCGTAATTTTGTCTTCTTCGGGTGCACGGCAGTGCTCCCGATGGGAGTAGCCCCCGAGGCTGTAGTCGATTGTAAATAATCGGGTACAGGCTCAAACCTCTTTTCTTCTAACTCTTTATCTTCGTGCTTTCACAGTCGCTCGTCGATTCCCTTGCGGCGATCGGTCGCCGCGTCGTTCTGGCCGAAACAGATTGCGAGTCGCTTCGATCAGAAGTTAGCCGACTCAAATCTGAAGGCGACCTCCTTAAAGGTAAGTTTCGTTATCTCCTTGGCTTTCGTGTGTCATCCATTCTTGATTTCTGATTAGCATCCTTTGTGCAGCTCGAGCCGAATTCGCAGAGTCTGAAAAGACTAAACTTTCAGAGCAGGTAACTGCCCAGGGAGCTGAACTGGCGACTACCCGGCAAGAACTGGAAGCTTCCCGCAAGCAATCGGAGGAACTCCATACGAAGCTTGCGGAGTCGCGGAAGGCCGTGAAGGAGTTGGAGGAGGCCGGCAGTAAGGCTGACAACGACACTGTCGCGTTCCTTCGTCCTCTCGCCAAGCGCTTTGCGGGTAAGTATCTTAGGTTTTTGAATTTTTCATTCTGCTGATCTTCGCTAAGCATCATTTTGTCTGTCCGTAGATCTTCTGAATGTTCCTCTGGAGATTCCTGGGATTCAGCGGGTGGACGTGCTGACCGACACTCTCGCGCAGCTCAGGAGGCATTCTGAGGGAATATTTTCCCTGATTGATAATGCTTCCAAAGCTTTGGCACGAGTGCATGGCCGTCTTGTCGCCAGCGGTACTCCTGCGCCTGCGCTGAGCGAGTTGTCGAAGGTCTTCGCGGAAGGCGATCTCCTGGAGGCCTTTGCGGTTGCTCAATCAGAAGCTGGCGCAAAGACTGCGATTCAATTCGCTCTGGCGAACGGAGTCGAAGGTCTGGAGGAGGCTTATTCGTCCATGCCGGTCGACCCTTCCACGGGCAAGAAGGTACGGCTATCTCGTTTTTCCGAGCAAGCCACTGTTCTTGCTCGGAAATTATCTGAGATGTTTGCTCGGAAGAAGGGAGGGTCGACTGCCGCTAGTGGCAGCACCAACGTGGCTTCGTAGACTCTTTTTCCTTTGTTTCTGTTGTTTGGATGTAACGAATTTTGGGATGCATTCCCGTACCTTTGTTGATCTTTAATCGAAGCGTTTTGCGTTTAGAATTCGTCCTTGTTGTGTATGCCTTGGCTCCCGATGGGAGTAGCCCCCGAGCGGGTAGTCAAATGTGCGACTAGAAGTAACTCTAGTAGGGCGTCTCATTTCTTTTCCGTGTACTCCTTCCAGGCGACTGTGTCTGCCGCTGAATCTTCGAGTGGACGTGGTAATCCAGTAAATCCACTAGTGGCTGCCGTGGGCACTTTAGCTGGTCTTCGTGATAAGGTGCAGGAAGGCGAGCGTAAGCTGAAAGCACTGCGCGGAGTCGCTGACGTGGCGATTTCCAAGCAGAAATTGGCGGCTGAGCGCGAGCAATTTCTGATTGGTGAATTGTCTTCGATTGCAAGGGACTTACTGTGTAAGTAGTGTAGCCCCCTATGCCTTTTCCTCTGCTGTATTTGTGATCTTACTGAGTGCGTTTGCTTCTTAGTTGTGAGACCAGATGACAGGGAAGAAAAGCAGTGGGTGGAAAACCACATTCACCAAGGGGCTAACAACACAAATCCTCATGCGAGTAACTTCTGGTCTGATCGCAGTCGAGGTTTCGTAATGGCCACCTTGAAGTTTCGAGTCCGCCAGGCGAGAATTCTCGTGGGTTCTTTCCACGAAGCCTTGATTGCGGTGAATGCTGCTTTTTATCCACTCGAGAGAGGTCCCGAAGACTGGAGTTATCTTCTCAGGTTATTTGGGCGAGAAGGAGAGGTTCACGCGTGCGTTCGCAATCAGATGACCTGCGGCGCGGTTGTTGCTCTCTCATTTGTCCGAATATGGCAACCAGAGATAGACTTGAACTCCGTAGCTCGGCGTCCAGATTATGCAATCGAAGATATTGCGCCGTACTATGATGCTGTCCGTCCTGCGGCCGAGAAGATTATCCAAATGACCTCTGAAGAAGTGGATAGGGTCTTGGCGGCTAAGAATGCCCAGCGTTTTGACTGATTTGATCGGATGTAAATATCCTGTATGTTTGTCTTGAGTTTGTAGGGACTGTATTTAAGGTGTGCCACCTTGTATTCTGTAATTTTTTCCGTGATGCATATTTGTAGGTGTAGCCCCCGTGTATTTTATGGGGTGTTTGTACCTGTAACTTTTCAGCATGTAGTAAACTGTGAAAGCTGTCGGGTAAATATGATGAGGGGAATCATGTCTTTATTGCTATGACTGAGAAGTCATGTGTTCGAGCTACAAGTTTGGCTAGTATAGCCTTATTGTTGCAAAATAAACCTAGGGGTAGAATTTGCGCAGTTGCGCGATATTCCACGGATTGGAGTATATGCCTCCAGTCTCTGGATTCTTCAGTCGATAGGCTCCTCCTGGGATCACTTCGTGTATGATGAAAGGTCCTTCCCAAGGAGGTTCGAGCTTGTGTCCTTCTTTTTGCTTCAGTCGCAACACCAAGTCGCCAACCACAAATGATCTATGGCGTATGCGGCGACTGTGATAATTGCGCAGTGATTGTTGGTAGACTGCGGATCTTGCGAGTGCGATGTCTCGGATTTCGTCGAGTGCATCCATATCTTCTGCGAGAGCTTTGTTGGAGGTTTCTTCGCTGTAGGCTACAACTCGTGGGGCGCTGAATCGAACCTCTTCGGGGAGGACGGCTTCTGCCCCGTATACCATGAAAAATGGTGTATATTGCGTTGACCTATTGGGAGTTGTTCGGAGACTCCAAAGTACGGAGGGTAGCTCCTCTGCCCAATGTCCTGCAGCGGGATGTAGCCGATCCAGCAATCTCTTTTTGATTCCAGCTGAAACTAAGCCGTTGGATCTCTCGACTTGGCCATTAGTTTGCGGGTGGGCGACGGAAGCGAACTTCAGATTGATTCCTTTCTCCTCGCAGAACTGTTGTGTCTCCTTTGCGGTGAAGTTCGTACCATTGTCTGTGATGATGTCGTGTGGTACCCCGAATCTGCATACTATGGAGTCGAGGAACTTAATTGCGCATTGGGCGCTACCCGAAGTCACTGGCATAGCCTCGATCCATTTGGTAAATTTGTCGACCGCGACCAGCAAATGTGTGTACCCTCCTGGAGTAGATTTGCGCAGTGGGCCAACCATGTCAAGCCCCCATTGGGCAAAGGGCCAGGCGATGGGTATCATGTGCAACTCTGTAGCTGGCGCGTGTGGCTTGGGTGAAAATCGCTGGCAAGCGCCACATCTGTCGACCAGGTTTTTTGCATCGTTGGCTGCCGTTAACCAGTAGAACCCTGCTCGAAAGGCTTTGCCCAGTATTGCTCTCCAGCTAGCATGATGTCCGCAGTCACCCTGGTGTATATCCCGGAGTAGCTCTTTGCCGTCTTCGGGTGCGATGCACCGCTGAAGGATGCCCGAGATGCTTTGCTTGTACAGTTCTCCGTTGATTACCCGAAAGGATTTGCTACGCCTGATTAGCTGTCGAGCCTCGCGTGGATCGGCTGGGAGCTGTTTATTGAGCAGGTAGTCGAGATATTTCTGCGTCCAGACTGGCTCGACCAGAAAAACCTGTCGTGATATATTATGAATAAGCTCGATAAGCGCGACCTGCGGGCTGACCTCTGTTTCTGGCGCTGCCGGTGTTTCTGCAGCTTTCTTCAATTTGACCGATCGCTTGACCATCCGTTCGAAGTATATTCCTGGCGGTATGGGTGTATTCGTGGAACCCATGTTTGCCAGTCTATCCGCCTCTTCGTTGCTGGATCTTGCGATATGCTTCAACTCGCATCCTTTGAAGCTTCCTTCGAGTATATTATACATGTCGCGGTACGCGATCATGTTTTCAGCAACGGCGTCGCATTCTTTCATTGTTTGTTGCACTATGAGGTTGGAATCGCCATAGATCATCAACCGGGTGGCTCCACAAGCAATCGCCATCTTCATTCCGTGCAACAGTGCTTCATATTCCGCGTCGTTGTTCGATGCTGGGTCGTCAGGTGGAAAGTCTAGTTGCAGGACATAGTGCAGTTTGTCTCCACGAGGCGAGATAAGAACGATTCCAGCTCCTGCCCCTTCGTTTCTTTTGGACCCGTCGAAATACATGATCCAATTGCTTGTGTACTCGGGTGGTCCGGGTGTTTGTAGTTCTGTCCATTCGCTGATGAATTCCACAAGAACCTGGGACTTGACTGCGTTGCGGCCCGCATAGGTGATGTCCCAAGCGCCCAACTCGATGCTCCACTTCGCTATTCTTCCGGATGCCATAGGGTTGTTCATGATTGTCCCGAGTGACGCATCATTAACCACTGTGATGGCGTGTTCCTGGAAGTAATGTTTGAGCTTCCGGGCTGTGAGGACAACTCCGTATGCGAGCTTCTGGTAGTGGGGGTATCGCTGCTTGCATGGCGAGAGTACCTCGCTGATGTAATATATTGGGCGTTGGACTCCATATGCCTTGCCATCTTCAGGTCGTTCGACTACAATTGCAGTGCTGATGACCTGGTTTGTGGCGGCTAGGTAAAGAAAGAGTGGCTCCTTTTCTTGCGGTGTTGCGAGAACGCGCCTGCTCTGCAGTGATCGTTTCAAGTCTGCGAACGCTTGTTTGGCTTCAGGTGTCCACTCGAATTTGTCTGTTTTCTTCAGTAACTTGTAGAAGGGTAACGCCTGCTCTCCCAATCGTGCGATGAATCTGCTTAGGGCGGCTAATCGCCCTGCGAGCTGCTGAACTCCGCGTAGATTGGTGGGCTCCTTCATGGTGAGGATAGCTTGTATTTTCTCCGGATTGGCTTCGATGCCTCTGGCAGAAACCAGGTATCCGAGAAGTTTTCCTGCAGGGACGCCGAAAACGCATTTTGTCGGGTTGAGCTTGATCCGGTATGCGTTGAGGGCGTCGAATGTTTCTTTGATGTCCTCAAGGAGTGTGTCCTCTACTCGAGTTTTAATGACGATGTCGTCGACGTATACTTGTACATTCTTGCCAATGAGATTGGCGAGGCATCTCTGCATGCAACGTTGATATGTTGCGCCCGCGTTCTTCAGCCCGAAGGGCATTGTCGTGTAGCAGTATACACCGTGGGGTGTGATGAATGCCGTCTTCTCTTCATCTTCCTTTTTCATTCGGATCTGATTGTATCCCGAGTAGGCGTCTAGGAAGGAGAGACGTTGGCAACCTGCCGTAGAGTCCACTATCTGGTCGATTCGTGGTAGAGGGAAGTTATCCTTGGGGCAGTGCTTATTTAATGACGTGTAGTCGATGCACACCCGAAGGATATCCGTATTCTTCTTGGGGACCAGCACCGGGTTTGCCAACCAGGTTGATATCTTGATCTCCCTAATGAACTTGGCGGCTAGCAGCCTATTTACTTCTTCTCCAAGCGCCTTTTGCTTGGGCTCTGAGAATCTTCGAGTCGTCTGTTTGATGGGTTTAGCGTTGGGAAAAACTTCGAGTGAGTGCTCGGCAAACTCCCTGGGTATACCTGGCATATCTGAAGGCTGCCAGGCAAAAATCTCCCAGTACTCACGGAGGAGCTTGACGAGCGCGCTTTCCTATGCTGGCGAGAGGGTCGAGGAGACCATCGCGGTCTTGGCGGAATCTGTCGGGTGCACTTGATGTTTGCGAGTGTCGCTGTTGGCACTGAATTCCAGCTCAGGTGCATTTTTCTTCGTGAGGGGCATAACGGAGTGGTCCGTTGTTTTTGCCAGCTCCTGAAGTTCTTCCTGCATCCCGAAAGATTTCGCGATTTCGTTGAATTCTATGTCGCACTTGTCTGACTTCTGGAAGTCGCCGTCGATGGTGATAACACCGTATTCGCCAGGTAGCTTGAGCTTCAGGTACGCGTAGTGTGGTACTGCCATGAATCTGGCGAACGCTGTTCGACCAAGAATGGCGTGGTACTGCGAGGGCCAGTCGACGACTTCAAAGTCCAGAAATTCCCTTCTGTAGTTGCGTGGGGAGCCCAGCACAACTTCGAGGTTGATTGTTCCGAGTGGACGTACTGCCTTGCCCGGAACTATCCCGTGGAAGGATGTTTCTGATTCCGTTAGGCCGTCCAGGTTTTTGTTCATTCGACGGAGTGTATCCGCGTAGATGATGTTGATGCCGCTGCCGCCGTCCATGAATACGCGGGCCAGGTCATAATTGCCAATTTGAGCTTGAATGACCAGGGCGGCGTGTCCTGGTCGATAGACTCGTGGCGGGTGGTCTTCCTTCGAGAACGTGATTGGCTGTTCGGCCATCTTCAGGTACTCGGGCTTCGTTGGTGGCGTCTGCACTGCCATGCATATTTGTCTCGAGTTAGTTTTTTGAGCTCTGCGAGAGGGGCATACCTTCTGTATCATCCCGAGGAGTTGTCCGTGCGGAGTCGGGTATGTATTTGCTCCCGTGTTTGGCTGCTGTGGTGCTGGCAGTGCGGCGAGTGCCATGTTTGGGTTGGCTGGTGGAGGTGGTGGCGGTGGTAGCTGGAATTGTTGTCCTCCTCCTGGTAGCGGTGGATAGTTTTGGGTGGAGGCGAATCTTTTCTTGGCTAGCGCGTCCGAGATTCCGATGAACTTTCGGCAATCCTTGAGAAGGTGTGTTGCCTTAGTCTTGCCCGTGCGCTTGTCTGTGAACAGATGTAGCGAGCAGTATCCATCGAGGTCTTCCTCGGGTGACTTTTCTTCTTCCTTTGGCCTCCATTCGCGACTTCCACGACGACCGGAGTCGCGACTTCGCGTGAACTCTGCCGCCACTAGTTCTTCTCTATCGTCGTGGTCGTAGTATTTTCTTCTTTTTCTTCGCCCATGACGGTCTTCGTCATGTGTGGGTGATGATGTTCTTTCATTGCGTACCGCGTCTTCTCCGTTGGCCCATTTTTCGGCTATAACCATGAGCTCCCCTATGGTTTTGGGCGCAGCTCTGCCGAGTTCTTCTCGAAACGCGGTTCTTCTTGCTCCTTTGGCGAAGGCCTCAATCGCCACTTCTTCAGAGATTGTCCCTGCGGTGTTCCTGAGTGTGTTCCACCGTTGGATGTATTCTCGCGTGGATTCGCCACTTTTCTGTTTGCAAGCCCGTAGCTCTTCGATTGTAGCTGGTCTTTTATAGGTCGACTGGAAGTTTTTGCAGAAATCGCGATGCAGGTCGTCCCATGATGCATAGCAAGATCGTGGTCTTCTTTCCAGCCAGCTGCGGGCCGCTCCGGCCAGGTGCAAATTGAGGTATTGCATGGCCGTGTTCTTGTTACCACGTTGGCATTTTACTGCCGTGAGGTAGTCGCTTAACCACTGGGAGGGCTCAAGTGAGCCATCGTATTTTGTCACCTCCGAGCTGAGCTTGAATCTCTTGGGTAGAGGCGCTTCGCGAATACTGCGAGCAAAGCAAAGTGCTCCGCAAGTTTCGTCGTCCGAAGACCCGGATGAGGAGCGTTCGCGGTACCGTGAGGCCCTTGCTTTATCCACTTTCTTCTGGGCGAGATCGGATCGCGCGTCGTACCCGGACCGGTCGCGGTCGCTATCTTTTCTTGGTTCTTTGCTTCTTTTTCTCGAGCGGCTGCTGTGATGCCGCGAATTTTTGTCTCTCGGACTGTCTTCGCTGCTGCTTCGGCTGTCGCCGCGGCGCCGGGCTTCTTTTCCGCGGCCACGACGTGGCGATTTATCCTTTCTTGGAGAGGAGCTCCTATGCCTGCGGGGCGCGTCTTTGTCTTTGTCCTTCTCTTGTCGCGCCTTCTCCAGTTGTTCCTTGCGATCTTGGGAGGCGAGCCTTGCGGCGGCCAGCCCTAAACCTTTGCGGATGTGCTTGTATTGTTCCACCCGAGGATCGCTGTCCGTTGGTTGGTTCATCTGCATGTAGGTGGCCGCGGCTAGAATTGCGGCGGCTGGAGTTTGCGGGTAGACGTTCCCGTCGTCGTCAACCCTCATGAAAGAAGATGTGGTGGACCTGTGGGTCCCAGCCATGGATTCGTGGTCCCTTGTTGATGCTGCGGGTCCTTTTCCCACGGGTCGGGTACCGACCGAAGGGGCAAGGGACAGCTCGGCTCGACGTAGGCTTGATTCATCCGCCGCTCTCTTGCGGCGGGCTAGATCTGCTCGGGCGTCCTTGATGTTTGAGGCCGCTCTCACTAGGTGATAGTGGTAGGCGGTTAGGTCTTCTTGCGTGGCACCTGCTGCGGGTGGTTGACTCTTTCGCATGGATTCCTTTGCTCTTTTCCAGGCTTCCCGCGAGACGCCGATTAGATCGCGCTCGGTTGCGCTATACTCAGTTTCCGAGGGCTGTTCCGATCCTGCCATGCAGACTTGGGCCAGTTGTGGCCCGTGTGTCCTAGGCGTAGATCGGGAGGTTCTTTGCACCCGAGAGGGTTCCTCTGTCGAAAGTGCGTGGTAGTCGATCGCGTTGAAGCGGATGGACTCGCCGCTTTTCTCCACATGGAAGCGCGAGTTGACGGCTCCAGATTCGGGTTCAGATTCATCCGAGAAGTGGAGGATCCCGTCTCGGTTTGCCATGAAGTTAAAGCTTCCGAACGTCAAGGTGACGCTCTTCTCCAGATCCTCGAATACCGGACGTGATTCCGGCGAGTGAGGCGTGACTATGACGGATCCGATCCGTACAGGATTGTTCGGAGCCGTAGTCGATGGTTTCCAACGGGAGTTGGATGTCGATGAAGCCGAAGATGCCGGTGATCCAGCGCCCGCGTTCCCCACGGTCGGCGCCAATTGTCGAAGCTCTGGCTCCGCAAATCCCTCAGGTGACCCCATCGGGTTTCGACTAGGAGATGTCATAGGCGCTGGTGGAATCGTCGGCTAGACAGGGAGGCGATATTTACCCAGGTTCGGGGCCCTCGAAGAGGTAAAACCCTTACTCCTGCCTTCTGCTGATCTGTATTAAACGATGAGATCGATTACAGGTGCTCGAATCGAGAGTAGATCTCGAGTTTCAAGGCTTTTGTGGTCGTGCGGTAATACTTGGTCCTCTCCTTTGAGGCTCTCCTGGCTTTATATAGATAGCCAGGTCTCGAGTCCAACCCGGAGAGGATACAAACCCTAGCTTGAGTTGGTTACAATTCCTAACTTAGCCCGCAAGTTGATGCGGGTGGGCTTTTCATGGGCCTTCTAGAGTACTCCAAGGGCGCTTCCTGTTGGGCCTTGGTTAGAAGGTGCGAGAGGGGGTGCCCTTATTCGTAGGGCCCAGGATCCATGCCTTCGTCAGGGTATTTATGCTCGATAGTGGGTTCATATCTCCTTTGCATCTGTGCTCGAGTGATAGAAACGTGACAGATGGAGGATGTAATGTTGCCAAGGGAGAAAACAACGGTGTTTACCTAGTATACATTGTTTACATTACATACTTTGCTTATGTCAATAATCTGTTGCTTGCAACTTAATACCCAACGTTTGTTCGGATGATATTCGGAGGGTGGATTATTAGACATAGATGCAGTTGGATGACGGTCTATGTATTTGTTGTAATGCCCGCATTTATCACATAGTAATATTTATGTATTGCATATGCACTACGGTGCAGCCTTCATTTTTGTCAATTGCCCAGCTGTAATTTGTTCACCACACATGTTATTTATCTTTCACGGAGAGACACCACTAGCGAACTGTGGACCCCGGTCCATTTTCCTCATACTGATAAAACACCTACTGCTTTCATACTGTTTTCCTACTATCTTCCACACAATACGTTTAACCTCTTTGTGTTCAACAAAACCGGTGAGATTGACAACCTCACTGCTACGTTGGGGAAAAGTGATTTGACTGTGTTGTGTAGGTTCCACGTTGCTGCTGAACCAGTAGTCGCCCTGTCACCTCAGCTGCATCAACCTTCAAAGATTGCATGTCCTCCTACTGGTCGATTCAACCTTGGTTTCTTTTCTGAGGGAAAACTTGCCGCTGCACTCTTCACAACCTTCCACTTGGGGTTTACCAACATTTGCATCAAGAGTTTTCTGGTGCCGTTGCCGGGGAGGAAGAGAATTTCTACAAGGGGAGTCTCTCACTTCCAATCTCTTTACTTTGTTTTAGTTTGCTTAGTTTATTTTATTTTGTCTTGTTTGCTTCTCTTTATCAAACACACACAAAAAAACAGTTCTTATTATAGCTGTAGTTTTATTCCTGTTTTTAGTCTTGCTAAAATGAGTGGTCCTGAGGTTGAAGTTCGTTCCTTTAAGCAACAAGGGGGTGAAAGTTTGAAAGATGATTGGTATAGGATAAGTGATGCTCATCATAGATGCACTAAGAAATAATCTACATTAATCCTTCTTAGGAATTATTATGTTGGTATTACTAGCTGGTATAGGTATGTTCTAGACACTCTTACGGGCGGTAATTTTCTGGGAACACCTGCTTTAGAAGCATGTAATTTAATTGAAAGTTTAGTTGGAACACCACCTACTAAAATTGTTAAAACTGGGATCACTTTGGATGAGGTTATTCAAAAGCTAAACTCTATGGAGAAAGATTTGCCAAAGTTCCTTGATAATGCTAGCAAAGTTAATGAATCAATAGTAAGTATCAACAAGAAAATCATTATTTTAGAAGCTAGCAATATCCCTTATAGTCAAAATATGAGGATTGGTAAATTAGAGGAGGCTATGGAAACTTTAAGCTCAACCTTTTATTCTCTCAAGTTTAAAAGAGAGAAACCTTCTGTGGGAAGAGAGAAAAAAATTATGTATATCCACAAGGCACCTAAACCGAAATCCCCTAATGTGCTTAAAATTAACAAAACTTTTAGTGAAATAAAAAGTGATTTTCATGTTGAATAATCTTCAGGGGTGTCAAAGGTACCCATTTCTACAATTGGGTTTTTGGAGGAAATTATTGATTTGGATGCTTCTTCACTTGAAAATACTTGATTCCACTTTTCTGGGCCTAGCTAAAAGGCGTTAAAGAAAAGCACTTCTTGGGAGATAACCCATGGTTTTATTTTTTGCTTTGTTTTTCTCTATTTTATTTGAGTCAAGGGGTTTTATACTTCTGTATAAACTCCTTTGTATCTTTATTTTCATGTTTTAGTAGTGCCAAGTAAAGTTTCTGACGAGAGTTGCAGTTGGTTTTTGAATTTCTGCGCAAGAAACAGATTTCTGCTGTCCACCGTAAAAAATCGTATAAATCACAGAAAATTTAGAATGGCCTGAAATTTCTTGTGTTTATTCCTTGGCTAATTAAGAAACTTTTTTATTCTTTAAGTTTTTCGATCTGAGCAACATAAGTGCCCCGAAAAAATTCGTATTTACAGACTTTTCTGGTTTTGACAGATTCTGCCATTTTTCTTGCATTTGCTCTTTTGCGATGTCAAGTGGATTTCTTCGCTTCATGAAACATCAGTGGCTGTAGCTAATGTTTAAAATTATCAATATCACTTGTACCCATACAGAACCTATGGATTTTTTATTATTTCACTAACCCTCTAATGCGAATTACTCTTTGAGTGTGGTGTGAAGGGAGTTTTAGAGGGTCAAGAGAAGAGGGTGATATATGTGATCAAGAAGACTGAGGTCAAAGCTTGGGGATGCCCCCATGGTTCATCCAAGAATATTTTAAGCAGACTCAAGAATCTAATCTTGGGGATTCCCAAGGCATCCCCTTCTTCATCAACAATCTATCAGGTCATTTCTAACGAAACTATATTTTTATTCGGTCACATCATATGAAGTTTACTTGGAGCGTTTGTTTGTTTTTCTTTTGTTTTTTCTTTTGTTTCCTTTGTTTTCTTTTGTTTTCCTTGCTGAAATAATATAGTCGGACCCTAAAATTCCTTGTTTGGGAGAGAGACACACTCCGCTTTTTCGTTTGAATACTTGCTATGCTAGTATTCTTAGTTTTTCTTCTAGTTGCCGCAAAAATTCCTATTTAGCTCTTGTTTTCATTGCATCTCTTATTCAGAGCTGCTAGTTTTAGTAGTGTTATGTGAGTACTCTCATGTTTTCTTGTTGTATCATGTAGAGTTTTTTTGTTAAAGCATGTTTTGTATGGTGCTTGTTGGGAAAATAAACTGCTGCTTGAGGTAGAATTTATAACGGTGCAAGTAGAAGCTTATATAGATTGTGGCTAGACTTTTTCATATCATGCTAGATGTTATTTTAATTCTAAATCCTTGTGGTTATTTAGTAGAATGATTAGCCTCAAAGATCTGAGAGTGTTTAATGTGCCATTGAAAGAATCATGAGTTGTTCTTGTTATATTGAAGCATAAATTTGTGGTGTTCTCCTTTGAATGTTTTATTTGGTTGACTTGGAGCATACTCACACCATGTTTATGACTATGAAACAGTCACTTATAGCCTCCATGATCATTTAGTTTTTGAAATTGTGGTACCACTTATGCTTTGATTAATGATGTTTATGTCGCTATGCGTGATTATGGCTCTTATACTCTCATGATTAGTCGCTCCCAGTCTTTTGCTAGCCTCCACCTGTACTAAGCATGAGCTATACTCGTGCATCCAACTCCCAAAAACCAAAGTTTGCCAAATATGTCCACCATACCTACCTACATGTGGTATTTAACTGCCACTCCAAAGTAAATTTCTCATGTGTTACCTTTAAAACTTTCAAAATTACTCCTGTTTTGTGCTCCTGTTTTAGCTCATGAGGAAGTAAATAGAGAATATTTATCTCACTTGTTGATTGGACTTTCACACCCTGGACTAGTGGCTTCCTCCGCTTATCCAATGATAGAAGAGCTGGCAGCGGTTTGCCCATCCCCAAATTAATAACGACAAATTCTTTTCACTATTTTTGCCCTTGATTTATCAGTCAAAGCATAATTGTGTAAACAAAAGAGAAACAGGGATGACCTTCTACGCAGATGCGTCCTTCTATGGGAGCCGCTCTTGTGAAGTCTAGTTGGCTTGTGACATACTGTATTTTCTTTTTACCATTCATTGACATAAGCATACACCTCTCTTAAAAATGTTTTTTATACCTCTGTTTAATAAAATAAAAGCTCTAGCACATGAGTGACCTATGCTTCCCCCTGCGAAGGGTCTTTCTTTTTCTTTTATGTTGAGTCTCCATCTTCTAACTTTACGCATAGTTGAGAGAGCATAGTTGCCATTCCGATTTTTATGTGCATTTGTCCCAAAAACATTATTAATTGATTCATGATGTGTTATTGCTTGTTCTCTAATTATTTGTTCTAGTCTTCCTCATGAACTTTGAAGGTGTCCTGGCATTTAAGTTTTGCCCCACTCTTAAGGTCTAGCGAAATATCACTTTGACACGTTTTCTCTATACTTGAAATAAACGTATATCTTTTGTTGCATTGTTATTCATGATCTTTTATTTGTGTTACTTCTCATGATGCAAGGTGATTGTTATGATTTATTATTAAAATTCTAATTATGATGCTTGTGTTGAAGTTCTATGATCTCATCTTACTTATGCTTTTACATTATTGATGATCAAGTTTATGTTGGTAGCATGCCACCTCAGAAATTATGTGTTTTTATCGTTTACCTACTCGAGGAAGAGTAGGAACTAAGCTTGGGGATGTTGATAAGTCATAAAGGTATCCTTAATTTCTGATGTTCCATGTTGTTTTCTTATTGTTCCCACATGTTTTCTATACACTTTATGCCATTTGTATCGATTTTCCGGACTAACCTATTGACAAGATGCCACAGAGCCAGTTCCCTGTTTTCTGCTGTTTTTAGTTTCAGAAAAGTTATTCTGGAAATATTCTCGGAATTGCAAAATTTTAAGTCCGGAGGTCCTAGAATTCCCGAAGGTTCCATGGAGTCCCGAAGAGACCCGGAGGAGGGCCATAGGGGGCCCACACCATAGGGTGGCGCGCCCCCAGGCCACGCCATGGGGCGGTGTGGGGCCCCCAGGCCTCCATCGCCTTTGCCCTTTCGCCTATTCATACCCCCCAAGACGTAAACCCTAGAGATATACCACTTTGTCCCGAAAAACACCCGAGGCAGCCGTCGTCGTCATCCCGAGATCGGGAGGGTTCTGGAGCTCTCCCCGGCACCCTGCCGGGAGGGGAATTCATCACCGGAGGGGTCTACACCACCATGCCCTCCTCCGAAGTGATGCGTGAGTAGTTCATCCCTGGACTACGGGTCCATAGCAGTAGCTAGATGGTTGTTCCCTGCACTTTGTACCTCATGTTTAGATCTCATGAGCTGCCTCAGATGATCGAGATCATCTTTATGTAATGCTACATGTTGTGTTTGCTGGGATCGATGAATGTTGAATGCTATGTCTTCTGATTATCAATCTATCATGTTATCTTCATGCTTATGTTATTTATGATCTTGCATGCTCTCCGTTATTAGTAGATGCTCTGGCCAAGTAGATTCTAGTAACTCCAAGAGGGAGTATTTATGCTCGGTAGTGGGTTCATGGCTCCTTTGCATATGTGCTCGAGTGACAGAAACGTGACTGATTGAGGATGTGTTGTTTCCATTAGGGAGAAAACAACGGTATTTACCTAGTATAAAATGTTTACATTACACACTTTGCTTACCCAACGTTTGTTCGGATGATATTCAGAGGGTGGATTATTAGACATAGATGCAGTTGGATGACGGTCTATGTATTTTTGTTGTAATGCCCGCATGAATCACATAGTAATCGTTATGTCTTGCATATGCAATACGGTGCATCCTTCTTTTTTGTCAATTGCCCGGCTGTAATTTAATCACCACACATGTTATTTATCTTTCACGGAGAGACACCACTAGTGAACTTTGGACCCCGGTCCATTTTCCTCATACTTATAAAACACCTACTGCTTTCATACTATTCCTACTGTTTTCCTATTGTTTTTCACACCATACGTTTAACATCTTTGTGTCAGCAAAACCGGTGAGATTGACAACCTCACTGCTATGTTGGGGCAAAGTGATTTGATTGTGTTGTGTAGGTTCCACGTTGCTGCTGAACCGGTAGTTCGCCCTGCCACCTCAGCTGCATCAACCTTCAGAGATTGCTTGTCCTCCTACTGGTCGATTCAACCTTGGTTTATTTTCTAAGGGAACACTTGCCGCTGCACTCTTCACAACCTTCTACTTGGGGTTAACCAATGTTTGCATCAGCGATCAAGAGTGTGATTCTGAATGTAGCTCGAGCAGAGCGGCAAAGAGTGTGATTTTGAGCGGCAGTGGGTGGATTTCCATATTTATAACTCACAAGAAAGAGTTTTTTTTACCGTTTATTACTCACAGCCTACGTGTGGTGGCTGACATGCGGGCCTACATATTGAGTTTGGATGAGCCTGGCGGGAGTGATTCAGTGTAACTTTTAAACCGAAAATCCCTATTTGTACCGTAAATTTGTATCTCCCCCCTCTATCCCCAACACTTATATATCACACGATTGCATTAATTGCCAGCTCTTGGTCGATCACCCTCTTCCGAAAACATAGATTCTTCTCTCTTTCACCCGACCTATATCCAAAATCAGAAAGATATCCCAAGAATGCAAAGAGAGGCCGTCGTGTAGTCCTATTGGAGTTTGTTACTGGATGAGGCAGACCCTTAGCCCTTCTGGGATCCTGAGTCCCGTATAGTCTTAGGCAAGTGCATGCTCTCGCGCGGCCGCGACCTGAGGTCGCTGCAGAAGAAGTTCCACCAGAAAGTGCTCATGGAAACTATACATGCGCAGCGGCCTCCGGTATCGCCGGACGACCGGACGGTCTGCGCGTCGCCGGTTGATTTCGTCATCAGATTCAAAAGCGCACCCACGTGTGCTCAAATTTTCCGTTGTTGTTTTCTCCTGTGCGCTAGATTTTTTTTTTTGCTTTTTGTAGCGCGTTTCCTAATATTATTAAGTTCCTATTAATAAAATTATAGCATGGAGTATAAACTTATATCATGAACAAGAAATATGATAATGATAATATTTATTATTGCTCTAGGGCATATTTTCAACTCACTCAATATAGGGAACTAAACCTGCAAAGTCACTTAACAAAAAAACATTATTTCCCTTTTAATCTTGTCATCATCAACCACCAAAATAATTAAGGGCTTAAATGACCTTTCACTTTTCCAGCTTCGTCTTGTACTCTTCCTAAGCCGGATGGGCCTTAATACTTGTGCTTCGTCCTGCTGTATTGCCTGACAAACCCAGATAGGACATTGTCACCTCTTGGGCCACCATGACAAGCAGAATTATCCCCATACCGGTGATACCCCATTTTCTATATCCCAATAGACAATGGTGCTCACTTGTCAGACTCATTAAAAAAGTCAAAAAAGAAAAATTCAAACCCACACCTCACGATCCCCACGTACCGAGCAGACGAGCGCTCCAACATCTTCTTCCCATTCAGGTACAACGACTTGGACCTCCCATGTGCATGGTTGTGCCCAACAGTTTGAAGAGAAATGCAAAGCGGGCGTCTACGATGGCGTCGCTAAAACCCAAATTTATTGATTCGACAATAGGGGAGCCAAAGAATATTTATAAGCCTTTCAGCTGCACCTGAAAGTAGACTTGCTCGCAACAGATTATCAGTGGTAACAGTTTTATAGCAGAAGTAGTAGTAAAATAGCAGCAGGAGTAAAATAGTAACATCAGTAGCAATTGCGGAAAACAGTAGGATGAAAATATTGTAGGCATAGGGATGGATGAACGGGCGTTGCATGGATAAGATAGTTCATATAATAATCAAAACATGGGCATTGCAGATAATAATAATAAAGCATCCAAGTTCTAGGAAAACCATAGGCATGTATTCCAATATAGTCATACATGCTCGCAATGAGAAACTTGTACAACATCTTTTGTCCTACCAGCCCGTTTGCAGCGGGGCCTCAAGGGAAACTACTGGTAATTAAGGTGCTCCTTTTAATAAAGCACCGGAGCAAAGCATTAACACTCCGTGAACACACGTGATCCTCACATCACAGCCATACCCTCCGGTTGTCCCAATTTCTGTCACTTTGGGGCCTCGGATTCCGGACAACAATGTGTGTAAACAATTTACAGATATGATCAAGAAACATAATTATACTCATGAAACAATAACATGTTCGGATCTGAGATCATGGCACTCCGGCCCTAGTGACAAGCATTAAGCATAACAAGTTGCAACAATGGTAGAAAACACTAACAACTGACACTAGGCACTATGCCCTAACAATATGGCATTATTACATGAACAATATCATCCAATCCCTTCCATCCCTCTCACCCTACAGCGGGGATTAGTCACACATGGATGGGGGAATCATGGATGGTTGATGGAGAAGTGGTGATGATGGCGATGATCTCCTCCGAAACCCCGTCCCGGCAGGGCGCCAGAACAAGAACTTCTGATCCTCGAATTGAGTTTCGAGGTGGCGGCGGCACTCTGATGTGTTTCTCTGGAATATGACGAACCCCCTCGGTTTTAGGTTTACGAGGCATAAGTAGTCGAAATGGGAGCCCGAAGGGGTGCCTGGGGCCACCACACCACCTGTAGGCGCGGCCTAGGGGGGCGTCCAGGCATGGTGTGGGCCCCTTTTTGCCCCCTCCGGCTCTTCTTCTACCTCCGGGGGTCTTTGGGTAAAATAAGGACTTCGGGATCTTTTTCGGGCAATTTCTGAAAAGTTGATTTTTCTGCACAAAACGAGATACCAAGGTAAATCTGCTGAAAACAACATTAGTCCGTGTGAGTTGTATCTAAAACTCACAAGTTTAGAGGCAAACAATAGCAAAAGTGTTCGGAAAAGGAGATACATTTTGGACGTATCAGTCGCCGCCAACAAACATTGAGAGGCACATAATGTGAGCCCACGGTCGCCGCTTGATACAGTGGCGTCAATTATCGCGAATCTCGTGTCCGCCGCGGCAGCTCCCATCTCAGTAGAGACTGGGTCCCCGAGATCGACCTCAACACCCCCAAGGACGGAGCAAGGGGTTGTAGGAGCTGGTCCAGGGTGCCGCGGAGGCCATCAGTGATGCCCTTGTGCTCTTGCCTACACTGCCACGTCTGTCCCTCGGCTTTTATGTGCACAAGTCGCTCTTTCGGCTCAGCTTGCGGTAGCGGGCGTCGTCCAGATTGGCCACCACGGCTTGAATTCGCCCGACCGCAACGCACTCGATGGTGACCAACAATGCCCTCTCTGGACGCCGACGCACCTCCTCTCATTTTGCCGAAGTGGCCGCGTGAAAGAACATTTCTTGTATCCTCTAAGTTTTGTGTGTTAGGCAACAATATTAGAGATAAACTAATCGGATGCTAAGTGATGCAAGAATAAAAGTATCATTATCATAGCTGCATCGATCCACAAAGGAAATACGAGGTTACACCAGCCAAAGCTGACAAAAATTCAGTTAGACACCGGATAATTCGGGGTAACAGGACACCGAATTATCCGGCCATCAACAAAAATAGCTAAGGAAAAGAAGCGCGGCACGCAGAAGCTGGCCGGATTGTTAGCCAGATATTTCTGCCAAGAAAACCGGAATAATCCGTCCCATGAAAAAATGGTTAAGGAAACGAGGCGGGACACGCAGAAGTGACCCTGATTATTGACCGGAGATTTGGCCGGATATTTGGAAACCGGAATATCCGCCCTCCACTTACACCGGATAATACATCCCCCCGAATCTGAGAAAAATCTCTCCAACGGATAGAATTATGACAGGGTATAAATACCCCTCCCCTTCTTCAACCTCAAGCTACCACGACCAGAACAATACGAGCACCCAAGTTCATGAGCTTAAACTCCATAGATCTCTCTCTAGCCACTCAAACACTTTGCCATTCGGAGATTTGAGACATACGATCTAGATCCCTACCCAAGCGATTTGATTTCCTCCTTGATTCCATTGAGAAACTTGCTACTCTTTGAGTTTGTTGGAACCCTAAGAGGTTGTTGGTCCTTTGTGTCTTTGATAGCCACAGAGACATTGTCACGAGCCACCATTTGAGTTATGGTGTGTGCCCTGGCCTTAAAGCATCGAGTTTTGGCGGCTCGGTGGATTTGGTGAGGACCCTCTAAGTTGTGGAGTGTGTCTCATCCTTGTGAATGTTCTAGTTGTCAACCTCAACGACAACATAGTGGTTCGTGCCTCTCCACATTGGTGGTAGGACACGAAGGAGATACGGTGTGCCATTTGACGGCTATTCGGTATTCCAATTTGGTGGCACCGCGCCACACCAACGGAGACTAACTTCCATTGGGAAGTGAATCTGTGGATAAATCTCCACATCATTGTGTTCGGTTATCTCTGAACTTACATATACTTATTGTTATTAGCTTATTTGCTTATCTATCTAGTGCTAGTAATCTTTTTCTCACCATATAGAATTGTTTACCTAGTTGCATAATTCAGACAATCTATATTTGAGCAAGCCTAAATTGAAAGAACGACGGAAGCTATGCAACCCTCCTCCTAGCTCCGCCCTCTAGCTCCGCCCCCTTTCTCCACCCTCACGCCGGCGGCCACTCCGGCCCCGGCGTCCACCTTCAGCTCGCCACCATGTCTCTTGCCACGCGTCCTAGCTTGCAGCTGGCCGGGAGTGGCCAGCGCGGCGACGATGTGCCGTGCAGCCCGGTGGCAGGCTCGTCTTCCTCGCGCGCGTCCTTAGGAAGCCCCATCATCTCCGGTCTTGGCCTCTCTTCGGATTCGGCCTCGCCAGTGTCGGGCGGACAGGAGGGCGCGACCTCGAAGGCCATGGAGTTGGCCGGCGCTGCTGCGAGGAAGAGCATAAAGGACCGCATAACTTGGGCGCCGGCTGCGCCATCTTGCAAATCCCTTTGGAGGAAGAGGAAGGCGGTGCAAAGGGCTGCGGAAGTTGCGCTTGCCGCGCTGGTCGCACCGCCGCCACCGCCGCCGCCGAGATCCCCTGTCCCGCCGGACCTCCATGGTTTGTGTTTCAACTGCTATCGGCCTGGGCATGTGAAGGTTGATTGCACGAACCCGCAAGTATGCAATCGGTGTTGGGAAGAAGGCCATGGAGCCAAGGGCTGCTGCAAGCCACGAAGTCCGGCGACTGAGGAGGAGGCGCTCCGACGCGAGCTGCTGGCGAGGCAGGCCGGCGTCGTGCTGCCTTACGCGCAGGGGCGGCCAGGGGAGGGGGGGACGTACAGAGGAGTCGCAGCAGCCACGGCTGTGCGACGTCCACTGTCGCCACCCCAAGCTTGGGCCGTACCGGCGGTGTCTGTGCAGCGGTGCTCGGCGACGCCTGTCGCGGATGCACAGCGGTTCGTGTCGGCGTCGTGCGAGCAGGAGGAGCCCCCTGTCTGCGTGGTGCGGCGTACCCCGGGGATGAATGACCTGGAGAACAGGCTCCGCTATGCGATGGTCGCCTACGTCGGTGGCGCTCGGCCGGAAGTGACGCGCGAGCAGGTTGCCCATGAGCTCGATGTCCGGCTGGATTGTCAGACCCCGGACCCAGAGATATACATACTGTTATGTGCTCCCAGCCATGGACTCACAAGGGCTTCAGGGTTACCAGCCCCGGCCGCAACAAACAACGGCAGGCAGACCGGATTCATCGGCACGTAGTCCGGATCCCCGGTCTACTACTCCTTGTATCCATGCTAGTCATAACCAACTATGCATACCCAAGCGTCCACGAGTCGGATGAAACTGAAGGAACGGGACCAAAGTTATACAGAGCTGCTATGTGTCCAGAAAGTGCAACAACAATCGAGGGTTACTGGGGTTACCTCGCCACAGGCCGATCACATCGACAGGCGGGCTCGGACATGGATCATCGGCTCCACAACCCCTCGACTGCGACAACTATGCAGGCATAGCCAAAACTGTATAACAATGAGCTCGAAACCAACAACCGATCAAAGCAACACTCTAGACATGAAGTTGTATTAAACAGGTGTTACTAGAGTATAGCTTACAAGCAGAGGTCACACGACCCAACATTACATCAGACAACGGAAAGCAAATTATGTTGCTAATCAACAAGAACCAAAAGGCCTAAGAGGCTGCAACATAAGGCGACGTCCCAGCCCATAGATTCCAGGCTGCTACCTGGGAACCCCAAACTACTCGTCGATGTCCACGTTGATTCACCACTGAAGTGAGGAACTCCACCTGAACCAAGTTGAAGCAAACATGAGTACGGGAGGTACTCAACAAGACTTAGTTAACCTATTATATATCTGCTTCTTTTAGAAAGAGTTTATGAAGGTTGTTTTGTGTAAAGCCATCTTTGTTTTCCAAGTTGAGGGAGGAATAGCACGTCTCATGGAATATTTTGAAAAGAGATGAGAAAGCTACTCAACTACTGAAATCATCATCTTTTTAATCCACCAACTCATATCAGCACCTCGTGCTTCAAAGATCAACTCCTCAAGTTGTTCCGGCATCCTTCATTCGTTATCAACAAGTTTTAGTCATTCCGTTCAAGTTATCTATGATCACAGAATCCGTCACCAAGTCGTCCTTAACCGCGGACACGGCTTTTCGAAAAGATTTAACCCTGCAGGGGTGTACAACTTTAACCACACGTACCAACCAACTCTTAATGCCACATGATTAGCACTAGTCCGGGAAGTGCCGGCAGATGAAGGTTGACCACGATCTTTCCCTTGCTTCGCCTATTCCATGAGTCGCTCCGAGTAGAGATGGTCCGCCAATAGGGAGTGGCCATCTCCTGCCGGGTCTCTATTGTTGTGCGCAATTCTCGACGGTTACCTACCCGCAGAGCGCCGATACATCGCCACGTCCTAGTTTTGAAAACGTTTTGATATCCCCGCAAATCCAAATGGAAAGCCCGAACTAGGCAACTCATGGAACAAACTAGGCAAGTTGAGACCGAGGGGAATCCAATCCCTCGTGTGGATGCACGCTCAATCTTGGCTCGAAGACGAGAACTCGCTCCTAGGGGCATGAACGAGACAACCACCACAGACCCTCTGTGGTCTCGTCATCCACACCTTTAAATCATGTTAATCGAACATCTCTTAACTTACCACTACTTCCTACCATACTAGATCATTTCGTAACTCTGATTCATCAACCGGATGGAGCAGAGATAACAGGCATGTATGACTAAGCATGGCACATTTGAGGCTCTGGCGATACACACAAACAAATCCTATGTCTGCTAGGAGCATTGAATCATGATATCTGGGTTATGCAAATAAATAGGATAACTCTATCTATTGACTCAAAATACATTGGAATCGAATGAATTTGTACGAGAATCAAAAGTCTTTCGAAATCATATATGGGCAGATAAGAGGTTATGCTTGCCTTGCTTCAAGAAAACCAGATAAAGTCTTCAGGGATAAGTGCTTGCCTTGTCGGTTAGGATCAAGTATTCGCCCTGGCGTTGTCGATCTTCTCTTCGGGGTCGCATTCTACCGATCAGGAGCAAAACACCGAAAGAGAAACAACAATCAAACATGGCATCGATGCAATGCGCAATATGTATGCATGAGCAAGTTAATGCATTGAAATAAAGCCCTAGACATGTTCGTTGGGTTGCTAGGGTTCGTATGTCAGTTAAACATTTTTAGTGGAATTAGTCCGAAATAGACCCCGGAGGGGGTTTCGGGCGATTCTGAAAGTGAGTGAAATTTTTAAAGCTCAAATGAGGTTGAAAACATCATAAACAGGTTGCATTTATCATTTTGAGCATTTTGGTATATAACTTTTAATTTTCTAATTTTCTTGAATAAAAACTTATTTTTCTATTTTAAAAGATTAAACAATATTAAATAAAGCCATTTTTTGGACTTTCTCAAACATATATGAAAATGACATATTCCTGTAGAGTTTATTTTTCTGATCAAATTGGTACCTCACATTTATTTTTCTGAGCTATAAAACAATAGTTATTAACTAAACAATTTTATTCATTTTTCTGGAATTACTGGAATTAATAAAAAGGAGATTATGACATTAGCATGATGTCACTGTGACATCTCCTTCCTCTGAACCTCACAGGTGGGATGAAATTCGACCGAATTTGCGCGCAATGTTGGAATCCCTTGGCACCATTAGCTCCCCCTCGTCGAGAGGAACCTGGGGGGTGGTGGCGTTTGACCGAGAGGATGCCGGAGTGGCCGGCGGCGAGCGGTGGCGCGGCGGCGACCGGCGGAGCTCGATGTGGGGACAGAACGGAGGGGGAGGGAGGGGATGGAGGAGTCCGGAGGGCTCACCAAGACGCATTGCAGCTAGTGGGGATGTCGGGGTGGCGAGGAGGCGCCGGGAGACGGCGGAATCGGCCGCGGCGGTGCTCTGCCGTCCGCGAGGAAGACGGCGATGGGCTGGGCGATTCCGGCCGCCTCGGCTCGATTCAGATGGCTTGGAGGTGCAGCAGAGGCCGGCGACCTCGATGGGATCATCCTCTGGGCACGGCGAGGCCCCTAACAGCGGCGAGGACGGATCGTCGGTGGGTAGGGTTCGGTTGCTGCGGAAGGGACAGAGGAGGGGCGAGGAGCAAACTGCGAGGGAGCTCTGCGGGTTAGGCTCGATCTGGACTTCTCCTTGAGGGGTGTATCGGGCCTCCACGTCGAAAGGGCCAAGCAGGAGGTGGATGGCGGCGGCGGGATGCCTCCCTGGCCGGCGACAAGGAAGAAGAAGTTAAAAACGTTTTCGCGGATAACCCCCTGGAAGAAACTGGGAAATTACCAAGGGGTCCTTTTGGACCTAAAACAGAACCAAAACAGATTTTTGAGGGCCTTTTTGTGAAGCAAAAATTTGCCAAAAATACATTTTGGAAACCTCATGAAATTTCCAACAAAACCATGTTTTGTTTTGATGTGTTTGAAATATTTTTCAGAACAAGATTTTGAGAACCAAAACAGGTACCATCTGTGAGATTTTCTGAAACCATTTAATTTCATACTCTTAAATTGGTTCAAACATGATTTAAATTTTTATTTGATGCATGTATGAGATGAACACACACCACACACCCTAATGTAGCAAACTTTGGGATGTTACAAATCTACCCCCCTTACGAGAATCTCGTCCCGAGATTCCCGAAGGAGAAGAAAGAAGGAATACCGGTTTTGAACGATCTTCTCGAACCTTACGGTTCTCTTCTCGAAGAGGTTGATCCGGAGCATCTTGAAGTATTGAACGGATACACCTTAGGTAAGAGGGAAAATCTTAGGAAATGATCTTCACGAAGATCGAGTTTCTCATGGGTAACTCATGAAAGGATGTTCATAAAGAACTTTTGAGTTAGCAGGCATGAAACACATCAAGGTAACGGAGTGCATAGAAGATGGCTTCAAGTTTACGGACGATGGTTCTTGAAAGGATTTAGAATATGAGCTTTGCACAAGACTTTAAATCCTTTTGGAGAAGATAGGTTTGACAACTTATGACATCGAGGTTTCTTCAAACAGAATACCAAGATGGAAAGGATGGTCTTGGATACCACAACGTAATATCCTTAGACGAGGGAGAACACGAGAAAACACTGTAATCGTGCGTCGGAGAGAAATTTGATACAAGATCATGTTCACTCTTCGGAGTGGACACGAAAGATAACGGAACTTTCATTCCGTTAAAGGTTGTCGAAAACTTTGTCAAAGATCGGGATATTACTTCACAACGGAGGATGAGTAACCAAAGGATGATGGAACACCGTAGTGAAGGAGGGATTCTTGGTCACACCATAAGGATGGTTAACCAATGGGGATTGAAACACCGGAAGAAAATAGGAAACCTATTTCCTAGGGTGGATTTGACATAGCAATATGTTTACCACATGGTTAAAATCCCATGGCTGAAGTAACTGGCAAATTCACACAATGTGTGAGATGAACAGAACTTCCGGTACTAACAATTTGAGGAAGGAAACTGAACAAAGGTGGTTACAGAACACCAAGAGATGTTCTCCTGATGAATTTGTTTCCAGTGAAACAAAGGTTTGGAGGATCAACGAAGAGACATTGGAAGAATCAACTTCCAGGTTTTCCTGATGTTATAGATACCAATATTAGGCTTGTGCAAGCCTTTATAGGTAAACAAGTGAAAATGAACTTAGGTTCGGAAAAACGGTGAGGGAAACTTGTTAGAATGAACCACACCAGAATTCTCACTGAGAGTGGCTGTTCTCACGGATTCAAGGAGATATGACATTAGGCCTTCCGGCTAATTGTGTCAACCACAACATCAACCATGCTGGATTTTCAAATGGACCTAGATCAATATCCTTAAGGGAACACCAACCATCGTTGCTGCTTGAGATTCAGCTCTGGTTAGTGGGTTGATAACTCAGACTTAACATGTTTGATCAAAGAGGTTGCACCGGTTACCAACGAGATACATATGCTAGATTCCCAAGATACTGACTACGATGCCACACTCAAGAGGATGAGTGAGATTGCAGAACTCATGTATTAGCAACTTGCGAAAGACGGTTGCACCTACATGGTTTAGTTGCAACAAAACACATCGGAGTCCTTGTGGGAAAGATGATTACCGAGATAACGAAGTTCATAGACTTCCTCTCTTTCACGGATAGTCAGTCAGTGGCCTTGCGTGGATGCAAACTTCTTCAAATAAATGGAGGTAACAACCTACCATCTCAAGGATAGACCACACGTGCATGAACAACTTGGGATTATTCCGGAAGGAACAAGAAAACTCTTCTTGAATCCAGGGCGACAACTTTCACCATAAGCTCATGAACCCGAGAAAGTCACTTCGAACACCGAGAGCAAACTCTTCGTAATGGAACAAAGATGGTTCTCGAAAGTTTCCAACATTAGTGCCAAGTGTTCAACGTTAACCTCTTGCAACTTGGAGAAAATAGGGATGTCATCGATGGGCTCGACAACACGCTTATCAAAACACTCCAAGAAGAGGGGTTTCATATGATATATGAACAAGGCAGAACATTGGTCAGACCAGAGGACATGAGGTGTACTCGGGCCAAACACCATGAGTGAAAACACCATCAGGATAGTCCTTGAATCTGGACTTGATCTGACGATAGCCCAAATCAAACCAAGGGTGGAGTGATAGCATGTCCATAACGGAGATACTATCCTGCTTTAGTACGAATAGAACTGGACATTCCGTTGCAAAGGAACAAGTTAGGAAGAGCTCTTGTCTGTCAACTCTCCAAGTTGTTGTTTAAGCTCAACCAACTGGTTCCGGGTATCCAACATAGTTTCTTGGAGAAAGGAGGGATTCAACCTACCCCTCGTTTAGACATCACGGTCGGGTAACCACCTGGTGATACTTCTAGAAAGACAACCAGAATATCACAACCTACCGAGATGTCTCGGAGTTCGAAAAGGAAACTTGCTTTTCAAAGCAACCGATATGGTCTGGAGAGCTTTGGCATGAACCTAACTCTCTGACCGAGGATGTGCACCGGAATGAACCGATTTGTAACACAGTCAACTTCAAAAAGAGGCTGGGTGACCAGTAGTGCTAAGAAGGATACAGATATTTCTTAGACTTTTCAAAGCAATAAGAATTGCTAGGAACATCTGATACACACATCAATGCACTGACCCATCATACTCAAGCATTCAAGCTTGGAGGAAGGGGGAGTGAAAATGTGTAGGAGCATCACTTCATCGATAAGGCCATGAAACTCAACGCAACCTCTTGATATGTAAGAGTGTGATGCTCGAAGGTGGAACAGAACAGAAGCTAATGAAACTTCTTTAATCTGCGGATTACAAAACTTTGACCTGGTCCTGGAGATGAACGAGGTACTGGAGTTTGTTTCTCCTGAAATCCCAAGGTGGAATGTTCTGACAGGAAACAAGAGCAATGCATTGGAAGATTCCAACACACGTAGGCAACTTGGTTTCAAAACAACGGAAGGATATTGGAGAGCAACTGGGAGGTGGAAACGTGCTGAGGAGAATTCCTAAGATCACGTTGATTGCACAGGGTAATACGTATTTGTAGAACCCATGCCAAGAGGAGAAATATAGCTGAATCAAGAAGAAAGATGTGGAACTCATAATGAACACTCTTGTCATGATCCTTTTGATTCCTAGAGAAAACCTATGGCTATTGGAGATGAGATTACCTAGCCATCCTGACATAGAACGGATTCTTCAGGATCCAAGGAAACAGAACTTGGGTTAAAGGTCAGCATCCTGTACTGAGAGAGTGAGCACCACATGGTTAAGAAACCACATGCCTCAACTCACCACAATTCAGCACATTCCGGGACCTTCGGTTCAAGTCCAAGGTTGAAAACATTGAAAAGGATTAACTACTATCTTAGTGCCTTGAAGGACACTACGAATAGAAATTACGAAGTATCTTTCCAAAAACAACAATAGCTCCGGAAGAACTTGAGCAGAGGACGAAAGATAAATTCGAGATGAAAACGAAATCTCGAGGTTCAGGATTTAGAACTTTGGAACATTTAAGAATGTGGAATCCACACAGCTCTGAGAGATTAGAATGGAAAGGAAATCTCCCGGTTTAAGAGATAACGGAACACGGAACACACACGACTCCAGAAACTATAACACTAGGTCAACTTGGATAACAACGTCCTTGCCAAAGAAGGCACCTAAGTTTTGAATGACTAGAAGAGATAGCAAAACCTTTTCAAATCAAAACAGGTAAGATGACCCAGAGTCAGAGCGATACCAGGTAAGGAGTAAAAAGAATCCTAAGAAGGTTTTTCACAACTCATTTGGAATTCGAAAGTAGTTTTCACAATCACTAACTCGACATCGACCAAGCAGTAAGGTTTTCCTACATGCAGTCCTGCTCTGATACCAACTTTTGTCAGACCCCGGACCCAGAGATATACATACTGTTATGTGCTCCTAGCCATGGACTCACAAGGGCTTCAGGGTTACCAGCCCCGGCCGCAACAAACAACGGCAGGCAGACCGGATTCATCGGCACGTAGTCCGGATCCCCGGTCTACTACTCCTTGTATCCATGCTAGTCATAACCAACTATGCATACCCAAGCGTCCACGATTCGGATGAAACTGAAGGAACGAGACCAAAGTTATACAGAGCTGCTATGTGTCCAGAAAGTGCAACAACAATCGAGGGTTACTGGGGTTACCTCGCCCCAGGCCGATCACATCGACAGGCGGGCTCGGAATGGATCATCGGCTGCACAACCCCTCGACTGCGACAACTATGCAGGCATAGCCAAAACTGTATATCAATGAGCTCGAAACCAACAACCGATCAAAGCAACACTCTAGACATGAAATTGTATTAAACAGGTGTTACTAGAGTATAGCTTACAAGCAGAGGTCACACGACCCAACATTACATCAGACAACGGAAAGCAAATTATGTTGCTAATCAACAAGAACGAAAAAGGCCTAAGAGGCCGCAACATAAGGCGACGTCCCAGCCCATAGATTCCAGGCTGCTACCTGGGAACCCCAAACTACTCGTCGATGTCCACGTTGAAACACCACTGAAGTGAGAAACTCCACCTGAACCAAGTTGAAGCAAACATGAGTACGGGAGGTACTCAACAAGACTTAGTTAACCTATTATATATCTGCTTCTTTTAGAAAGAGTTATGAAGGTTATTTTGTGTAAAGCCATCTTTGTTTTCCGAAAAGAGGAAGGAGTAGCACGTCTCATGGAGTATTTTGAAAACAGATGAGAAAGCTACTCAACTACTTAAATCATCATCTTTTTAATCCACCAACTCATATCAGCACCTCGTGCTTCAAAGATCACCTCCTCAAGTTGTTCCGGTAACTCAATCTACAACGTAACCCCTCTCGTCAACTCCGAGGAGGCATCCTTCATTCGTTATCAACAAGTTTTAGTCATTCCGTTCAAGTTATCTATGATCACCGAATCCGTCACCAAGTCGTCCTTAACCGCGGACACGGCTTTTCGAAAAGATTTAACCCTGCAGGGGTGTACAACTTTAACCACACGCACCAACCAACTCTTAATGCCACTAGATTAGCACTATTCCGGGAAGTGCCGGCAGATGGAGGTTGACCACGACCTTTCCCTTACTTCGCCTATTCCATGAGTCGCTCCGAGTAGAGATGGACCGCCAATAGGGAGTGGCCATCTCCTGCCGGGTCTCTATCGTTGTGCGCAATGCTCGACGGTTACCTACCCACAGAGCGCCAATACATCGCCACGTCCTAGTTTTGAAAACGTTTTGATATCCCCGCAAATCCAAATGGAAAGCCCGAACTAGGCAACTCATGGAACAAACTAGGCAAGTTGAGACCGAGGGGAATCCAATCCCTCGTGTGGATGCACGCTCAGCCTTGGCTCGAAGACGAGAACTCGCTCCTAGGGGCATGAACGAGACAACCACCACAAACCCTCTGTGGTCTCGTCATCCACACCTTTAAATCATGTTAATCAAACATCTCCTAACTTACCACTACTTCCTGCCATACTAGATTATTTCGTAACTCTGATTCATCAACCGGATGGAGCAGAGATAACAGGCATGTATGACTAAGCATGGCATATTTGAGGCTCTGGGGATACACACAAACAAATCCTATGTCTGCTAGGAGCATTGAATCATGATATCTGGGTTATGCAACTAAATAGGATAACTCTATCTATTGACTCAAGATACATTGGAATCGAATGCATTTGTACGAGAATGAAAAGTCTTTCGAAATCATATATGGCAGATAAGAGGTTATGCTTGCCTTGCTTCAAGAAAACCAGATAAAGTCTTCAGGGATAAGTGCTTGACTTGTCGGTTAGGATCAAGTATTCGCCCTGGCGTTGTCGATCTTCTCTTCGGGGTCGCATTCTACCGATCAGGAGCAAAACACCGAAAGAGAAACAACAATCAAACATGGCATCGATGCAATGCGCAATATGTATGCATGAGCAAGTTAATGCATTGAAATAAAGCCCTAGACATGTTCGTTGGGTTGCTAGGGTTCGTATGTCAGTTAAACATTTTTAGTGGAATTAGTCCGAAATAGACCCCGGAGGGGGTTTCGGGCGATTCTGAAAGTGAGTGAAATTTTAAAAGCTCAAATGAGGTTGAAAACATCATAAACAGGTTGCATTTATCATTTTGAGCATTTTGGTATATAACTTTTAATTTTCTAATTTTCTTGAATAAAAACTTATTTTTCTATTTTAAAAGATTAAACAATATTAAATAAAGCCATTTTTGGGACTTTCTCAAACATATATGAAAATGACCTATATCTGTAGAGTTTATTTTTCTGATCAAATTGGTACCTCATATTTATTTTTCTGAGCTATAAAACAATAGTTATTAATTAAACAATTTTATTCATTTTTCTGGAATTACTGGAATTAATAAAAAGGAGATTATGACATCAGCATGATGTCACTGTGACATCTCCTTCCTCTGAACCTCACAGGTGGGATGAAATTCGACCGAATTTGCGCGCAATGTTGGAATCCCTTGGCACCATTAGCTCCCCCTCGTCGAGAGGAACCTGGGGGTGGTGGCGTTTGACCGAGAGGATGCCGGAGTGGCCGGCGGCGAGCGGTGGCGCGGCGGCGACCGGCGGAGCTCGATGTGGGGACAGAACGGAGGGGGAGGGAGGGGATGGAGGAGTCCGGAGGGCTCACCAAGACGCACTGAAGCTAGTGGGGATGTCGGGGTGGCGAGGAGGCGCCGGGAGACGGCGGAATCGGCCGCGGCGGTGCTCTGCCGTCCGCGAGGAAGACGGCGATGGGCTGGGCGATTCTGGCCGCCTCGGCTCGATTCAGATGGCTTGGAGGTGCAGCAGAGGCCGGCGACCTCGATGGGATCATCCCCTGGGCACGGCGAGGCCCCTAACAGCGGCGAGGACGGATCGTCGGTGGGTAGGGTTCGGTTGCTGCGGAAGGGACAGAGGAGGGGCGAGGAGCAAACTGCGAGGGAGCTCTGCGGGTTAGGCTCGATCTGGACTTCTCCTTGAGGGGTGTATCGGGCCTCCACGTCGAAAGGGACAAGCAGGAGGTGGATGGCGGCGGCGGGCTGCCCCCCTGGCCGGCGACAAGGAAGAAGAAGTTAAAAACGTTTTCGCGGATAACCCCCTGGAAGAAACTGGGAAATTACCAAGGGGTCCTTTTGGACCTAAAACAGAACCAAAACAGATTTTTGAGGGCCTTTTTGTGAAGCAAAAATTTGCCAAAAATACATTTTGGAAACCTCATGAAATTTCCAAAAAAACCATGTTTTGTTTTGATGTGTTTGAAATATTTTCCAGAACAAGATTTTGAGAACCAAAACAGGTACCATCTGTGTGATTTTCTGAAACCATTTAATTTCATAGTCTTAAATTGGTTCAAACATGATTTAAATTTTTATTTGATGCATGTATGAGATGAACACACACCACACACCCTAAAGTAGCAAACATTGGGATGTTACATGTGTCGAGACATCGTAGTAGTTTTCATAGACGGGGGTGCCATGAGACTACGGTAGAGACGTGGGGTAACGGGATAGCGTAGTAACACAGAACACGGGATTTTACCCAGGTTCGGTACGTCGCGACAGTACGGCGTACCTACTCCTGCACTTCTCACTAATTGGGACTAAAGCCCGTGAATCTGGGTTACAATGTGAGGATATAGATCTAGCTTCTCGGCGAGGATGAGCTTCTCGGCGAGTTGCGTAGAGCTTGAACTTGTGAACTTGTTTAATCTATCTCCCGTCCGGCTTTATATAATAGCCGGATTAGGGCTTACAAAATAGGAAACCTAGAAGACTACGTTTAACTTGTAACTTGGAAAGCAAGGAATCCGTCTTCTCCTCCAAGCCAGATCACGTGGGCCGCGATCCGTGTTCTTCTAGAATCCGGCTTCTGCGCGTCGGACTACTGGGCCGCCCAATGGACCTAAGCCCATTACCATGTAGGCCACCCTGGTAGTCCGGCTCTTTGTCTACCATCTTCTATACCCCTATTCAGTATATATCCGACAGTAGCCCCCAGGAAGGATCAAAACTCTGATTCTCCGTCTTTCGTCAAATTCATTTTGTCCGGGAAATCTTGATTCAGCAGTCTTGATTCTTTCTACTTTCCTTTTGAAGGAGATGGTAACATGTATCTCGGAACCATGAAAATCCGGCTTTTCTCCTCGCGATCCTTCGCGGAGAAGGAACTTCTAACGTCAGCGCTTTAATCATGCTGACGCAGGCGACGCTTGGTTTCATGCGGGAAACCCTGCAGCGTATCTCTGACAGATTCTCACGGGAAACGAGGAGATAGCCATCATTCCCCTGTCGTTATATTTCCCGGATTTTCCGGCGAGCGACACGCGTCGAACATCCAACGGTCGAAAGAGCCGTTGGCACGTATCTGAACGGATTTCTGGCTATAAATAGCCATCATCGTCCTCCTCCGAAACTTTCCTCACTCCCTCACTGCCTACGCCATTGCTGCGCACGCGAGCTCGAGAGCAAGCCCTTGTCCCAGGCGCACTTAGCATCCGAAACGCACCGAAACGCGCCACCAAAAGATGGCCTCCTCGCCGTCATCGCCAACCCGCGCCGCCATCGACGAGCTCGTCAGCGATCTGGATCCGCAGCCAGGATCACAGAAGCACACCGGCGGCGAGCCGGAGAAGACTGCGGCCTCCGCGGCGGGCGGAGAAAACACTTCCGCCGCCGCGGATATTGCGACATCAAGCGCCGCGACAACCCCACCGTTTGCACCCGAAACGGTAGAGGAAAAAATCGAGCTCCTCGGCGACGAGCTCGCCGCTGCGGAGGCTGCCGCCGCCGCCACCGCCGGAGCGGACGAGGAAGCCGAATCTGCAGGCAACTGGAGTGCCTGCAGTATTCCCCCGGCTCTCCTTTCAAACTTGGAAAAGGAGGGCCTGGTTCTCAAGAAGAAATGGCGGCTGCCAGAAGAAGAAACCGAACCCGCGCCACGGGATGGCGAACGGGTACTCCTTTCCTCCCACCTTTTGCGAGGTATGGGACTTCCACCTTCTTCCTTCTTCCTCCAAATCCTTTCTCACTACAACATCCAGCCCCACAACCTTCCTCCCAATTCCATCCTCTACATGGCCGGCTTCCAGGCTTTGTTTGAGGGCTACTTAGGGCTAGAACCTAGGTTAGATTTCTGGACTTACTGTTTCGGGGTTAAGCGGAACTCTTCGGAGGGCGCACTCCCGACTTGCGGGACCATATCTTTCACTCTTCGGAGATTCCGAGAAGATTGGTTCCCCAAGATAAAAACTTCGGAATCCGTCAAATTTTGGACGGGTTCCTTCTTTTATCACCCCGACGTGCCTTTCTCTAAGGAAGCTGTCGGGGTTCCACCTTTCGTGAACTCTGCCGCAGTTCCTCAGGATAACTGGGGAACGGAAGCCGTCCAGGTCCTGCCGCCAGATCTACTAAAGATCAAGCGGCGCATCGCCAAACTCACCTCCATGGATCCGCCTCTCACCGGCATGGACACGGTTCTATGCTGGCTGATTAGGCGAATCCAGCCACTAGCCAACCACAGCGGCCGTCTCCTGTGCGATTACACGGGAGTCAAGGATCCGATGCGGACATCCACCAAGGATTGGCCCGCAAAGGAACTTAGGCGGCGCATCAATCAGTTGGTCGCATCGCGCGACCAATACCCAGAGAGTCGGCCAATGTACACGGCCGAAAATCCGGTTCCCAAGGTAATTTTTCAGTCATTTGGGTACAGTTATGATTCTCGGATAATCTACCTTCTAATTCTGATTGGTTCTTCCGACAGCTTGCGGATCTTCCAGACTCGGAGTTAGCCTCCGAGGCCGAGCTGGATGCGCTGCGCACCGCCGCTACAGGTGGACGCAAGCGCAAGAAAATATCTTCCTCGGAAGAAATTATCGATCTTGACGGAATCCCCGTCGCCACCTCCAGGTTATTTTCTTCTGGATTTTTCTTTTATGGGAACTTTTTTCATCCATCTCCGGTGTTTTAACCTTTTCCGGGTTTTTATGTTTTTAGCCTGCCACCTTCCACCCTGAGGCCGAAGAAGCTAAAGAAACACAAGGTTTCTTCCAGCCGAGGCAGCCAACCTTCTCCCGCCGTCGCCCCGGACACGCCAAACACAATGGCGGAAGAGCCTACTGCAACCCCCACCATCAAGCCCCCAGAGCCCAGCCAGCCCATTGTGTCCGACACGGACACGAGGGAAAGGGCGGCTCCAGAGGTGGGAAAATTACCTCGGACTTTCGACGAGGAAATTCCCACCTTTGACAAGGATTTCAAAGCTATCAATGATGGCTTGGACGCAGCCGAGAATTCCTTCGTGGAATACGCGAAAGAGTTCAAAGAAAACTTGGCAGGTTTGCAGCGCATGAGCCAGGTATATAACTCTAGCCCCCAAGCATTAATTAAAATGCGTGCTTTTTGCTTTGATGCTTTTTGTATTCATTCTTTCCCTTGCTATGTTTCAGCAAACCTCCGAAGCCATCAACCGGGAAGTTTTCAGGAAGCTTACCATCAAGAATAAAGAAGTTAGAAATCTTCTCTCTATTCTTGAGGAAAGGGAAGCAGAGCTGGCATCGTCTCAGCTCGCGTTGTCGGAAACAAAAGGTAAGCATTTTCCTTCTGAATTTTCCGTTTCATTCATTTGCCTAAGTATTTTTCCAGGAAGTTAATTAACTCGGATTTTTTCTTGCTTTTCAGCTGCATTAGCTCAAGCTAAACAAGCAGCGGAAGATTATGGCAATGCCGAGATTCTCCGTAAGGAGAATGTTGAGCTTCACAAGAACCTTGTGAAAGCACAACAAGACCTGGAAGCCAGCAACATGGCCCTTGGAATTTCCAATTCCAAGGCTTCCGAACAGGCGGAGAAGGACAAATCCACCATTAAGGATTTGACCGACGCTCTGAACCTTCGCCTGGAGGAAGTTTCCGAGATCGACAAACTCATCGGTAAGTCTCTTTATCATCTTTCCATGTTTTACTTTCTCTGTTTTTCCTTCTAACCTTTTTTTTGGTGATTTATTGGGAAAAAACAGGAGATACCCCAGATGGCACTCAGGTTGCAGGCATCCGAGCTTTCGGGGAAACATGGAATTTGATCAAGGCTGCTGCAACGCAGTTGGCAGACAAGTTTCTTCCCGAAAAATCTGGGGAGTGCTCGGAGGTTGAAAAACTTCCGGGTGCCATCATGGAGGTGGCGGAGTCTAAGGAATCTCTCCTTCGCTCCGCTGCACGGGGTGGTGCGCGCATGGCTCTTGGCCTCATGCGCATGCACTACCCTAGTGCTAAATCCTGGCGCGTGGCATCCGGTGTTCCTCAAGGATACACGGATGCGCAACGAAACACCATCTTTGGTGAAGTCAAGGGCCACACCACCCAGATTGCCTCCATGGTAAATATCTCTGTCAACTATCCAGAAGCGGAGATCCCTCCCATCCCCGAAGACGAAAGCAGCGAGGAGGAGTCGGATGCTTGAAGGGTTACCTAGAACCTGGATAGAAAAAATAGACAATAGGAGCATTACTGTTCTTTTAATGTAATACAAAATGTAATGCTTCTTTTGTATGAATGAAACTTCCGTCTTTTGCAGTTTAAATTATGAAATTCTTTGCAAGTTTTTTGGGTTTTATCATTCCTTTATCTTCTAAGTTCTCTGGTGTGTATGCTTTAACTGTCCTTAGTGTTTGAAATGGCTCGAATAGCAATATGAATCTTCATGCCGAGTAACTGGGGACGAACCAAGCAGTTTTTTGAAACTCGGAAACATGGACCATGCTAAAGGCATTTTTACTAACTAGTTCCAGTAACCCAACACACACACAATCAGATAAGACTTAGAGAAATCAAGGAAAGTTTTAAGTGAAACTTGGGCACGCAGGCAATTCAAGTTTCCTTTAGCCGTTAATAGGCTGAAAAATCATTCAGTTTTGTAACACCGAGTACGCAAGCACAATTCGGGTTAACGTTGAGCAATTTGTAAGATCATCGGGAAATAGATGAGGCGGAAACACCTTGCACTTATAAAGAATATGGATGACAGCATTCCGACAACTTTATTTCATGATCTCAAAAGATGTTTACATAGAATTCAACTAAGTACGGAAAGGTACATAACTTTCTAGTCGTTCCCAGGCTTCCGCAATCCACTTGACTTAGTCGAATTTTTTCAGCAGCTTGTAGAATGGTAAGGTTTTAGCCCCCAGCCGACTGATAAATCTGCTAACGGCTGCAGCGGAACCCGTCAATCTTTGGACATCTTTTACACATGTAGGCTTTGAGATGTTCAAGATTGCCTTGATCTTTTCCGGGTTAACTTCTATTCCTCTGTGGGAAACAATGAAACCCAGAAGTTTTCCTGAGGGAACCCCGAATACGCACTTAGATGGATTCAACTTCATCTTGTAAGTGCGCAAGTTTTCGAAAGTTTCTCGCAGATCCTCAAGGAGTGTATCTTTTTCCTTGGTTACGACAGCGATATCGTCCACGTAAACATGAACGTTTCTGCCAATTTGACTATGCAAACAGCGTTGCATGCAACGCTGGTAGGTTGCACCTGCGTTCTTCAGGCCAAAAGGCATGGTTATGTAATAGTACGTCCCATACGGGGTTATAAAAGAAGTCTTGATTTGATCTTCCTTTTTCATGCGTATTTTGTGGTACCCGGAGTATGCATCCAAAAAGCATAAAAGCTCGGAGCCTGCAGTGGCATCTATTATTTGATCGATTTGCGGTAACGCGAACCTATCTTTCGGACACAACTTGTTCAATCCTGTGTAATCTATACACATTCTAAGAGCAGTGGTGTCTTTCTTCGGCACTAATACCGGATTTGCGGACCAATCAGTATGGATTACTTCCTTGATGAAATCCGCTGCTAAAAGCCGGATAATTTCCTTGCCAATAGCCTTCCGTCTTCTTCCGTCAAAACGACGGAGACCTTGTTTGACGGGTTTTGATCCGGGAATAACCTTGAGTTGGTGCTCAGCAAGTTCCCTGGGTACGCCTGGCATGTCAGCTGGACACCAGGCAAAAATATCCCAGTTCTCACGGAGGAACTTGATGAGCTCGCCTTCCTATTTGTCGGTCATCCCAGTCCCTACGACGACGAATTTTGTCGGATCTTTGGGATCTAGGATTACCTGTCTTGTATTCTCGGACGCCTTGAAACTATCTGTTGGCTTCCGAGTTTCTTTTCCTGCCGGCATTTCTTTCGGCGATACCTCCTTGGCTAATTCCTTCAGTTCCTCCTTTGCTATGACTCTCTGAGCGCAAAGGGCGTTTTCTTTCTCCAACTCATTTGCCAGCTTGAAATCACCGGCTATAGTGATTACTCCTCCTTTGGGTCCTGGCATTTTCAGCTTGTTGTAGATGTAACAGGATCTTGCCATGAATTTGGCGAAAGCTGGACGTCCGAGTATTGCGTGATACACGCTTTCGAACGGCACTACTTCGAAGGATACTTTTTCCTGCCGGAAGTGATCTTTATCTCCGAAGGTGACATCTAGGGAAATTTCTCCTGGGGATCGTGCTTGCCTGCCAGGAACAATGCCATGGAAGCGTGTATTGCTGTGGTTGAGCTGGGACTCGGAAATCTTCAAGTGCTTCAGCGTATCCAGGTACATTATATTGATACTGGATCCTCCATCCATCAGCACTCTTCTTAGCCTAGTGTTTTGAACAATAGGGCTTACAACAAGAGCTTGTGTGCCGGGTTCAGGGATATTTCCGGGATGATCAGACTGATCCCAGATTATCGGTGTGTTGGAGTACTTCAAGAATTTTGGGGTTGCCGGAACAACCGCTTTTATTTCTCGAAGTGTTCTTTTGGCCACCTTTGCTGACGGGGTTGCTAAGAAAGTTAACATTGCTTCTCCGTCAACTCTCCGAAATTTGGGTTCGCCTTTTCGCTGTTGTTCCTGGATTTTGTCATCAGTGTCCGATTCACTGTCTTCTTTTTCAGCTTCTGGCTTTTGTTTGGCAGGTTTCCTTTTGGAACCCTTCCCTTTATTTCCGGATCCTGCATTGCCTTTCATATGCTTGTTTAGCCGGCATTGCGCGTTTGTGTGAGTTGGTTTCCCAAATTGCGAGTGGTGGACGCAGGGTTCCGACTTAATTCTCTCCCATTCTTCGGGAGTGTAATTGATTGGATCTGGACTGCGGCCTTTCCACTTATTCACCTTTTCTCCTCCAAAGGCTATGTTAACCTCCTTGGGCTTTGTCGTTGACTCTGGAGTTCCTTTTTTGTCAGAACGAGGGGTTTTCTTGGCGAGTATTAGTGACTCAATATTGCCTCCTCTTGCTCTGATATCATCTTCGGCTGCAGCATGCTCATTAGCGGTTGTAAGCATAGATCCAAGATCTTTGTGCTGTTTAGAACCAACCATGAACGGTACGAGTCCGGGTTTTAGGCCATTGACGAAAGCATGCATTGCTTGTACGTCAGTTACTCCAGAGCAACTATTCTTCATTGCAGTCCATCTGGAGATGAAATCCACGTATGGTTCGTCCTCAAATTGGGTGCAACGGTTCAGCTGGTTGATGCTATTTGGGCGTTTGTATGTTCCCCGAAAATGCTGAGTGAATACTCTCGCCATATCATCCCAACTGTCGACAGTTCTTGATGGTAAACCATTGATCCAATCTCTGGCTCCGTCTAGCAACATTAGGGGAAGAAACTTGACAGCTTCCAGGTCTGTCCCATTGTTGATTTGGACGGCTGTATAATAATCTGAGAGCCAGGTATCCGGGTTTGTACTGCCGGTATACTTTTGGTAGGTTGGACCAACTTTGGCAAAGCCAGAATGCAGGGTTATCCTTCGGATCCTGTCAGTAAAACACTTAGGACCAAAGTATAGATCATCCTTTTCTGCTCTATCAATGTGTGCAGAATATCTCCCGGCTGAATGGACAGAAGGGGATCTACTCCTCTCTTTTCCATTGTTGCGCGGATGCGCTTTTCCGGGGTTGTTTCTATCTCTTCCGTTGTCCCGCCCCTTGGGATTAGGTGGAGTCCTGCTCCTGTACCTTTCCTTATCTTTAGGCGGTGTCCGAGATCTTTCACGTCTGTGAGGTGTATCGTATCTTCCAGCTTTTTCAGCTGGGTTTCTCGGAGGTGGCATTATTTTGCCGTCATTCCGGTTTTTGTCTTCCCAATCACGTGGTTTATATCCATCTTTCGGGAGATGAGGTCCGGTTCTAGACGCTGCGTCCCGGTTGTCGGGGTTTTTCTTGTCTTTTCTCGGATCCTCTTTTTTATCCGAATCTCTGGGTTCTTCCGGTCCAGGTGCTCCAGCAGCGCAAGTAGCTGTTTTGCAGAGAGCGGAATTATCATGCAGCCTCCCTGATCGTTCTTGGCCTCGCTGCTGCTGTTGTAATGCTTTTCCTAAGAAAGCATACACCCCTTGGAGTTTTTCCCCATTGGAATACAGATCATTGTTTAGGATGGCGAACGCTGCTTCCGCGTTTTCTGCCGCGGTTTTGTATATTGGTTCGCCCTTGGCATCTTTGCCGTTTAACTGCTTTTGCCACGATGGGTTATAGAACCTTTCTTTTGGCGGCAGTTCTTCCGGTCTTGCGATTCCGGGTAACCTAGTAGGTTTTAAGGCAGATCTATGCTTTCTCTCGTACTCCTCTATTTCTTCCTTCATGACTTTGATGTCATTATGGGTTTGTTGGAGGTGTTGCCGAGATCTGAGCAGATGTTGCTGTTGCCGTTGGAAAGCTTGTCTCCTGGCTTCCAGCATCTCAGGGGGTTCATTCGGTCCCACTGGTGTTTGTAATAGCTCTTGCTCTTCCAGTTCTGTCATTGGCGGAGCAGTGATTTCCTTAGATTTCTTTTCCGCTGGCTTTGTGCCGCTAATATCTCCTACTTCCAGGTTTTCATCAGCGAGATCGGCTGATTTTTTCTTCCGGAGTTTGTATTGGAGTTTTTTAGAAGCACGGTGCTTTTTCTTCGAAGAAGGAGGTTTTTTGACAGGCTCATCTTCTGTCATCTCCTTAACATTGGGGAATATCGGAGAAGTTTCTCCGTCTTCTCTTTCTTCCACCGGCGGAGGGGTTTTAGGGCTTTCCTGGTTGCCGGCATCCGTTGTATCAGCTGGTTTTGCCATTAGCACTTCCTGGAATCCCTCTTGAAAGGACTTAACCTTTCTTACGAAGGCATCTTCGTCTTCGGAGTCGAAATTATCCGATCCGGTTTCCGACTCCAATCTCGCCTCAATGGCGGCAAGCACAGATTCTGCTTCCGAGTTCATCGTCTTGTTGACGGATGTCGGATCTTCCGTCTCTGTGACGGGTGTTTCTTCTTCCGTCTCTATGACGGGTAGGTTGTTATCTGCCTCTTGCACGGGATTTCCGTCATCCGTGTTTTCAGCGATTTCGGATTGCACCATGCCGATAAAGTGTGTATCACTTGTTTGTCGGCGATCTGAGCAGAATCCGGGATCATAGTCGTTCTCGACTGGGTATAGGGCGGGTGGGATAAATTTGCTTCCACCGCAAAACCCCATTGCCTCTGCAGTTAGTCCGATAAAGATGTTAGCAGATCCAATCGGTAACACGCAGGCACTTACCAGGTGGTTTTGCGCCGGTATGTAGGATCCGTTGTCGAGGAAGCGTCCGACGTCGTCGTCGAATTCCAAGCTTCCGACAGTGATCGATCTTCCAATTCCGCCGAGTATCCCAGATCGGAATTTCACGCCTAACGTCGTTTGCCCCACTGTGGGCGCCAACTGTCGAGACAACGTAGTAGTTTTCGTAGACGGGGGTGCCATGAGACTACGGTAGAGACGTGGGGTAACGGGATAGCGTAGTAACACAGAACACGGGATTTTACCCAGGTTCGGTACGTCGCGACAGTACGGCGTACCTACTCCTGCACTTCTCACTAATTGGGACTAAAGCCCGTGAATCTGGGTTACAATGTGAGGATATAGATCTAGCTTCTCGGCGAGGATGAGCTTCTCGGCGAGTTGCGTAGAGCTTGAACTTGTGAACTTGTTTAATCTATCTCCCGTCCGGCTTTATATAATAGCCGGATTAGGGCTTACAAAATAGGAAACCTAGAAGACTACGTTTAACTTGTAACTTGGAAAGCAAGGAATCCGTCTTCTCCTCCAAGCCAGATCACGTGGGCCGCGATCCGGGTTCTTCTAGAATCCGGCTTCTACGCGTCGGACTACTGGGCCGCCCAATGGACCTAAGCCCATTACCATGTAGGCCACGCTGGTAGTCCGGCTCTTTGTCTACCATCTTCTATACCCCTATTCAGTATATATCCGACAACATGGATCTTCCGTTCGAACGAGTATCTGTGCACAATTTCCATCCAGCCGATTTCCTGCTCTCGTTTGCTGACGAAGAGGGTCGGAACCGGGTCGCGTCGAGGACATCTCTGCAGTGCAATGGCTTCAGTCTGTTCTTTAGGCCTTGGAGTAGGTTCGATCAAGCCAGCAAGGGCTGTTTGGGGAAGAAGGTGAGCTTGGTCATAGAGGGGATCCCACCACACGCTTGGGCAGTGGAAACCGTTGAAGATCTTATCGGTACTTCATGCTTAGTGTGAGATTTCGCGCCGGAATCCAGCTCGAGGGAGGATATGGCCATGCTCAAACTAACGGCTTGGTCATCGGAGCTTTCCTCGATCCCTTCCGCGAGAACGCTTGTCATCCCGGAGCCGGCGGGGCTTGGTGACCGCACGCCCTCACCGCCGCCGTCTTCGGATCCATTCCGCCCGCGCAGCCCTACTCCGGTGGCCAACGGCAATGAGGTAGACACTCTCAAGTACCGGGTCCTGATTCATCTAGACGCTGTGGAGGAGGTGGTTTGGCTAGAGCGGCCGCCGGCGAGCGTTCCGCCGGTGCGTGATGGTGCTTGGAGGTCCCTCGATGAGATGGGTGCTTCCGGTGGTCGGCGGTGGCGCCAGCTGCCGTGGTCGAAGGGGACGCGGGACTCCCGTTCTACGGTCTCCGGGCCCGCTGCATGCAGCTGGGGAGCGCGCACCGTCACCCGTGACGCTGTTCGCGGTGATTGGAGGCTCCCTCCAATGGAGTGCAACCACGTGGAAAGCAGGCAGGAGTTCTCTTTCGCTACGGGGGCCCGCGGTGGACTGCAGCCTACCCCGGCTCGACAGGTGGCCGCGCCTTGCTCAGCGCCAGTCGTGGAAGGACCGAGTCCGATCCACCAACTGCGGTCAAGGGCGCCAGAAAGAGGTGGGCCCACTGGCCTGCGTTATGCGGATCGTGAGGTAGCGCCAGCCTTCCCCAACCGCTCTGAAAAAGCCAAGGAAAAGATGCAGATGGGGCCAAGTCCTGTCCCCGAGGTACGACCGTTTCCTTCCACCACTTTGGACGGGGAAGGATCCCGAGGCGGAGAAAGTGCGGCTGGGGCAAGACCGGTTTCAGCGGAGCGACCGTTTTCTCCCTGCGCACTGGCTGGGGTTGGATCCCGAGGTGATCTGGTTCCGCGTGAAGAAACGTTGGCAGAGTCTCTTGTGGTTGCTGTTACCCCACGTGGCGCTGCGGAGAAGGTGCGTTCTCCCCTGGTTGCAACCGCACTCGATGTGGGCCCGGGTGGGACATCTGCACGGGACAGCCCTATCGCTGCGAGGGAGGTTCCCAAGGAAGATTTTCTCGTTCCTATCCAGATGAGTCCACATGCGCCTCTACCTGCGGGTGCTACCGCCCTTGGGGTGGGCCCCGCCTTTTCTCCGGAGGCATGTGTCTTGACTAGTTCCAAGGGCAAGGAAGCGGACCCAACAGCTCTGTCCCTGGATCGTCTGCTTGGAGTGGCTCCTCCGTGGAGTCCGTCGTGGCTACTAGCTGCACCCCCACCCTATTCAGATGGGTATGCCCCACACAGAGGAGATTGAGGAGTATTTCGAGGTCGCTCTTTCCTCCCACGCTGATTCAGAGGAAGATGAAGTGGGACCAGTAGATCTTGGGGGAGATTACGAGGTGGGTTCTAGGGCGCTCGAGGATGCAACGCGTGCCAGGACTATGGAGCCGTTCGTCACTCTCCATGAGCCTCCACCTCTAGAGCACCAGCAGTGCAGCAGATTGAAGTCCTTCTGCGCAAATGTGCTAAAAAAGCTGGCCCCACCACTCCTTCGCGAGGTTGAGGTATCGCGCCCGGACTTGGTCCCCTGTACTCCGCGTCGACACACACGCAGCTCTAGTTTACCTTGCCCTGCAAGCAAACCCCTCAAGAAGGCTTCTGCGGCTGAGAATGTCCTCCTTAAGGCGCTTGGTGTGGTCCCAGACAACATGGTGGTGGACGGCGCAGCGTTACAGCAGTTCAGGGACCTATTTGACTCACCGATGAAAGATGAGCACCTTCGCGTTGTTGCCTCGATCTTTGGCAAGGAGTTGCCACCCCTAGGGGTGTTGCAGGAGATGAGTACCCCCGTAGTTTGTGTTCACTGAGGAGTTAGGGTGTTTTTAGCCCTGGAGTGGAGTTCCAGCTGTCAATTCTTTATGGATCTAAACATTGACATTTTGAGCTGGAATCCTCGCGGTCTTAATGAGCCTGCGAAGAAAAATGCCGTGAGGGAGTTTGTGGAATCCTTAGACGTTAATATCGTATGTCTCTAGGAAACTAAATTGAGTTCGGTTGATCGCTTTGTGATCCTTCAGTGCCTGGGACCGAAGTTCGATGGTTTCGATTTCCTCCCGGCCATCGATACTAGAGGAGGCGTGATCGTGGCTTGGGACACGACAGTGCTTAATTTTTCCCATGTCAGCAAAGACTCTCACACGCTGACTGGGGAGATTACAACAAAAGAGAATAAAAGATGGTGGATGTCGGTGGTGTATGCTCCACAATTTGATGCAGAGAAGACTCTTTTTCTGCAAGAGCTGACGGAGAGGCGTTCTCTCTGCCCTGGCCCCTGGATCATTGTCGGGGATTTCAACATGATCCTTTCGGCAGCCGAAAAGAATAATGCCAACCTGAACAGAAACATGATGAGTCGTTTCAGGAACTTCATAAACTTGCACGAGCTACGAGATACTTATTTGCACGGCAGGATGTTCACTTGGTCTAATGAGAGGGCTACCCCAACCATGACCAGAATTGATAAAGTTCTTGCTTCAGTGGATTGGGGCATTCTCTATCCAGACTGCATTCTGCAGGCTCTGTCGAGCAATATTTCTGATCACACCCCTATTCACCTTTCTTTGAGCGCAGCGGTCAAACCCAAACGGAGATTCAGATTTGAGTTGTTTTGGCTAAAGCTTGAGGGCTTTGAGGAGGCTGTTAAGGAGGGCTGGGTTTGTGACGAAGGGATTGTGGACCCTTTTAAGCGTCTTGACGCTCTTTATAGGAACTTGGCCTCCCACCTCCAATCTTGGGGGCAACGCAAGGTGGGTAACATCAAAATCCAGCTAGCTATCGCCAACACTGTTATTTTCCACTTGGAGTCTGCTCAGGACAGGAGGCAGCTTTCTGCAGGGGAGCTTTGGCTTCGGCGTACCCTCAAACTGGCTATTCTAGGGCTGGCTTCTCTTGAGCGCACGATGGCTAGACAGAGATCTAGGATGAGATGGCTTAAAGATGGAGATGCAAACACAAGACTCTTCCATGCTGTGGCTAATGGCAGAAGAGCGAAAAATTTCATCCCTGCTATCAGTTTGGATGGGAGGATTGTCACCGATCAAGCTGATAAAGAGGAGGCATTCTATCAAGCTTTCCATAACTTGCTGGGGAAGATCCAAACGAGAGAGCACTCCATGGACTTAGACTTCATCGGTGTTATCCCTCAGGATGGTCTAGAGTTGGAGGGGTTTTTCACCGAGGATGAGGTTTGGGCGACCATCAAGGAGTTACCCCCGGACAGGGCTCCGGGGCCTGATGGTTTTATAGGGGCTTTCTATCACAAAGCCTGGCACATAATAAAAGCCGACATTCTGGCTGGATTGCAGAAGTTTGCAGTTGGAGATGGACGAGGCTTCTCCAAGTTGAACAGAGCCCTGATCACTCTAATCCCCAAGAAACAGGATGCCCTAGAGACGGGGGATTTTAGACCTATCAGCCTTGTTCATAGCTTCTCCAAATTGTTCTCTAAGCTGCTTGCAAACCGCCTTAGATCCAAGCTTGGAGAGCTAGTGAGTGCAAATCAGTCCGCCTTTATCAGAGGCAGGAGTCTTCATGATAATTTCATCCTGGTGAGACAAATGGCTCGTAAAATCAACACCAGGAGGGAGCAGGGAGTCCTTCTCAAAATTGACATCTCCAAGGCATTTGACTCCCTCTCCTGGGCTTTCTTGTTGGAGGTGCTTAGACACAATGGTTTTAGTAGATGGTGGTGCAGAATGATTGAGACCCTGCTTCAAACTGCCAGCACCAAGGTGATTGTTAATGGTGTACCTGGCAAAAGGATCAATCACGTGAGAGGGCTGAGGCAGGGGGACCCAATTTCTCCCATGCTCTTTGTTCTTGCAATGGAAGTGATGTCTATCACTGTTGCAAAGGCTGTGGATGCAGGTCTGTTCTCCCCCTTGGTACGTTGCACCGCGACTCAGAGACTCTCTATCTATGCGGATGATGTGGTCATGTTTGTTAAACCCCTTGAGACAGAGTTGAGAGTGGTTCAGAGCATCTTGCAGCTGTTTGGGGAAGCCTCGGGTCTTAGGGTCAACTATGCCAAGACCTCTGCAACACTCATCAGAGGAGACGAGCAGGATGAGGAGCTTGTCGCACAAGTTCTGGGTTGTAGCATTACCAAATTCCCCATAAAATACCTCGGGCTGCAATTAGCGTTGCGTCCTCTGACTAAGAGTGAATGGCAACCCCTCCTGGACCAGGTGCTTAGGTGTGTTCCGTCGTGGCAGAGCGGAATGATCGCGAGAGCGGGTAGACTGACCCTGGTTAAGTCTGTAATCTCTGCAAGACCAGTGCACCAACTACTTGTGGCCGAGGCCCCCTGCTGGCTTCTGGAGGAGATCAACAAGTGGTTGCGTGGACTCCTGTGGGCGGGATCTGAGCGGGCGACAGGCGGACAGTGTCTGGTGGCATGGGAGAATGTTTGCAAGCCATACTGCTTTGGGGGCCTAGGTATAAAAAACCTGGAGACACAAGGACTGGCACTTCGAGTTAGATGGGAGTGGTTGAGGAGGACGGACATTTCGAGACCCTGGACATGTTGAAGGACACTCTTGCAGCAGAGGTGTTCAATAGTCTGGTTCGCATCAGGGTGGGAAACGGAAAGAGGACGCTTTTCTGGAAGGATAGGTGGTTTAGAGGGGTTGATGTTCAGGCCTTAGCCCCTCTCCTTCGTGTGGCAGTGAATGTTAGAACCGCAAATAAGAGAACAGTGGAGGAAGCTCTGAGGGAGAATCGATGGATTACGGACATTAGGGGAGCTTGGTCCGAAGCTATGTTCTCTCAGTGCGTGAGGCCGTGGCTCGCTATCCAGGAGGTGCCACGGGATGTATCTAGGGAGGATGAGTTCGGGTGGCCAGCTGATGCTCGTGGGATTTACACCGCGAGCTCCACCTACAAAGCTCTATTCCAGGGGCAGATACGTTTTCCCCTTGCGAATGGAGTCCGGAAATGCTGGGCACCGATGAAGTGCAAAATCTTCCTTTGGCTTGCACTTCAGTACAGAATCTGGACCTCTGACAGGAGAGCAAGGCACGGCCTGCAGGACCATCCGGAGGTCTGCAAGCTATGTTTGCAGGAGATTGAGACCACTGACCACATCCTTGTACACTGTGTGTTCACAAGGCAGATGTGGTGGAGATGCGCGAGCAGGCTTAACATCCAGATCCCCGCGCCGACGATGGTCGATACACCCGGGAACTGGTGGCTGACAGTTAGAGCAAGATTCCGAGGCAAGCAAAAGAAACAGGTCGACTCTCTGATAATTTTGGGTACCTGGATGGTCTGGAAGCAGCGCAACGCCAGGGTCTTCCATAATGACGGGCATATCTGCACAGAGGAGATTTTGGCCCAACGAGTGCTTGAAGAGTTGAATCGCTGGGCACAGGCAGGTGCAGGAGTTGGAGCACTACTTCGTGAGTAGTCAGCTAGGTCTAGAGTAGAGTGGAGTGTGTTCGACAGCTAGGTGGCTTGTACTGTTGCTGTCGGTGTCTTCGTTGTAACTTTTTCTCTCCTTCTATAAAAATCAGGTATGCAATTGCATACCCTCGAAAAAAAAGCCTAAATTGAAAATAAAATAAAATTTGTAGTTGCCTATTCACCCCCTCTAGTCATACTCTTCGATCCTTTCACCGTGCCCGACGCTTGTTCGCGCCTCCATGCTCGTGGGAGGTGGAGCAGGCCGCCGGCACCGCCCTCGTCTGATTTCTCCTCGTATGGGTTGGGTGGGTTAGGCGGGTTGATTTTTTTTTAAATATTTTACTTTTTGAAAATTTTATTTTCTTAATTGGGCTAACAAGTGAGCCCATCGCCGGAAACCGTATCAATTCGTTATCGGAGTCGGTTTAAGGGCTTTTGAGAAAGGAAAAAGTATCCGATAAATTTTTGTGATAAGAACCAAAAAATGGTATTAAACCAGAATTTTACTCCAAACTTGGTAGTTTTATGCTACTCTCGCAGTCTCAAATAATGGATTTAAATTTGTCTAAATATAAATATATGTAGACGTGTTTTAGTGTATACATACATATATATTTAGATAAAGTTGGATCAATTATTCTGGGGCGGAGGGACTCAGTCTTGTATTAGGTGTTGTAAAAAATGATAAAAATAGATGTATCCGGATATATTTTAGCCTTACATACTTCTATTTTTATCTATTTTTGCGACAATTTATATGAGAAGGATGGAGTATTATGTCTCACATGTCAACGTCTGATTTATAACCGAGAAAAGGCCACTACCATCAAGGTTAAAGAATGCAGTTTTTTTTTTCTGCAAAAGAAAGTCCAAAGAAAATTTAAGTGCCTCGGTAACAACTTGGGCCAACTGCACGCACACCCATGGGCCTGAGAAGTCAGGCCAGAGAAGCATTTAACGCTAGCTCGCTTCCGTGCAACTCGTACCAGCAGAGCATCTGCACGAAATCCCCCCCCAAACCCCGCAGAGGTCACGCCGCCGCCCCGACTACGGCCGCCGGCCTCCGTTTTCCCCTCCTCGATGGAACCTCAGCAAGAGTCGACCGCTAGCAGTCGTAAGCGGCGCCGAAGAGGAGGAGTAAGGAATCGCCAGAAGGCTAACTCTTCCTCACAGCAGGCACCTCCGCCCGCCCCTCCACCGGTCGCGCCTTCCCAACCGACGAAGCGGCATCGCAAGGCCGGCGAGGCCGCCGCCATACCCAAGGGACGCAAGCCTACGAGCCTCCTCGACAAGGTAATGCCCTCATAGTGTTAGAGATTCCTGGAGCTGGATGGGTACAATGAGGGGCGTGGGTAGCGGAGTCTTCATTTCGTTTGCAAACTGGTGTGTCCGGTGAGATGATAAAGCGGATTTGGTCCACCCCTAATTACAAATCAATGGAGGTTTTTTACTTTTGAGTACTTGTTCGTTTCATTAAAATCCCAGAAGATCAATAACTCTAGAACATATAGAATATGCGTGCATGGAAACAATTGTACACGATTATGATACACAAATATCGGGGATTATGATTATATCAAAATGTATATGTAAAAGAAGTAGACTCGCATTAGAGACTGAATACGATTTTTTTTGGTCCATTGCAGATATCATCGTATTTTGTCTATATTCTGTTATTCCAACATGTTCTCCAGTTTTACTGTTATGAAACATTAAGGACTTTTTGTAATGGAGATGTACTTAAGCATAGAAAGGGAGGTATGATTCTAAAATCATATTTAAGGATGTGATCAGTGTAAGGGGTTTTGAAAGGACGAATAGGTTTATGATCTGTGTTCATAATGTCGATGCCTAGGCTACAGATCCTAATATGCTTCAATATCTGGCTGAATTTAATACATGGCTCCATCACATAAAATAAGCATTTTCTCCCTAATTTGTTCCCCTTTACAAATCCCACACTTCATATGTAATTTGGATGGCTGGAGTTGCAAAACATGATTAGTAGTAGAAAGTGAGGTGTGCCAAACGACGTGAAGATGGGGACCATTGCTGCAACAATTCCAGGGATAATAAAGTTGATGAAGAACTGTAAGTTCTTTAGGACTAGATTTTTTTATCTACCAATGACCAAGATTCCAGGACAATGCCATTTGGGAAATGATGCTTAGCTGAAGCATCAGCTGATTGCTGTTAGATATTTGTTTCCGTTCTTAGCCACGTAGTCATGTTGAAGTGCTTCTTCAGCCAAGTAAACCTGTAATGAACTGGGTTAAGATCTGGCCATTGGGATTTTTGTTTTCTTGTATTATTGAACACCTATGTTTTTAAGTAATGGAAATCGATAACAGCCCTTTTCTCAAAAGGGACAAAAGAGAACATATTGGTATTGATAGGATTGTGTTGCTTATACCTTCTATTTCTTTCTTTGACATTTTTTCATTAGTTAATTTAATTTAATGATTTGTTTTCTGGTGATGTCCATCTGTAGATGCGCGCGAGATTATCTGGAGGCCATTTCAGAATGTTAAACGAGAAACTGTACACTTGCAGGTTCGCATTCTTTCCACAAAACAAACCATTTTGTTTAAGTTGATGTGTTGGTACTTGGACCGTGTAGGATAGTTTTGGCCAATATTAAAGCTTTAAAACATGGTAATACTTCAGTTTTATATTTGAAGTATATGGTATCCATGACCAACCAGATTTGTTTTGGTACAAATATTTGCCAAATACTACCTCTGTTTCAAAATGTAAGCCTTTTTAGTAAGCTAAACTAGTTTGCTAAAAAGGCTTACATTTTGGAACGGAGGGAGTATTAACCATGAAATGTGATAAAAGTTGTATCCAACAATTTTTAACCTTAACACCAGCAATATTCTACATGCATTTTTGGACCTGGTACTGCCAATTATCTCCCGTATCTTGCGGTAGCCTGAAAACATGGGATTGCTTTCTTTTTAACCAAGTGGTGTGTGTACCTTTACTCTTGGAGGTGGAATACTAGAGCACCCATAGAACCAGTGCATCAACATTCACGTGATTTACACTTCTCATATGTGCTTTATCTTTTTCAGCGGACAGGATGCATTTGACTACTTTAAAAACGAGCCTAAGCTTTTTGACGTGGTATGTTATGTATTTTTTTCTTCTACCATTAACATTTTCATCTGCTAGAATACATGTTTTTTGTCTTGTGAGCACATTGGTTCTTGACAACAAACTTAGTATTTGGGCAGGGTGAGGTGTTGCATGTGATGATATGTGACATCCCAAACACATAAATTCAGTATCCATTGTTTGTTTTTCTTGTGCTTCCATCTTTGTCTTTTCGAGTGGTCTTTTGCTTCCATCCGTTTGAGTCTCTTCGTCATTGTTCTTTCTTTGTTTTGAACATGGTTTCTTGTTTGCATATTCCATCTGAAACTACCTTGCGGTGATAGATATGAGGAAAGTTTGCTGCATAGCTGACCCTGGGGAAGCAACTCCATATTCACATGATACGTGGTTGAAATTTCACTCTGTTCTCTTTTAGTATCACGCAGGATATCAAGAGCAGATGTCACATTGGCCAGAGCAGCCAGTCAATGTAATAATCAATTGGTTGAAGAGTCATAGTAAATCATGGACCGTTGCTGATTTTGGCTGTGGTAATAATGCTAAGAAGTTACTTTTCGAACCTGGCACTTTCTTGCAATTTATCTCTTGTTATCTCCCTGCACAAGCATGATAGTACCATTCACATTGTACTCAGGCAATGCAGCAGTTGCTAAAAACGTGAAGAACAAGGTCTTCTCCATTGATCTTGTTTCAGAGGACCCTTCGGTGATTGCTTGTGATATGGCTCATGTAAGCACTAACCACATGTATTTTTTGATCTTTCTATGGTTTGAGATATGCTATTTTTGTCAACTTTCATTTTAGCTTCAGACACACTTCTGACTAATTCTCTATTAGTTCTTGTCATCCTTGTCATGATCTTCATTATTACTGATAATCTTGAGAACAACACAACTCTTTATTTCAGAAGATAGGAATTCCAGATAAATAGATCCGCATTCCTGATTTAGGCTTGTGTCCAGTGGGATAGTACAGAATGACTTAAGTATAATATGATGAACACCGACAATATTCTCTTGCAACACCTTGGCATTTTTGGCTACATTACTTTTGTAGCTACTTGTAGTTGCATATTTTATCTGCTAATTTTCGAGTTTTACATGGAATCCTCATGTAGCGACCTCCCAACCTCTCGAAGCCATCTTTCCCGCTGCTAATAGCACTGAAAATGTCCCCTTCCCTTCCTTCCATCCGATAGCCTTGGTAGCCGTTTGCCACATAAGGGGGCCTTTCTCTTTTAGCTTGCCTTCTCACTTCTCTCCTGTGGTACGATAGTGGTTGTTATGTGCTTCTTTTTGTTTGTGTGCGAGATGCTGTCTGTGCTTAAGTTGTTTCATTCAACTGAGGTGTGCCGTGGCCACGGTTCAAAAAGGCGCGCCTAGGCGGGCGCTTAAGCGCGCCTAAGCTCTGGGCGTTGGCCCAACGCCCTAGCGCTTAATGGCGCTTAAGCGCGCCTAATAGCGCTTAAGCAGGCGCTTTGGTCAGGAAAGCGCAAGGCGCTGGCAAAACGCATAATTACCGCCTAGCGCCTTTTTGAACTTTGGCCGTGGCTGAGACTGACCCATTTGGAGAGTTGTGCTGCCTAAATAAACTGTTCTTTTTTTCTTTTACCTTTTGTTCTTGTGTTGATTTGGGTCTTTATTTTCATCGCTTGGGCTTCTGTTAGAAAGTAAATACTGGATCAATACTTCCACTGCTCCATGGTCAAGCAGAGTTGATGACATGGCTTGGTGCTTGACAAAATTGAGTGCTCGATCTTTGCGTATTATTTCTGTGCACCACTTTTTCCAGTTCTTGGCGATGCAATCTGTGATCTATTTCTCACTCCAAGCTACTAGCTCATGCTACATAAGTATATATGTGGAATGTTCATCCTTTATTTTGATCTTTGTACTCAGCAAGTTGTAATCAGCATGTAGGACTGACAATCAAATACAATTTTCCTTTGGGGGATTGAGCTTCTTTAAATACTTTTTGCATGATACTTCCTGATGTTAAATATTGCATTCTTCTCTTGGGAACAAAAGCTATTTTCATCAATATTCAGTACATAGGTGTTCAGAAATATTCAGTACATAGGTGTGCGGGTTAAGTTTATAGTTGCAACCAATGTAGTTGATAATGGGAGCTATATTAGTTAACAAAGAAATGCTCTATCTATCTTTAGTATATCACGGCAGTATCCTTTAGGAAACATTTACTGACTTTTAGGAATTTGAAATATTGGGTAACCCAAATTATCAGCAATGCGATCTGTTGTTTTCCTGTTTTTTATGCACTGGTTGACCTCATCAAGTTTATTCTCGTGGCATTCCTTTTGTTTTCAAACTTATGCAGTGCCCCCTTTGAAAAAAATTAGACGTCAAATGTGTTAAGAACCAAACATATAAGATAAACACGACAATGTCTCTTTTGGTACCCGTCTTGTTACCTTAAATGTCTAGTCATTTATTCACAGACCCCTTTGGAGCCATCCTCTGTAGATGTGGCAATATTTTGTCTTTCTTTGATGGGAACCAATTTTCCAAGTTACCTACAGGAAGCGAATAGAGTCCTGAAGCCAAGGTTTGCTTATGATTAGCTGTTACACTTTTAGTACGAACATTCTATAGCTTACCCTTTTTGTATTCACACATTTGTTTATGCAGTGGTTGGTTGCTTATTGCGGAAGTGAGGAGTAGGCTAGACCCAAACACTGGAGGTGCTGATCCTGATAAGTTTTCTGAAGCCATCAGTCAGCTTGGTTTTTCCCTTGTAACAAAGGTTTGTATTTACTACTTACTATCCTCAAAGATTTCCTATTCGGATCTCATCTTGATAACCACGATGTGGTAATTCTATTTAGTGAATGTCCAGAAGTATTTCAACATAATACCGCTCTCGTCTCCTTGCTAGCTTCCTCATGTACCCAAATTAGTCTAAACTAAGGTCTAGACTCCAGGAACTCATATGTGAAAAAAACCACGCGCTCTGTTTATTTGCCTATGAAATAGCAGCTTAAATAGTACCCATCAATTTCATTTGTTCATGGATTTTGGGTTGAAAATTAACTGGATACAAACAAGATAAAATCGTTGCATATACCATGTTTGTGTTAGACAACATATGTAGGGAACTGGATCAATTCTGCGCACTGTTTTCTGCTGGTGCAAGTAATTCTTCTAATTTGTAAGAATTTTTTATCTTGACCTTTGCAGATTGCATGCACCATACAGTACTATTAGATTTTTGGGAAAATTGGCCGGTGGAGACGGTTATTTTCTGCCCTTTGACAAAAGACACTGCCGGATTCTGTTTTTTCCCACTACCATTACGATTTGGTGTATCATTTGCCAAAACACACTATGGGGCCAAAAAGGAAAATCACAGCTTGGGGAAGAAATAAATACAATTAAAATTACGTTTATACCCTCTGTCTTCCCATCCCAAATCGATCCGGGAATCCTCCCGAACCATCCCCAATGTCAAATCCTCCCTGCTTTCTTCACGGCCGACGCGAGCAAGCGAGCTCCCCCACAAGTAGCAGAATCCATCTCCCGCGCACAAGGCTAATGCGGATGTGGCCGCCGCTGGCATGTGCTGCTTGTCCGGCGCCTGCGGCCGCCGTCCCGCACGTCGCATGGCCGCCGCTGCCAGCTGCTTTCTCACTGGAACATGCTGCTACTCCTGTCTCTTGCGCACGCTATTGGCCTCCTGCTGCTGCTGCTCTCTCTCTCTTATCTCGTTGTGCACACAGCTGCTACTTTGTCTCTCTGTCCACACATGCTGCTGCTATTTCTTTGTTCCTAGTTCTCACGGGATGCAAGCTGGTGCCCTGTTTCTCTTATGTGATGATGCTCCTTCTCCCTCTCTAATTAATCCCACCAACATATCTCTCTACACTTGATTTTCACTCATAGATAGCTTACATGTATTGAATCGATAATGTGGCAAAAAAAAGAAAATCCTTTTCTGTCTAGCCGCAAGAGAGGAAGGTAGAAGACGAGGGTATAAAGGTAATCCTGTCTGTAACTTTCCTTTTCTGGCATATAGTGTGTTCTGGCAAACGGTACACCAAATTGTAATGGTACTGGGCAAAGAAAAGGAAAATCCGGCGGTGTCATTTGGCAAAGGGCAGAAAATAATGGTGTCCACCGGCCAATTTTCCCTAGATTTTATCATTATATCGTGTACTTCCCTTGCATATGTTGCTTCACTTCATAGGACCAACCCTGTTTCTTGTCATGCTGACGTATCCAGAGTTAAAGATTGTTCCAAAGGCCTGTATCCTTGAAAACTGAATCTTCATATGCTCATACTAAATTCTGATTTTTGTATATCCGGTTACACAAAATGTAGTATTTGAAGCGGAAATGATGCTTAGTGTGTTCACTAATAATGGACCATGAGAGATTGCCACAGCTTTAAACATTGCATCCTTGAGATATGCTTCAGGAAAACTGTTCTTTGTGCCCACAAAGAGCGTGGATCTAGTATGAAATTATTGTTTTCTGGAAAATTTTCCCATTGATGCATCATTTTATGTTCCACGGTTGAAAGTCCATATGACGGATTTTTGTTTTGTTTGGACTCCGATTTCTTGTTATATATAATAATGTGCTCGTAGCTTCGGGCGAACTTGGCGTGGTTTGTGTTATATTGACATAGACATACGAGCACAATTTATTATCTGAAAAGAGAAGAGTGCTCTGTGACTTGTAAGTTGTAACTGCTAGTTGGTTCCTTTCTGCAGGATGTGAACAACAAAATGTTCGTCCTGTTTTATTTCAGGAAAAAGGTTGGTCACTTTTTTGCCTACCTGCTCTATCAATGAGTAGACAATTAACAATTGCATCATTGACATAGTGGAAATACATTGTAACACTGTATTCTGTGGCTTGACCTGACTCTGCAGGAAAAGAGCAAGGTGGTGTTGGAAAACATTGACTGGCCCCAGTTGAAGCCTTGCTTATACAAACGGCGATGATCTCGTACTCTCCGATAGCTATAGTAGCGCTAGACCTCTTCTTAAGTCTGGTTAAGTTAATTTGTGTTAGCCTTCTGTATGCCTGTCTTTTCAGCTCCTATTTCTTTTAGTACCTTTCCGCAGCTGTATGTTTTTTTTGAGTGTGGCGTAACAGACATTACGAGACAGGACCTAGTCCCTTGCTGTTGACGCTGTAAATCCAGGCAGTGTAAAGGTTAATACAGTTCTCAATACGCTTCATATCTTTGCCTGGGCCATGTAAACGAAGTGGCAGATAGGATCGATAACATTTGTTGTGCTATTTCTTATGCATGGTAGCTCATTTCTCCCAGATCACAACGAGGCCACCCGTGTAGCTAGACCTTCCCTTTTTTACCGGAATGGCTGGGATTGGCATCGCCTATTACGATTGACAGTTGCTGCCACTTCTGGATTGCGATTTGCTACCGCCGATTTGGCTGCCTGCCACTTCCTGGTAGAAAATTGATGCCTTTCCCTGGGTCAAACTCGCCTCTACTTTCTTCACATGTGGCTCACCAGTCTATAGCTCCTAACGGATGATAATGCAGGTCCGTGGACTTCCATCAATCTACTCAACATGCTTGAGAAGTAAGCAAAATATTGGTTTTGTGGCCCATTGACCTGGTTGGAAGTCTATGCAAATGTGCTCTTGTCTTGTACTTCCTCCGTCCCAAATTAGGTGTCGTGGATTTGTTAAAATATGGATGCATCTAGACGTGTAGGATTTTCGCTGAATTGTTCTTGTGATTTTGGAGTAGTTTTTTTTTTTCTTGTATTAGACGCACTTATCAGTCACTGTGATTTGCTTATGCCTTTTATCTGTTGTGCATTTTGCATTCCTGTCAACTTTCTCCATCTCCTGTTCCGGTAAATTTTCATCCACGTGATACGATCCAAACAAGCCCTTTTTTAAGTGCTCGAGCGATATCGTTGTTAATCGTTATGAAAACGATACTCCGGTTGAGACTTTTATTGGTTTGTTATCCGGTCCGGTGCCCCACGGCCGGTGACGCACTGACGCCTCATTCCAAGATCCAAGTAGCCACTAAGTTAATGCTACACAGTGGTTAATGCCCTGCTGACGGAGGATTGCGTTCAGATCTAGAGCTCTCTCTCTGTCTCTCTGTGTGTGTGTAATTAATAAATTATGTTTGAACCAGATGGGTTTTAGCAGGAGGTGTTTGGCCACCGACCGATCGAGCCGCTTCTCCCCGAGCAATCCCTGCCAAACCAGTACTGATGGTTTGGCGTACGTGTCACTCTAATTAGCTTCTCTTCTTAATGATCCTTGGCTCCACACCCCACAAGATATACCAATAATTATAATTAATAAATAATTGAGTATCGCGGCCGCAATGATCGAATCATACGTTTAGACAAGAAGCTAATTCGTCCGATTCGGTCCATGCCGCGTTTGGACTTTCCTGCACTCCGCACACCTCTCGTTTTCCACCTTTGGCTAATTTCCACCTACTGACTTCCTACTCCTTGAGTATGCTATTACTGTTTGAAGAGTACTAGTAATAGTACGTGTGTCATGGTACATTTGAATAGCACTATATCTGGCATGAGAAGCGGCGGATTAAGCATAGCGCGATCACAAGTCCATGCACAAAAGCCTATGAACGATGCTATGTGTACGACGAATGTTGTCCGATTCTCGTACGTCGTTCGATTACTGATAGTATCCTGGAAATCTTTTGAACGCTATAATTTCTATATGCGTGCCATGTTACATGTGTCCTAATATCTCGTGCCCACTAGCTCCATCCCATTTCACACGGGGCGCCTACACATTTTGATATTCAACTTTGGCCATCGATTTCATCTATGTCATGAAAATATATCATTCAGTTCATATCCTGGAAATCTTTTGAACGCTATAATTTCTATGGCACACGATTCATTTATTATTAATGAATGTTTTTTTTCCTTCCTTTAAACTCCATGTGACAATGAACCTCGAAGCTACATGCCCCCTAACTATGTACTAGGGATGAACAATACTAGAGTAAGTGTAAACACTCTTGTAATGAAGCAAGCATCTCAAGGAGGCCGAACAATGTCGAGTAGCACCACCAATAACCCTTCCCTCTCTACCGATGTAAGGTCAGATAGGGTGACACTCTAATCACATGGTTGGTTGCCTGGTTGAGTCATCGGCTGGTGTACGGCCTCGAGCCTGGTGTAAACTCGGAACAACAACTCTATAATCAACATCATGGTATACAATGTCGACTTTGGTTTCTTTTGTAGTAGAGGTGTCAAGCATATTGATACACGGTCTCAGGGTCGGTGTGTGTATTGTGAAGTTTAGATGAACGACTAGCATGTTGCGGGGCCATGGATAGCCACCCCACATACATGGTTTTGGTTGATTTACGTTAACTTAAGTCACAAATGTATTGGTTTTTTATACATGCGAAGATGTTAACTCATTTGGAAAGAGAGAGAGAGAGGGGGTGGGACATATTGAAAATCAAATTAGCCAAGCCCAATTATAAAGATCCTCAAATATCTACTACTCCCTCCGATCCGAAATAATGGGCGCAAGATTGCGAATGGTTTAGGCAAAACTTTGCCTAACCATCCGACCATTAAATCGGATCGGAGGTAGTACTAATTCATTTGCAACAAGAGAAAAGAGAGAGAGAGGGGGTGGGCTAGGGCGAGAGACAATAGAATGGGAAAGACGAATAGTCACTGAAATCTCTCGATCTCACATTTTCTCACGCATCGTTTTACCCCTCCCTTCCTCCCTGTCTTCCCTCACGGGCTGCACGCTGCCTCGCTCCGACCGACCGCCACGCCCTCACATCCCCATCTCCATCTCTCTCCGCGTTGCTCTGCCTCTGCCACCGCTTCTCCCGCGCGCGGTCGGCCTCCTAGCTAGCTCTGCTCCTCAGCTTGATGCGGCGCCCGGCGCCGAGCTGCTTCTGCTGCTCCTCGCGCTCCAGAGGCGCCGGAGGCGAGCTCCCTCGACGCCTGGGGGCCTAGCCTCCTCGCGCTCCTACAGGAGGGAGATCCGGGGTTGCTTGGTAAGCTCTGCTCCCGCCCTGTCCTAATTTCCGACCAATCTGCCTGATCCCGCCCGATTCCGGTTCCTGCGCGCGTGCTCGCGGTAGATTACTGCCCGCCGCTTCTTAGTAGCAGTTCTTACCATAGACTAGAGTCCATGGGTGAGCAGTCGGGCTGTGACGCCCTTTGCGGTTCCATCTCTCCCCCTGGGCCGCCGCTTTTGACAGAGAAAAGCTTCGCGGCAAGCGTGGACTAAAATGGGGTCAAGGATGCTGTTTAACCGTAGGCGTGGCGGCTGGCGCCTCTGTCCGCGCTTCTGTCTTTTTTTTTGGCAAGATCGCTGCGTGCTGGCTGGCTCAGCTCAAGTCGCGCCGAGCAGGCCTCGAGTGGCTACAAGATGGTGATCTCGTCATGATGCAATGCAGAGGCTATTTCTTTTCGTAAGAGTTGGTGGAGATGTGCCTTAGTTTTTAAATTGCTGTGATTTTTATGCCGAACTGCATTCAAGCAACTCACTGCCGTCAGTGCTGGTACTAGAATAGTATTCATTAATTAGAATATGGAATATCCATTGATTAGATTTTTATTACTGCATGCATATGCATTTTTCTCTTGCCGTGGCTAGCTGGTTCTTTTTGTCGCGAACTTAAAGGAAATCATGGTAGCATGCGAACTTGCATATAAATGTTGAATGCAGTGGTGGATCCTTCTAGATTTATACCTATTTTCATTGAGGTGTTCACTGCGTATATTCATACTATCCTTACCAACTTCCGAAAACTTCCGTGGAGTGGCATGTGTGGAATTCACGAGATATCTTCTAGTTTCTACCTACATCCAGTGATGTGAAGCGTGCTACACGTGCTTATGATAGTAGTACTGATAAACTTGCAAATAGTTTTTTTTCTGAAGCAACATACTCTTTGAAAAAACTTTTGAATACTTCTAAAATTGTAATTCCTTTGATACACCTGACACTTCTATATCCTGTGAGCTTAGTACTGATAAACTTGCAAATAGTTTTTCTCCGAAGCAACATATTCTTTGAAGAAACTTTTGAATACTTCTAAAATTGGAATTTCTTTGATACACCTGACACTTCTATATCCTGTGAGCTTCTCTACAGTATGCTAATGGTATATTTTGCTACCAATTCCGAGCGCCTTCTAAAGAACATTTTTTTTATTTAAGCATTTAGTGTGGTCGTGTGACCCCACGGGACCCAAAGTGGATCCACTGTGTCTGGAATGGAGTCCGGGAGCGGGTTCTATGCGGGCGAAGGTCTTCAAATCGACCCCAACTGGCTCATCGACCCGAAGCTTCTCTTTGTTGGGCCACGTATCGGCGAGGGTGGGCATGCAAAGGTCTATGAGGGGAAGTAAGGCCCGTCTCTTTGCACTATTATCTAGAATTAGCTGATTTGTATGAATCATTTGCTTACAATTTACCTCTTGGTTGATGCTGTGGTTGTTAGGTACAAGAATCAAAACGTTGCCATCAAGATTGTGCACAAGGGGGACACCCCTGAGGAGGTGGTCAAGAGGCAGGGTAGGTTCTTGAGAGAGGTGACCATGCTGTCAAGGGTGCAGCACAAGAACCTTGTCAAGGTTTGTTTCTTTCTGATTATTGGCATTCTTTCATTGTGCTGGAAGTGTTGGGTGCTTTTGGATATTGAAACCTATATTTTCTTGTTGTTCAGTTTATTGGGGCTTGCCTAGAGCCTGTCATGGTGGTGGTGACTGAGCTATTAGTGGGAGGCTCTTTGCGGAAGTATTTAGTCAGCTTACGGCCTAGGAACTTGGAGCCTCGTGTAGCAGTTGGATTTGCATTGGACATTGCCCGAGCGATGGAATGTTTGCATGCACATGGGATCATTCATCGTGATCTTAAGCCTGGTAAGATTTTCCATTTTGCTGTCAGTTTGGGTTTGGTTTTGGGTCTGTGGGCCTTTCCACCTCTTCCACTACTAAGTCAATTTATGCAGTACGCTTAAACGTGCACATTTAATGTGGTGTACTGTTATTTTTGCATTTGGCGTTATTTGTAGCAATGTTTTGCATCCGTTCATGTGTGGCTTTCTGCCATCAGAACAAAGTTAAGGAGATGCTAGGTAGTTGATTAAAAAAGTAACCAGTGAGAATTTTACACAAACACTACTTGGTGATATACCAACGGAACATTATAGTTTATGTCACCAAAGCAAGCATAATTGTCCATACATTTTGATACGTTGAAGCATTCATAAGTTCCTCAATTATTACATGTATAGTGGAACAAGCAAGTAGCAAGACGCAGATTGATTACTCAAGCAGATGTATAGGCATATGTAATTTATGACATCCGAGTCTCATTCTATAAATTAGTGAGAATTTAATGAATCAATCCTCAGAGTGCAGCCGCTGTAAGTTCTTTTTTTCCGAAAAGGAGAGCATAGTCCCAGCCTCTGCATCGGAGTGATGCACACAACCTTTTATTGCATAGTTACGGTTATTACAAATCAGGGATCATCCAAAATGGCTACATGAATCAGCCACCGGAAAACAACTAGAATAACAAAACTAAACTAGTAAACTAAGCTCCCGTTGGTCGGGCGGAAGAAGGAAGGACCACATTGTTGATCACGTACATAGCTCTAAGGGCAACCTGCACAAAATGTGTAGCTCCAACCTTGTTAAAAACCACATCATTCCGGCAATTCCATATAGCTCAAATAAATGCACAAACGCCAATGCAAATGCGAGATTTAGTTTTCTTATTATCCACCCCCATAAGCCAGTTACCAAACATAGTAGAAATACTAGTAGGAGGTGAAATATTAAAATTAAATTGTACGAGTCTCCAACTATTACGTGCAACAAAACAGTATAGAAATAAGTGTTCAACAAGGTTCTATAATACTCAGACATGCATAATTTATTCTATGATACTCGACATGTTCTGATTTCGCCTCTTAATAATATGATTTCTGTGCTCATGCATTGGCTAATTGAATATCTTTATTAGTCAGAAACTAAGATATCACAAAACATAGTAAGTAGCGTGTCATTTGCATATATAAGCAGGAAACTGTGGCGCTGCGCGTCAGTGTAACCCGTATGTGGGTGTTTGGATCTGACTTGGATTCAGGTGTTAAATTGAGGAAACAGGAATATCACTCCGACATGGACACGGGTGTCGGTATCCAACTCAGATTCAACTCGAATTTGGGTGTCCGGTTGTAGAAAAAGAAAAAAAATAGGGTACAGAGACAGACCTTGACTGATCCAGACAGTCAAATTGAGCATCCATCCTGCAACCTGACGCATACCTCTCTCTTTGGGCCTATCGAATGTACGTCATTTAGAGCATCAAGTTGCATATTTTGAGGGATGTATGTCCTCGTTGAGACTGCCTGTGCAGTGTGTACAAGTAGTTTCGTTATTCAGCCAGCAATTAGTCACAGGCAATCGTTGCATGTACTCCCTCCGTTCCATGTCAGATGACTCTCACATAGATGTATCTAGACATATTTTAGTGTTAGATACATCTATTTGAGAGTCATCTAATATAGAACGGAGGGAGTACCTTTTATTGTTTCTGTCTTGCGCAAGTGTGTCTTTATTTTTCATGACTACACTATCGCCTACTTACTTTTTTTTTTCATTTTTTTCTTTCTTTTAGTTTAAAAGTCAGTGTTGGGGGATATGTATATCTCATCTTTAGAAATATGAGGAATGATTTGGGGTTAGTGGCGGACCCAGAATTTCGAAAAGTCCGGGGCTAATTTCTAGAGCCCAAAAATTATGAAAAATCATTACTTTCTATTCCCCAAGAGGAGCCTCAGCCTCCGGGACGTCAGGCGCCGCCATACTCATACTCCCAACCAACACACCCACTCCTTTCACCGCCTGCTCCTCCACTCCTTTCACCCCCTCCTCCTCTACTCCTTTCACCCTCTCCTCCACCGCCTCCTCCTCCACTCCTTTCACCCCCTCCTCCACCTTGACGGACGTCGGCTTGGCGGGAAAGCCTGGAGGCGGGCCCATGGGATAGGCCAGGAAGGTGTGGCGTCGCGTGGAGCTGGGCGAAATGGCACCACCCCGACTGCTCCTTGGCGAGCTCCTTCCTGTACTCGTCCTTGAGCGTGTCCACCTTCTTCTTGCACTCGGCGAGGCTGTGGTCGAAGTGAAGGACGCCGGCGGCGCGGTGCTCATTGACGGCGCTGCACACCTCGAGCCATTCGATGGCGTCGTGCCGGAGGTGCATCGGGCCCCACGCCCGGATCAGCTCATGCGTTTCGCCGTCACTCCACTGCACGCGGGCGACGACCGAAGTGAACATGGTGCGCAGGTGGCGAGGGGAATGGAGGGGCTGCTAGAGCTAGCTGCTTTGCCTGCTAGCGAGGCATCTGAGTGCCGAAAATAGGTCCCATTTTACTTTTTTGCACTTTGGAAAATAGGTCCCACATGACATGAGTACATGACACGAGGTATGTGTGGGAAGCTGGTTCGGTACGTTCGTAGTTCGTTTAAGAGCTAGCAGCGTGCTTCATGGAACTCGACACCTCTCACGGAACAAAGTGCAGTACACCATCTCCCACTCAACAACAGGCAAAGCAGCTAGCTCTAGCAGCCTCTCGGTTCCCCTCGCCACCTGCGCACCATGTCCACTTCGGCCGTCGCCCGCGGGCAGTGGAGCGACGGCGAGACGCAAGAGCTGATCCCGGCGTGGGGCCCGATGCACCTCCGGCACGACGGAGGCTCCCTCGATGCCGTCGATTGGCTCGAGGTGTGCAGCGCCGTCAACGAGCACCGCGTCGCCGCCAGCCTTCACTTCGACCATAGCTTCGCCGAGTGCAAGAAGAAGGTGGACACGCTCAAGGACGAGTACAGGAAGGAGCTCGCCAAGGAGCAGTCGGGGTGGCGCCATTTCGCCCAGCTCCACGCCTTCCTGGCCTATCCCATGGGCCCGCCTCCGGGCTTTCCCGCCAAGCCGACATCCGTTAAGGTGGAGGAGGCGGTGAAAGAAGTGGAGGAGGAGGCGGTGAAAGAAGTGGAGGAGGAGGCCGTGGAGGAGAGGGTGAAAGGAGTAGAGGAGGAGGGGGTGAAAGGAGTGGAGGTGGTGGAGGAGGGGGTGAAAGGAGTGGAGGCGGTGAAAGGAGTGGGTGTGTTAGTTGGGAGTATGAGTATGGCGGCGCCTGACGTCGAGGAGGCTGGGGCTCCTCTTGGGAAAAGACCGGGGATTAATCTTCTATGTAATCGGATTGAATAAAAGCAGTAAATCCACAATCAGATGTTCAATGACTGAATGTCTGAAAATTTACTCTTCCTTCCATTCATCCCATCCTTCAGAGTTTGCATTAGAAACAAACAAACAAAAAAATCTATGAGGAGAGGCAGGACGGGGCAAAAGACGGTCAATTGAAGGCAACGGGCCGATCTGCCTCCGATGAGATGAAGATCGGAAACTGTCGTTGGCGCCGTTCGGCGAGGCTTCGGCAGCTGCGGCCAGCAGGGCCCCGGCAGCAACAACACTTCTGCCATTCGACGTGGTTCAGCAAGTTGCCAAAAGGCGCGGCCGCGTCGTCCTCGCGAGCTTGAGATGAGCATATCTACATAGGCTGATGCTACGGCGGCGGCGCAATCAAGTCGATGGGGCTGACCTCTGAGGGTGATTTCATTAAGGATTAGAGGAGGTGATCGAAACATACGTTTTTTTAGACTATATACGAACAGTTCAGATAAGCCAGCTTGTTACGTGCGCGCACATACGAGATGCAAACATGCGCCGGACGCTCCAGGTTGCTGCCTTCGTGGGCTGACTAGCCCTGGTCGTTCAGCGAAATGGACACGGGCTGGGCTATTGTGGCATATAATTTTCAATGAATATTGTAAGTTCACTTGTACGACATGGGCCAAGCCCTGGGCTGTAGCCTGGGCAGCCCGGGGTGCAGATCCGTCCCTGTTTGGAGTTTAGTAGTTCAATATGACACAGCAAGACCCAGACACGTTACGTGTATTCTGTATTTTACATCTGTTGGATCTTGGATTGGTGGTTTGGCTTCCCTAAATTTTGCTACGTGTACGTCTCCAAAATTTGTTAGATCCATGGGCCTGTGGATAGTATTGTTCTAAATTCTGGTCACCTGTTTTTGGTGCATCGAATTGAACATGATGTGAAATGGGTGCAGTCTTGGATCAAAGAACTGATTCTTATTCCATTTCGCAAATGTTTTGTGTTTGGATGTTGGTACTTCAAGATGCTGGAGGATATTCTCTTGAGCAAGATAAAGGTGACACATAAGGTAGAGGAACATATTCTGAAAAACAGGTAGAGGAATAGGAGTCACACTATGGTAGTTCAGTAGATGGTAAATTGTGCCATGCTGTTTTGCACTTTGTTAGCATGTATCAGATTCGCAGTTAGCTACAGCTTACGCACATGTTTAGACCAGATATGGTCAACAATGCATATGAGATATGTTTATTTCAGCTAGGGTAACACCTGGTTAAATTGTGAGTTAGTACATCATTTCCTTGGGCTGTTACTCTGTAGTACTTAATTAAATCTTCTATAAGCTAATCTTTTCTCACACCAATCTTCAGTGATCTGCTTGAGGAGATGTTTGTGCAAATAAAGTTGAGAAAAAATACAAAATGGAAAAAAGAGAAAACTCTATTCTGAACGAAATGCCTGAGTCCATAGTTTTTGCCCTTTCCTTGTACAGAGAACCTGCTGCTTACTGCTGACCAGAGAACAGTCAAACTTGTTGACCTTGGTTTAGCAAGAGAAGAGACATTAACAGAGATGATGACCGCGGAAACAGGAACCTACCGTTGGATGGCTCCAGAGGTTTTTTTTCCTGCTACTGCAGTTATTTATTTCTCTGTTTTTAAACCCTTTCGTTTTTGTGCGAACTAACCTGAAATATCTCAACAGCTGTACAGCACAGTCACATTAAGACATGGAGAAAAGAAGCATTACAACCATAAAGTAGATGTTTACAGCTTTGCAATTGTGTTATGGGAACTACTTCACAATAGACTGCCCTTCGAGGGCATGTCTAACCTGCAAGCTGCATATGCTGCTGCTTTCAAGGTAACATTATTTGGAGTTTAATTATAAACGCTTGCAGTTTGTGACTTTCTTAAACCTACTTATGTTACAGGGAGTTCTGATTGGTCAGAACATGTTTTATTATCTGTACTATTCCGTAGTGTCATATATTTGTCATTTGACTTTGTGAAACCTCATTTTCTTCAGAACATCAGACCAAGTGCAGATAATTTGCCGGAGGAGCTGTCAGAAATTCTAACATCCTGCTGGAAAGAAGACCCAAGCGACAGACCAAACTTCACCCAGATAGTGCAAATGCTTCTCCATTACCTCTCCACCCTTTCACCGCCTGAACATATGGCCCCAGCTCGCACATTCAGTTCGGAGAACACAATCTTACCTCCCGAATCCCCTGGGACGAGCTCGCTAATGGCTTCTCGAGGCGATATCACGCCTAAAGGCAACATAGAAGACAAGCCAAGGGGCTTCTTTTTCTGCTTTAGCCAATGCTATTAGCTACACAGATGGTGCAAGGGAACTCCCAAGTTGATGCAAAACATCAAAAGGGCATCACCACCAAGCGTGCCGTCACTGGGCCGAGATCTAGTCTCGGCTTGCCAATAGTTCATACCCAAAAGCATGGCAGAAATCCCTGGAAAACTGTTGTTTCTGCTTATCAGGCCACCCGTGCTTGTCTGACATGTTAGAACATACCGGCAGGGTAAATCTGAGTAACCTTTTGACTACTGCTACGGTAACGGTGAAAATAGTTCTATCGTATATTTTCGGTGGACCATGAAATTGTTCCATACCTAAATTGCCTGTCCTTCGTATAGTAATAATTGGGACTAATCAGTTACTCTATTGAAAGGATACCGCGGTCCTTGTTCGCTCCATGTATAGCTCTACTTTTGTTTATGTATGCACTACTGATGCGGTTATGGTGAGCCTGTATTGAGGCTGGGAGTTGGAGTACTACACGGTAGTAGTTGACGCTCAGGATTACAGTTTGATCACCTTTATCTGGATGATCCTTTTAGAACAGGAAATGTTTGTAAGCACAGCCACATAATTTTTCCTATGAAATGTCACGGATTTTTGCTTGACTTGGATGGTGCATGAAATTCACAACAGATAACTACTCCTTCCATTCAAAATTACAAGAACAGTTATATGATGTTCTAGTTTTCTTTTTCTTTTCTAGCACATATATCTAGACGTGTTTCATTGTGTAGGCCATATTGAAATATCTAAAACATCTTATAATTGTGAACGGGGGGAATATATGTTTGAGGAGGATGGGTTCTACTTCCTCGTTTCAAAGTGATGTCCTTTTACACATCCTCAAATTCTCCATGTCATTTCGTGTCCTTCTCTTTTCATCCACGTGGCACTAAATTACATTTTAACTAGCGTATGAGTTAACTGGGAATTGCGGCAACACGAAGATTTAGTTAGCTACTTTCATAGAAATTCCTAAGGGGCAAGGTAAGACAAGATAACAAGAAAAGTGTATATCAGGACAGTATGTTGGGACAATTCAGGGAAAGCCTCTTGTGGTCGGTTGCTTTATTTATAAAGCGGGGTGAGAGCCTATTTCGAGAATTCAGGGAGCACAAAGAACATCTATCTATTTTTAAGAGGAGGGGGAGTATACCTTGAAATTTCAAGAGCACACTCAATGAAACTTGAGAAGTGAGAGGTAAGACAAAGAGTTGCACTATAAGTTTTGATTTAGTTTTATTTATGTGGAATTTTCACCAATTTCCGTTCTTTCTAGGTTTTTTTTTTTTTTTTTTTGATAATGGGCTTTATTACTTAAAAGATTAAGTCTTACACCCGGCTTCTACATAACAAGATGCACACAGCCGAAAAAAGGAAAATAAAGGTAGCAACATATCGATTACAATCATAGATGCATCAAGAATGTCGCTTATGGGGCAGCTATCCGTAGATCAAGCGGCCACCCATGTGGGATAAAAATATCCCTCGCCACCCTTTCCAGCCGTGCACATGCCTCCATAAAAAGGCATCGAAACTCCCCCCGCTGTAATGTGCACCACGAACGGAGAATACCTGTGCATCGGAATAGAACCTGCAAACAAGAGAAATTTTTATCATCGAAAATCTTATCATTCCTACACAGCCAGAGCGACCATATAACGGCTAGCGCTCCTACCCTGAAAATAGTTTTAAACCTTTTATCTATTCCATTCAGCCAATTGCCAAAAATATTTGCAACGGATGTTGGCGGATATAGGTTCGAAGCCATTTGGATAGCTGACCATATAGAACGCGCAAATACGCACTCGAAGAATAATGTTTTTATCGTCTCATCCTTAGAGCACGAAACACACTTTGTACTTTCATGCCAATTGCACTTGACAAGATTATCTTTAGTTAAAATGACACCCTTACGAAGATACCATGCAAATTTTTTCATTTTCAGAGGTATCTTCATTTGCCATATTTTCTTATTATTATCAACCGGCACATTAGAGTGAACCAATGCCTTATACAAGGAATCGACTGTGAATTTTCCATTCTTAGTCAAACTCCAGCGAAACTCATCGGTGCCTGGTGATAATTGGATCAAAGCCAATCTATCTAACAAAGCATTCCAAGACAGAAGTCTTGGTCCAATGACATCTCTCCTGAACGTCACGTTTGGAGGAAACGTTTGCATCACCGTGGCTAACATACCAATGTACTCCCTCCGTTCAACAATAGATGACTTCCACATATCTATATATGGATGTATCTAGACACTAAAATATGTCTAGATACATCTATATATATAGATATGTGGAAGTCATCTATTGTTGAACGAAGGGAGTAGCTAATGTTGTGGGCAATTGTTTGCAAAATTGCTTCAAAATTGTGCGATGCAAATCGGTGCCACATGTGTGCCATATCTTTTAAGAAAGTGACAAGCGCAATATAGATACATACACACACAAACTCATACTCGTTGCCGATTGTGCGGTCGCCGATTATGCTATAAGATCCACCATCCAGAATGTTGATGAGGATGTTGGAGGAGAGCGAGCTTGCCGAAGATGTAGACGCAGTGCAGTGTGAGTAAGAGCAAACCCAACGCCGTCCCCTCCCCTCCGCGGACACGCTTCTTGTCCCTCTGGCTCAGCTGGCAGTAGGCAGAGTGGACGCGTCGTGCTGGTTGTCCCACCTTGGCGCGCCCTTTTTAATGGGACCGCTGCGACCCCATCTGCATCACACCATTCCCACTGTCCCCTCTCCCAAACCCTAACTGCTCCCTCACTGACGACAATGCCCCCCTGGCCGTTGTTCGCTGCCGTTCACCGTCTCCCTCGATGTTGCGAGGATGTTTTGGCGCGACCGCGTGCCCCTGCCCTGGCCTGCGGTGCACCTCTCCATCGGGTGGCACCTTAGTAGCCGCAGAGTCCCATGCTGCCCGGAGTGCCGGGCGTCATCGACCTCTCTGACTTTGACAACGACAGCCTCGACGCCTACGAGCTCTACGCCAACTACGAGGAGGAGGCCGCCTACCTCGACGGGATGTCCACGAGCTGCCACAGAAGGAGGATGAAAGCGCATGGTTCCCCCATATGTGGTTTTGGTAATTAATGACAATCCTTATGGACTAATGTTTGCATTGAGTTATCTTTGTAGATCTTGTCCATAGGAAATAATGGAGTTCATGTGTTGAACTCTATTAGCTTCCTTGATGGCCATTGTTACATTCAAGGATTTATATGAAGAATGGTCATGGTTTGAGTTGAGCTTATTGCTAGTGTGTCTTGAAGAAAAGGTTTAGGTGATCTTTCATTATCATCTTCAAGACATCATCTTTAGAAGTGAGAAACAAAGATACAAGGTTGATCAAGCAAGCGATCAACACACGAAGCTACAAGTTGTACCAAGTGGGATTGTGTATCTCATGGTATGGTAAGCATTTGTCAATATAGCTTTGTGAACTAACCCATGATATGTGTGTGTCGCATCTCTATGTGTGGTTAGGTATCTTTCCATGGGCATGAACCAAAAGGAAGATTTCATATAGCCCATGGTCTATGTCGTCGTCAAGCGGTGTTTGTCATCTAGCTTGACGTGGAAGCTCAAGTGAAGCATCTAGAAGATATCCTATGCTTGATGCTTGCCACCCTTTTGGAGATTGTGGCCTTGTGAAGATTTGCCGAAGGGTCTCTCCCATAATGGTGTATGGGGGAGCTAGTCTCTCCCATAATGGTGTTTGGGGGAGCAACTTGCAAGTCTTCATCAAGCGGAGTTTGTGCTAGCAAGCGCAATCAAGAAAGAAGATCCAACTTGAGAGAGTCAAGATCGTCATCATCTAGCTCAAGTGGAATGCTCAAGGCAAAGGTATAATCTTGATAGGTTTTCTATTTTACCGGTCTCGTGTCTTTGGGAGACCGGGTTATAGGATAGATAGTCGTACTATCAAGAGGGGCTCTCAAGTGAGTAACTCGATCGAATCGTTATGGAGAGCTCAAACCTTTGCATACTTTGCATATCATCTTTCTTGGTTCTTATTTGGCTTTTGTCTCCTTTGGGTTTTAGTGCTTGTCGTGATCTTCATGACAAGCCTTGGTTTCTCGAAAACGGATTTCGTAAGAAAAACTTGTTGTGTTTTCGGTGGTGAAAATATTCCGTTCGTCTTTGAGAAAGTTCCCACACCTTCCATGTTTGGATACTCCTTGTTGTTATCTTTCCAATGCAATTGGATTTACCTCGTTCGGAGTTCTTTTGCAAAAGTTATGGGGTTTCTAGTTCAGCCTCTCTGTTCTGGACTCAACCGGATTATTCTAGCCGGATTATTCCGGGCAACCGGATATTCCGGTTAGGGTAGTTTTGGTCCATATTCAGGACAGAGAGGAGCCGGATTATTTGGAACCGGATTATTCGGAGGAGCCAGATATTCCGGTTGTGGAGTTTGTTGCTCGAAAACGGCTAAGGACCGGTGATATAACTTTCTGGTATGAACCGGATTATTGGAAACCGGATTATTCGGATCAGACCGGATATTCCGGTTTGGCAATTTTCGGACCATATTTCACACTGGCATGGACCGGATTATTTGAACCGGATTATTCGGATCAGACCGGATATTCCGGTTCGGCAATTTTCGGACCATATTTCACACTGGCATGGACCGGATTATTGGTACCGGATTTTTCCAAGGGGACCGGATATTCCGGTTAAAGTCAACAGGTTTCGAGCAGATCTTCGGATCGGATATTCCGGTCCAAACTTGGACCGGATATTCCGGTCCCAGATTCCTGCACAAACGGCTAGTTTTTGTGGGGACCTATTTAAGGGGGCTTTCTTCCCCATTGGCCCCCAAGTATTCCAAGCACATTTTTCTCTCTCTCCCCCACCATTGTTGACCTTGGAAAGCTTGCCCCTCTCCCAATCCCTCCTATGATTCTTGCATATCTTTGAGGGAGAAGGTAGAGGAGATCTAGATCTACATTTCCACCAATCCATCTTCCTTCTTAGTGAGGGAAACTTAGTAGATCTTGATCTTGGAGTTCTTGGTGTTTCTCCTCCATTGTTCTTCCTCTCTTATTCCCCGATAAGCATTTGTTGCTTTGTTGGAATTTGAGAGTGAAGGATTTGAGCACTTGTGCTCTTGCCATTTGCATCGGTTGTATCGGTTTGCTCTCTCCACGAGGATTCGTGGAAGTTGAAAGTTTGTGAGCTAGTTACTCTTGGGTCTTGGACCCTAGACGACTTGTGGTGTTCTTGGGAGCCTCCAATTGAGTTGTGGATGCGTGCCCCAAGATTGTGGTGACACCGAGAGCCTCCAATTGAGTTGTGGATGCGTGCCTCGGATTTGAAGGTTGCCAATAGTGGAAGGTGAACTAGGCCTTTGTGGCGGGGTTCATCGGAGAATAGGGTGAGGATTTTGTGGCGTTGAGTAGGCCTTCGTGGTGAGCTCACACCCCTCCAACGAGACGTACTCCCCTTTGTGGGAGGAACTCGGGAATACATCATCGTCTCCGTGTGCCTCGGTTATTTCTATACCCGAGCTTTTTACTTATGCAATTTACATTGTGATAGCCTTCGAGCTTGAAGTTATATATCTTGCTATCACCTTGTTACTTGTCTTGCTTAGCATAAGCTGTTGGTGCATCTAGTTTACCCTAGAATATTTAGGTTGTATGCTTGTTAATTTAAACACCTAGTTTATTTCCGCATTTAGCAAGCATTAACCGGAAAAGTTTTAATCGCCTATTCACCCCCCCTCTAGGCGACGTCGTTGTCCGTTCAGAGGACGAGGTGGAGGAGGAGGAGGCCGCTAACCTTCGCCGTGCCATCGAGGCCTTCGAGTCGGTGGAGCTCAGGATGTGGCCAGATTTGGTGGCCGCGCTCGAGCTCTCCGCCAAAGCGGCTTGTGTTGCGCCGCCGCGCCCGTGGTCACGGTGGTAGGACCGCTAGGCGGGGCAGGCATGGGAGCCTGCCCCAACATGGCCACAGCCGCCTCCGACGCGGCAGACTCCGCTTCTGGAACAGGCGCCTGCCTACATCGACGTCAACAATGACTAGTAGGCACAGAGGAGGCGGGCGGCATAGCAGCGAACCCTAGCTACTAGCTAGAATTGTTTTTTGTTTATATTTTATTTTGTCTATGTAATGGCCCTCGGGCCCTATCTGAATGAACTGCCCTTCAGGCCATGAAATGCATCTAGGTTTAACTAAATTTTAGTTGAATTTGTATTTCAATTTATGTGGCGATTGAATTGGGGGGGAGGGGGTTGCGATTGGCGGCAGCCCAAACCTGTGTTCCAGGGGGATTTCGGCCCGCGGACCACCCTATACGGACCAAAAGCAGGCCAAATCTGGTCCGATTTGGGGGGCCGTTGGGTTTGCTCTAAGCGAAGGTGTCACCTAGCCGCCCATGATATATCAGCTGAGAGACAAGGACCTGGGACAATTGTCATTCCCCGGATCTTTGGATCGAGCTTTTCTAATTTTTTCAGCTTAGTCTAGTTTATTTTTGAAAAAGGGAACATAGGCCTAACCTCTGCACTTCTCATGGGTCACACGGGGTATAATGTAAATCACAAAGAGTGTTCCACTTCTGTTTATAACATGTTCCTTAGAAAAAAAAGATTTTATATGGCCTTTAACATCTATCCCACAAATAACATAACAAATTTGTTGCGGAAGTTGGTTAAGGGATGCTGCTAAGTATAAAGTACAAACCCGAGTTAGAGTTTGTGTTTTACTTTACAATGCAAAATCATCTTTCTTTATGCTGGTTATACCACTCGCTACTTATTGCATCCATATAAGGTCCTACCTATATTCAGTAGAGAAGCGTGAGGTTTTAAATATCGGCTAGAATTGGTTGCGCAAAATTTATACATCCAGTGCAGCTGGCGTTTTGATCTCAAAATAACATACTGTCACTAATAGAAACCGGAGTATTAGAGACTGTTACTAGAGGCGGTTTTGCCCGAGAAAACAAGAACGACTCGAAAACGCTACCCCTCGGCCGGTTTGCGCAGATAAGCCGCCTATAAAGAAAAGCCCGCCTCTAATAAGATGGCATTCATAGCAGCCCAAAACAAACCCGCTTTCCCAAACTCCTGAGCCTGCTGCGAAATATAGCCGTCTCGGCGTGATGCACCAGTTGAAAGAGCATTCCCCCATATTATGTTTTACTGTTTGTTGACAACACAATTAGAGCCCTAATGTGTGCTAAAGTAGTGTAGGAAATCTTGATGTTTAATTTCAATATATTCTTATTTTATGATCTTGTGACAAACCCCATTGAGTTCACTATGAAGAAAAAAAGCAATATGAGGGTTTTCTGTCAAATGTCCGGTAGTACCGGGATTTCCTGGTTTTGGTACTGGAACCATAGTTTCGTTTTTGGCAGAATTTGGCACTACCGGCCCCGCCCGGTAGTACCGTATGTGGAAGTTGATCAAGTGCCTGCCAAGCTGATGTATCGCTATGGAGCTGTACTACCGGATGGTCCGATAGTACCGGGGTCGTGGTACTGCCGCTACGCTGCGGTAGTACCGTAACATTCAAGAAATGATACTGGACTCACGAAGTTGAAATGCGCATAATTTGACACTACTGCCCCCATGCGGTAGTACCGACTGTGAAGAGTAGCCAAGCAAATCCAGCGTTGACCTCGTGAAGATTTGACGGACCGGTACTACCAGACGCCGTCCGGTACTACCGGGTGAGGCAATAAATGCCCAAACGGCCAGATTTGAGGGGAGGGGTATAAATAACCCATCCCCTTCTTCTTCAATAGGCAACTCGTCCACCATTAAAGACCTTATTTATTGAGCTCACCAAAATCTAGATTTCTCTCAATCACTCCACCTAAACTCATTGATCTTCGGAGGATTAAAGAAGAAGGATCCAATCTACATCTTCACCAACTCGTTCTTCATTTCTCCCTTATTCACTTGAGGGAATGTAGTCTAGGGTTTCCATGTGGAAAACCTCGACCCCATTGCTACTCAATCGTTGATTGGTGATTCTTGGGAGCCCCCAATTTGGTTCTGAGTGTGTGCCTCAAGCATTGTAAAGAATTCGATTTCCGCATCAAAGAGAATCAATAGTGGAAGGTGAACTAGGCCTTTGTGGCGAAGTTCATCGGAGAATAAGGTGAGGCCTTTGTGGCGTTGAGTAGGCCTTCGTGGCGAAACTCACCTCCCTGCAACGAGACGTACTCCCCTCAAAGGGAGGAACTCGGGATTATATCCTCGTATCCGCGTGCTTCCTCTATTGGTTACCCCGTTCTCTCTCCTTTACTTTGTGTTTGTATATTGTATCTTGTTGTGCTTGTCATATAGTTAAATTCACCGTAGTTGCATATTTAGAGAATTTACCTTCGTGTCAATACTTAATTTGAAGAAAAAATAAAATTGGTCGTAGCACATATTCACCCTCTCTCTAGGTGTCCATACTATCCGTTCACCAGTAGAGCCGGTTTGTACGACGGACAACCTCAGAAATGTTGTGCATCGTCCCAAATAGACAACCGGCTCGTCCATGTAACACATTTAGGGGCGGTTTTGTGCTCTACAAACATCGAAGTCTGATATGGGTTTGAACGTGACCTTCTCCCGCATTATATTTTAGGACTTTCCCGAGGTAGTTGGAGGGTCCAGAGAACCTTGGACTTGCAGATTCCCGGAAGCAACAATAACTCCAAAATTAACCATGATCTCGAGACTTGCATCTCAGTGAATTCGTAGTGGGAACGAGGATGCAGCGCATTATTCCGGAATACTAACAGGCCTAAATGCGCCCATATGTAAATCCATTTGGCCTGGTACACCCGTTCTTCCTCGCACACCACAGACACATCACCACAACACACACACGCACACATCTCTCTGATCTCTCTCTCTCTGCGCGATCGCACAACCGTCACCGCAACAATGTCGTCGGACGATTTTAACAACGGCTCCACCATCCCGTCGTCCGACGGCGAGAGTTTGAGTTTCGATGGAACTCCGGTCATGGTAACTAGGAGATGGTTCGACACAATCACGACCTCGGACGTGGAGTTATGGGTGCTTTCTAGGAACAAAAATCCTCCGGCAAATATCAAATTTCCTATCGATTATTTCTTTCGCGGTCATTACCGGCCGAATAAAGAATATCCTGATGAGTTCCCATGGAGGAGCGAAGAGTCTCATGAAGACGATGATGATGAAGATGAAGACGCCGATGATAACGATCATGACGACGATGATGATACGACAACAGAGATGAGGCCGCGCCATCCCAGCATGACGAGGGCCATGATGGAGACGACGAGGCGGACAAGCTCGGCGCCAAGCGTTGTCGCAAAGACTATGAGGTTTCGTCCTCGAAGAAGAAGACGTAGGAGGATGTTTAGTAGGCATAGGGTAGTATGCATGCATCTACATATATTTCGGTTATTTTAGATATGTAATTTGATATCGACCAATCTATGTAATATATACATGGATTTGATATTGAACAATCTATATATATCTATGTATGCATCTAGCTGGGCATAATGAATCTGTCCGATTTTGTCATATTTGTGCAGCCTATAATATGAATTATCGAGTTAAAATTTCTTATATATGTTGGTAAAATGTATCATCCTCATACATGATTTTGTTCATATTATTCTGAAACCTAAATACTCCAATTTTTCAATTGGATTATGCTGTTTGGATTTTTTAAGTAAAAGGGCTCCAATTATTTCGTAAGGACGCGAATAATATTTGAGAGATACGCCGGTTTATTTTATTAACTGAATCCTCTTCGTCGAAGAAAATTAATTATCTCCTACTATTATGATCTTATTAACTGCTTCCCACGTGATTACAACCTTCTTGCCTTTTGTCTCGACTGCCATGCGTCAGCGGCGAGGAACTTCCGCCGCCGCACTGGCCGTCTTGGATCGATAGTGGTATATATTGCTCCTCACCACAGTAGTCCTAGTGAACACAACACCGCCATTTCCTAGCTCCAGTCGCCGCAAAATGGTTCGCCAAAAGAAAACCACTCGGCTATCATGCGTGCCTCAGTAGAACGTCGCGGAGCCCGCGGCAGCTTCCGGTGACTCTTCCCCGTCGTCAAATTCTGGTAACTCGTTCCCGCCCGCGCGCCGCCGCTGCATAGAGCACGCGCGCCCGGAGGAGAACGAGGTGGGGAGGGATGAGTCGCCCAAAGAAGAGCTAATCTTGAGTTCGACGAGGACGCAGTGACGACGACGCTAGAGGATGAGTCACCGCGCATCGAGTGGTGGGAATTGGCTGAGCGGAAGGCCGAGCAGGAGGAGCGCGAGGACGACTGGACGTCTAGTATGGGCACCTAGAGGGGGAGGGGTTGAAACAGGCGCTAAGACCAATTTTAATTTTTCTTCAAATTAAGGCTGTACACAAAGGTAAATTATATAGATATGCAACTACGATGAATTTACCTATATGATAAGAACAATAATATGCACAATATAAACACAAAGTATAGGAGAGGGAACGAGGTAACCGATAACGGAAGCACGCGGAGATATGATGTAATCCCGAGTTCCTCCTTATTAAGGGAGTACGTCTCGTTGGAGGGGTGTGAGTTTCACCATGAAGGTCTAATCAATGCCACAAAGGTCTCACCCTATTCTCCGATGACCCCCCCCCTCACAAAGGCCTAGTCCACCTTCCACTATTGATCCCTTTTAGGTGGGAATCGAGTACTTTACAACAAGCTTGGGGCACACACCCACAACCAAATTGGGGTCTCCCAAGAATCTCCAAGAATCACCAAAAGCAGCAATGAGGTCTAGGGTTTTCTACACAAGGAAACCCTAGACTAGTTCCCCTCAAGAAAACGAGGGGGGTATGGAAAACCGGTTGGTGAAGATATAGATCGGGGCCTTCTCCTTCAATCCTCCGAAGATCAAAAAGTTTGGGCGGAGGGATTGGGAGATCAAGGAAGGTAGGTGAGCTCAATTAATGGATCATTCAATTCTGGACGAGCTCATTAAAGGAAGAAGAAGGGGACGGGGTATTTATACCCGATCCCTAAAATCTAGCCGTTTGGAGGAATCCTGCGAATGTCACACCGGAGTCTCCGGTCTGAAAAGTATCCGGAGTTGGTCTGGGACCGGAGACTCCGTACTGGTGGGACGGAGACTCCGGACAGTCTCCGGACCGATGCCAGTGGGTGACACCATCTTCATTTGGCGCAGAAAACTCTTCAAGACCGGAGACTCCGGTCTGCTGGGCCGGAGACTCCCATGTGGCTGGAGACTCCACAGAGTTTTCGACAAATTCTTGTCTCCTTAGCGCAGAGCATGTCTGTGGTGCGTTGAGCGCACTGGGGCAGTCGATAGCCCGGAGACTCCGGCCCCTGTGCCCCGTAGACTCTGGTCTGGACCGGAGACTCCGACAAGTCTCCGCACACTCTCCGGAGGGAGTTCATTGGGTGACACCACTTGCGCAACTCAGCCACTTCGCATGAATTTCTTCACACGACTCCGGTCTGGGGGACCGGACACTCCGGCCTGAATAAATTCCAGCAGCTTCTAAATAGTAGAACTCTTTGACCTTTTTGGAGTCACACACCACCATTAGTAATTTTTTCAATTTGACCCTGAAACATCAACACACATAAATTGATATACTTGTATTGTTAATAAACACCCAAAACAAGATTTAGGCGCATTTGCGCTTTCACCGACGAGTCCATACAGGCCGTGCTCGAGGCCGAGGGCATCGAGCACGACGACAGGACCATCATGGAGGAGCATCGCGCGGTGGAGGAGTCCATTGCGAAGAAGCGCCGGGAAGAACAATCGTCCTCCTCCGATTCCGATGAGGAGTAGAGTAGCGACCACCACCACTTCCAGCGACGGGTGTAGACGGCGACTTTAGTTTACATTATGTTGTAGTTTGTCAAACTTCGTCAAAGTTGATAACTTTTATATAAATTTGAATGAAAAATTGCCTGTTCCGTCGCTATATATTTATGTGTAAAAAAGAAGAAGAAAAGTAGCTGTTGATAGGGCCCCATCTGACATCGTCTCCAAAACCCAGAAGAGTTGACGTGCTCGCAGTGGCTCCCATGGTGGGAGCAGAAGGATGCGACTTGGCGAGCATGCGCAGAACGACGCGATGGCTCGAGAAGCCATTGGCTCAACGGGCACGCCTCGTCGGCGTTAATGCATGCCAGGGAAGCCGATGATGGGCATCAATGGGCGCCAGCCAACCACCACCGCTCCTTCTGTCGGCTTTAGAACGGCAACGCACAAGCCTCTCCTCTCTACGCACACGCACCTCGCTCTCCTCTTCTCCAAGCTTTCACACGCCACGCGGTTCCATAGTCACAACACGCACAACAAATGCCTAGCCGCAAGGCGACCCCAGAGGAGCAGATGGAAAATGACCTTCGCCGCAACACGCTGGCGTGGTTCCGCGCACGTCTCCAGGACCGCCATCGTCGTTGAGGTGTGGAGGACCGCGAGGTTCAGGTGGAGAAGGAGGCTCGTCCAGATCCACCGTCGAGGGTCGAGGAGGCTCAGCAGCACCTGCGCCACAACATCTCCGTCCCAGAAGGCCGTTCCCTTCCGGAAGGTTGGGTTACCAACATAGTGAAGGTGCCGGTGGCGCTGCCGCTCACTGGCCAGGCACGTCTTGACTACATCAGTCGGGAGCGGTTGATGATGACATGGGAGCTTCTCGCCGAGCCCCGCTACAAAAGGTCGTTGCCGTATTGGGACGACCTTGTGGCGGCGGAGTATGGTGCACGCCTGAATAATTTCTTCCTCCCAAGCGGCATGTCGTTACCTCCCGCCGAGTGGTTCTTGTTGGATAATAAGGTGCAAGTGGAGGAGGAGCCTGAGCCGCCTCTTTCAATGGCCAGACAGCCAATCGAAGAGGAGACTAAGGAAGACGTGTGGAAGGAGATGCAGTTGTTCAGCAGGCAGGCGATTGTGGAGGTTTACTTCTTTCATCGCTAGCTCACCGACGGCGGCAATGGCGGTGAACCAGAGGCCACAACCACCGCCACATCCGACGATGACGGTCGGCGACCTAGCATGGGTTAGATGTAGTGATAGGGGTCGTTTAGTTTAAATTATGTTTAAGTTTTGTTTTGTTTTGTCCAAGTTTGTAACGTTTCATATGAATTTCAATGTTAACCCTTCGGTTCTTTCGTATTTATGTTTCAAAAGAAAGAGGACAGTCGAATAACGTACTCCGTCCTGAACATTTTGTGCATCACTCGATGCAGAGGCAGGGGGAGTTCCCCATTTTGATTTTTTTGGTAAACTATATACATAACCATGCTATAACTAGTACGCATGCATCTCTACGGCCACGTCGTGCACACGTCTTCTCTAAGTCGCCACAGCTGCATGGACAACAAAAGAAAATTCAAAACTTTTAACATAAAGAGACATGTTTTAATAACAAAAGAATTCTACAACTATATTTTTAGTCTCTCGTAATAATTTTCGATAGCATCATGAGCAAACTCAACTTTATAATTATTATACAAAACAAGTTTGTCATGATCTAAAAGCACATAACTCGTATATCAAGCTCCAAAATAGTGGGATCAAGATTTAAAATCATGACCTCTTCAAACCCACTTTTAGCAATTAACAAGATATCAATCAAATTCGGACCCTCCAAACAATGACCTACCATTTTTAATTGAACTTTCATAATTAAGCATCAGGTATATGAGTACGATTCATGATAATTGTATTGGGTTGTATAATTGAACACCGGTTTACGTACGGTAGAAATGATAGCATATACCAGGTGATATTGATTCTTGGCAAGTATATATATCACAGTTTTTTATTTTTTCTTATTGAATATACGATATGTATCATTTATCTTAGTTTGTAATGAAGCGAATAACAAATAAAATAACACTATTCAGTGTTAATGATAATCCAATGCATGTCAACATGATGAATTCAAAAATACGAAATTTCATCACGGCAATTGGTTTTGATCATTACCCAGAGCGAGGTTTTCCACTCTATTCTGGAGAGTTTATGCTAGATATCCCCTATTTATGAATGACCTACCATTTTGAACTCAAAATTGTCTTGTACAATTTAACTTACGTATATACACCCAAATTACGATGTCATGCCGATGAAAATTGAGTTTTCGACAAGTTTTGCATTTTCTTTATAACTCGAAATTTCCCAAATATTTTCATACCTTCCAAAGTGCACAACCCAAACAATCGTGGATTTGGCTCGGCTCAACCGCATAGATGAACGGTAGGGATAGCGCACCTATGGCCCCACATGTCATTGGGCATGTGTTAGTGAAAGACACGTCGTATACGAATATCAAATTTAGCCGGAGCATTCCAAGTATTTCACCCCTGCCCAAACCGAGATGTCGCGCACTACCTATTTATCCCCATTCCAGACCGAGCCGCCGCACCACCGCACACCGTCTACGGACTCCCAACACCCATCTCCTCCACAGTGTAGATCAGTACCTATCGCCTCCGTAGCAGTCTCCGACGCGCCCGCATGGATGTAGGGACCGAGGAAAAATGCAGAATCGTCGAGCCGTTGCGCATCTGCCTGGACGTGCGTGAAGACGACGAGGGCGTTCGAGTTGGCTGTTTTTGCTCTCCCCGCGCTGCCGGGATGCTACCTACCGTCAGGATGGCACCTCGACCTGGACGGTGTCCCCGTGCCGCCGCCGCCCAGTGGCAGCGCTCGCGCAAATGAGGTTGCTGAACGCAGAGCAAGACTGCCTTCTGCGGTACGGGCGTCCCCCAAGTACGCCACGGATGCGCCATACTAGGACCGGTTGTTCAAGCATGAACATGAAGCCAAACGTCGCTCTTCCCGTAGTGGCAGAGCGCTGGGACGGTGGAACACGTTGGCGCGACACCGCATTTGGGCCCAAGCCACCACTGACGTGGTGAACGCAGCAGAACCCTCCAGCCAAGCAGTTCAGGAGCCCGAGCCTGAGGCCTCTGACACATCCAACTCCGTCATGATTCTCGATTAATCCTGCTCCAATGTAAAACGTGGGGACTATTAAAAATTGGTGTCTGTTTAAGTTTATTGGTCATGTTTGTGCTCGAGAGATGGTGTAATGCGTCTATGCCTACTCATAATCAAGTTTAATTTCCGTTTGATTGTTTCCAATTTCTTTTGTTCTCTTTGTAATTTCCTTTTGACCATTTTCAATATGATTATTTGAATGAAACTGGAGTTGCCCATGACTAGCTAGCTAGTCCGTGCACACATGCATTGAAGGTCCACATAAATACCCAGACATTCCGATAATTTTATTTTCGGGAGGATATTTTGGTTCCTGGGTCTGTTCTCGAAATAGGCTTCCCGAGTCTACTCTCCCCCCACTCATTTGAATTTGGCAGTAAGTCTAATTTTGCATGCACACATTTCGAGTTTTTGGTCCGACGCTGTCCGACGACTCACCAGCAAGTACCTCTTGTCGCGCTGCAGCTCAAGTGCGGCACCTTTCCACAACGCGCCACCCTAGGCCAGCCGAGCGGATGACAAATCGCCACTCCAGCAATGAAACTCTACCTGAGCGCTGAAGTGCCCCTCCCGCCACCAAAACCGCCCGCTGTTCACCCATCCGGCCGCCACACTTTCCCTAACCTAGTTTTGCCTCAGTCCAGCATTCCCCCTCCATCACCAAGAAATGGTAAGTAATTTATTCGGTACTAAATGCACTACATATCTGGGTGTCTTTCATTGATCTATAATTTTTTCACTAAGTCAATCTTTTTTTTAATCTTCGCTGCGCGGTGTGCCTCAAGCCCTGAACATTCAACGTCCGTGCAGACTTGAGAACAGAGTAAGCTCATTTTTCTTACTAACTATTCATATGCGATATGACCATTAGATGGTACATGAGTTAATTATATGCACATCGTCTAGCTAATTGCAGAAAAAAAACATAAAGAAGCAATGTACTAGGAGTCATCTTGTGCATACATATGCTTTTCTGTTACTGATATGGAGGGGTTGCCTCTTGGGTGGCCCGATCTTCACGAATCGACCAAGAACACGAAGAACGAACGATGAACACGATGACCACGAGAGGGGAATCAAGGGGAATCGTGGGCAAACAAAAGGGGGATAACTAGCGGGAACTGAAAGACCTAAATCTCCCGTCAACTAAGCCGCAACGGCCGCCTACGGTACGATCGATCCAACCGAACTCACCTTATCGGAAACTGCTTCAACACCACGTGGCCGGTCCACCACGTCAATAGAACCTCAAGGATTAGTTGAGATAGATTAGATAGTCCCTAACTGTTTCCCAAGGGGAAATGATAGGTAACCCAGTGTAGCCTTGATATGATCCTAGATACACATCATAGGAGTAGCCTTGATACGGTCCTAGGTACAACCATAGAAGTAACCTCACAAGAGGGGTATAAGAGCAAAGCTCAAAGTTCTAAATTCATCTCTAACCCTAGATCTAGCCTGAGGGGGTCCTTATATAGCCAAGGGGTAGATGAGGAGGAAAAGGGGGTTTTCCACTCTCTTTGCGCAGCAACAGGGCAGCCGAGCTGGGAGGTCAGCCTGGCCGGGTCTTTAGGCCCGGGTGGGCGCAGCAGATTGGCCAGCCGGCATGGGGATGCAGGAGAGCCGACCCGCGGTCGGGGTGGAGGCCGGCCCCTTCGGGTGGGAAGCCGGCCTGAGCTGCAGGAAGCTCGACCCTAGGCCGGGGTGGAGGCTGGCGGCTTATGTGTGGGGGCCGGCCTGGAGGGCAGGAGGAGCCGACCTGGCTGGCTTCTGAGGCCGGGTACCTTGGCCCCCCATCTCCTTCTTCCTTCTTCCCTTCCTTATCGATTCCACCTTCTTGGACTTCCTCCATAGCTTCTTGGCCACCATCTTGGGCATGATCTTGAGCACGTTCTTGAGCATCTTGGGCATCGTCTTGGGATCCATGGTGGGATCAAACCTAGGCACGTATAGAGGAAATCCATGAGGTAGCGAACCATTCACCAACACACCGAAGGCATATAGAGATAGGGTGAGTTCACCTTGTGTAGTATCGATGTCGGGCTTGGTGGAATGGGGTGTGCTGCATCATCTCCCCCCCTTTGAAAAGAGTTGTCCTCGACTCTTGATCCATCCTTCCGTGTGTGTAACCATGAGAGGAAGAAGGAATGTTGACGACGAAGATGTTGTTGAAGTTGAGCCGCTTATCGAAAGCCATGCAAAGGCACGCTCAGAGTGGAGGTGGTCCAAATGCGATGACGATCTTGAAATGGTCCTCTTTGGTTGGTTCATGAAGATCGCGAATGGCGGTGTAGTAGTCGTCGAGTAGCTCAAGAGGTGGTTGCTGCCATTGCTTGTGGAAACGGTTGAGTGTAGATGAACTTGACGTATTGGTTGCACGCCACACCATTGTTTTCATTGTCGTTGATTCGCTTGTAGAAGTCCATGTACATCTTTACGGTTGGTATGTAGTCGTGGAAGTCATTGTCGTTGATGCGTTTGTCAAACTCCAAGTACATCTTGACGTGTGAGATGTAGACGGAGAAGACGTTGTCGTTGAAGCGCTTGGCGAACTCCATGTACATCTTGACGTGTGGGGTGTAGACGGAGAATAAGTTGTGGTTGAAGCGCTTGTCGAACTCCAAGTACATCTTGACGTGTGGGATGTAGACGGAGAATCCATTGTTGTCGATGCGCTTGTCGAACTCCATGCACATCTTGACTTGTGGAATGTAGACAGAGAGTGCATTGGCGTTGATGCGCTTGTCGAACTCCATGTACATCTTGACGCGTGGGATGTAGACGGAGAGCCCGGTGTTGGTGATGCGCTTGGCAAGCTCCGTGTAGATCTTGACTTTTGGGATGTGGACAGAGAATGCATTGTCGTGGATGCGCTTGTCAAAGTCCATGTAGATCTTGACGAGCGGAATGTACTCCTCCCAAATCTTGAAGTCGGTGTTGATGTTCATGCGATGTGGAGAGCCATGTATGGTGAATAATCCATGATGGCTAGCATGCTTGAGAGGGGCACCAAATTTCTGCAAAAGAGACAACAAAGATGAAGAGAGAGTTTGTAAGCCGTTAGTGTTAATAAGCACAAATGGGATTTTGCTCTCAACTCTCATCTCACGCTTGGTGGCAATAAAGGCTATGCCTCGAGGAACACTCATGCTTTTTCTACTCATTATAGGCTTGTGGCTCTCACTCACGGAATGGTGGATCTCTCTCTCACCACTCATCTCACTAGACGCTTGCGAGGAAACACTAGAGGGCTCCAAATTCTTGGCACTTGAGGTGTGCGGGTTTGTCGAAGTTGTTGCATTGCTTGGAGGAGGCGGTAGTGTCATGGCTTGTGGCGAAGAAGGCTCGATCATCTCCGTGATGTGGTAGTGTAAGACATTCCTTATAGCATCCACAAGTGGTTGATGATGGTGAGGAAGATGTTCTCGGTGAGAATGGTGACGAGACATTGCCTTGTGGAGGTTGGAATGAGTTGCTTGTAAGTCAAGTGGAGTTTGTCACAAAGTTCTTTTCTACCTCCATCGATGATAACCTTGATTGATTTGCCATTGATGTCGGCTCTAGTTTGAACGAGGTTGCACTGTTGGTTATGTTCATCTTGAGGAGTGGTGGTAAGAACTCGTGTCACCACTAGTGATGGATTCTTGTCCTCATTGCAATAGACACTCTCTTCTTCATCGTTTTGTTCGTCCAAGGAATTAAGAGCAGCTTGGTGCAAGGCATAGTATTCGCCTTCACTCATGGAGTCACGTTGACCATCTTGGTTGACAATCATGATCATCTTGTTGGAACACTCAAAGGACTTGTGTCCACTTCCACCACATCTGAAGCAAGTAATTGTGCTCGATTTGACTTGAGGAGAATTAGAGGTGGTGGTGGGAGGCACTTGTTTCTTGAACGGTTGCGGAGATTTGTTGGTAGCATTAGAAGCTTGAGAGACGCTTTTTGTGTTGGTCGGTGTTGTGAATTGTGTCATTGGAGACGAAGAAGAAGGCCTTGGAGAGGTTGGAAAGGGATGAGCATCTTTCCCAAGGTCACATGCATCAAGGTCTTCATCATAGATTGGTGGAGCTTCATCATAGATTGGTGGAGTTGCATCCTCATGCTCATGGTGATGTCGATCTTGTGGCGTTAGAGGAGTAACTTCACACTCTTGATGTTGTTGTTGCGCGTGTGGCGATGAAGGATGCTTATGCTCTTTATCATGAAGTCCATAGTCCTTCCTCATAGGATGTCGCACATGGAGGTTGTGGAGCGTTGTTGGTGGTGAGGGTAATATCTCTCGTGACTTGATGAAGAAGTAGGATCATGACATCCATGGCGAGGTAGGCCTTGCTCATGCGCTTGATCGTGAAGTCCATAGTCCTTCATCAAAGGATGTCGCACATGGAGGTTGTGGATCGTTGTTGGTGGTGAAGTGCCTCTCGCCTCTTGCCTTGATGAAGGAGTAGTATCATAATATCCATGGCTAAGTTGGCCTTGATCCTTGTCGATGGCGGGGCGCGACGAGAAAGTACATTCTTGGTAGCGATGAGGTGGAGGCTACCATTCCTCATGAGGATGATGACGCTCATGGCCCTTGAACCTTGGAACATTGAGGCAAAGGGCGCTCAAAGTGTTGTCTTCATGTTCTTCATGGGGTTGCTCATGTGGTTCTTCATAAAAGATGGGAGGTGAAAGATTATGGGGAGCATCTTCCTTTGCTTGTTGTCGGGGGTCGCTCATGTAGGTCCTCATCAAAGATAGGAAGTGAAAGGCCATGTGCAGCATCCTCACTTGCTTGTTGTTGATGGTGGCGCTCATGCGGGTCTTCATCAAAGATAGGGAGTGACATATCATGTGAAGCATCCCCACTTGGTTGTTGTCGATGGGGGCCCTCATTGGGGTCTTCATCAAAGATAGGGAGTGAAATATCGTGTGGAGCATCCCCACTTGGTTGTTGTCGATGGGGGTGCTCATTGGGGTCTTCATCAAAGATAGGGAGAGACATGCCATGCGGAGCATCCTCACTTGCTTGTTGTTGATGAGGTCTCTCATTTGGGTCTTCATCAAAGAGAGGAGGTGGAAGGTCATGTGGGTCATCCTCATTGGCTTGGCGTCGGCGGTCATGATGGAGAGGATGGCGCCAGTGGTCATTGTGGTGAAGTTGTTGGAGGCATGCTTCACGGAATCCACTAGCATCATTGTCATGGTCACCTTCTTAATAAGGGTCTTGGTCTTGGTGGTCATTGTGGTGGTGACGCGCATTTTGCCTTGGAAGTCTTGGATGTGGGCGAGCACTATCCACGATGTCATGTAGACCATAGTCATGAGTGGAGCTTGGCGGAGGTGGGTGATGATGTTGGTGAAGATCCGGACATAGAGGGTGAGCTTGAAGGTCTTGCTCTTGGCGATCATTGTGGTGGTGACGCGCATTTTGCCTTGGAAGCCTTGGATGTGGGCGATCACCATCCACGAAGTCATGTAGACCATAGTCATGAGTTGAGCTTGGCGGAGGTGGAGGTGGTGATGTGGTATCAGAGCCAGGTTTACCACCCGCTTCCATGTGGAGGTGATAATCATGGCGACGAGCTTGGTGATGAGCTTGGGGTTGGTGGCTTGAACGTTGCGACTTGGAGGATGACGATGATCCATGGCGGTTGGCAAGTTTGGCCAAGTTGATGTCGATACGCGCCATGTGATCATTGAATCGAGTGTGATGAGCCTGTAGTCGACGGTCCAAGCGCTCCATCCGTCACGAGCAAGTTGGCAAAGATGAAAATGTTCGTGGCGGTTGACTAAGTTGTGGGCGTTGTCATTGAAGAAAGGGTTTCCTTCATCTTCCGAGCTCGGACTTGTGAACACTTCTTCCCTAGCCATCTCAAAAACACACAAGAGTGATATGAAGAAATGGATGTCTCACTTACCCAACGTTACCTTTTTTGGTCGTATTGAGGTTAGTGGACGAGCCTAGCTGTACGGCGGTATGTACAAAGTGGGTCCAAAAAGATCGAAAGAAAACCGCAAACGACAACACACACCCTTTATGTGGAAGGCAAATGGGCGAGAAAAGTGGCAAGGAAAACAACAAATACGAAGAAAAGTTTTTTTTCAAACGTAGAAATGAACCACAATGAAATGTTAGCAAAAGAACCAAACCTAGTAGAGGAAACAAAAATGGAACACACACACAAGGGATAAATGAGGTTAGTGCGGCCAATGGACGAGTGGAGACGAAATGTTTCTATCGAAGACTAAGCTCATTGTCACACCAACGCAAGGAGGACGCTAGCTCAAACCGCAAACTATAAGAGACAACAAGATTCGCACCGTGGAAACCGATCACTTTCTTCTCTTTTGCGACGCGAAGCTACACGTTCCTACAAGAGATATCACTTGACATCGATCATTTTTTTTTCTCTTTTCACTTTGTGCTATATGAGGATACAAATGCCAACCCTAGTCAAACTGCGCTCTCACAAGTGCCAAACATGCACTCTCGGTGCCACTAGTGTAATGCCAAGCGATGTAAAATAGCTAGTCCGAATGGGCAAAGTACACAAACAATGGGTTAGTTCAAGCGGAAGCAAGTTATACCTATCTTGTGGATGAACACAGACTTGCGGCAGGGGATTGTCAATGTCGTGTCGATCCGTTGGTGTAGATGCGTAGATGATGTTGTGGGATTCGCGTGGAAACTTGAATCACTCGAATCGGACCAACACCGACAAAGAAAAACACGTTCGAAAATCTGTCCACGAATCGAAGAACAGGACTTTTCTGGGATTTTTGCCCAATTTCGAAATTCTTTCAAATCCAAGATTTTTTTTGGACAAATTCGAGAAAAGTGGCTGAATGGAAAGGCGGGGAATGGTCTCAAGCAACAAATCCACGAATCAAATCCACGAAAAACTCAACAAATCAACAGACCGGTCGAAATCCCTTTTTTGGCTATTTTTGGTGAAATTTTCGAATTTAAGGTGGGGGAAGAAAATTTTGGGTGGAAAGGGGGACTGTGAGGGTCAAATTTGTGTCAATCTAGCTGTTGATACCAGATGATATGGAGGGGTTGCCTCTTGGGTGGCCCGATCTTCACGAATCGACCAAGAACACGAAGAACGAACGATGAACACGAGAGGGGAATCATGGGCAAACAAAAGGGGGATAACTAGCGGGAACTGAAAGACCCAAATCTCCCGTCAACTAAGACGCCACGGCCGCCTACGAGACGATTGATCCAACCGAACTCATTTTATCGGAAACCGCTTCGACACCACGTGGCCAGTCCACCACGCCAATGAAACCTCAAGGATTAGTTGAGATAGATTGGAAAGTCCCTAACTGATTCCCAAGGGGAAAGGATAGGTAACCTAGTGTAGCCTTGATACGATCCTATATACACATCATAGGAGTAGCCTTGATACGGTCCTAGGTACAACCATAGGAGTAGCCTCACAAGAGGGGTATAAGAGCAAAGCTCAAAGTTCTAAATTCATCTCTAACCCTAGATCTAGCCCGAGGGGGTCCTTATATAGCCAAGGGGTAGGTGGAGGAGGAAAGGGGGGTTTCCACTCTCTTTGCGCAGCAGCAGGGTAGCCGACATGGGAGGCCAGCCTGGCCGGGTCTTTAGGCCGGCGTGGGCGCAGCAGATTGGCCAGCCGGCCTGGGGGTGTAGGAGAGCCGTCCCGAGGCCGGGGTGGAGGCCAACCCCTTCGGGCGAGCAGCCGGCCTGAGCTGCAGGCAGCCCGGCCCGAGGCCGGGGTGGAGGCCGACGACTTCTGTGTGGGGGACGACCAGGAGGGCAGGGGGAGCCGGCCTGGCTGGCTTCTAAGGATGGGTGCCCTGGCCCCATCTCCTTCTTCCTCCTTCCCTTCCTTCTCGATTCCACCTTCTTGGACTTACCCCGTAGCTTCTTGGCCACCGTCTTGGGCATGATCTTGAGCACGTTCTTGAGCATGTTAGGCATCGTCTTGGGATCCATGAGATAGCGCACCATTCCCCAAGACACCGAAGGCATATAGAGATAGGGGTGAGTTCACCTTGTGTAGTATCGATGTCGGGCTTGGTGAAATGGGGTGTGCTGCATCAGGTATTGTCCCTGCCGTACAAGAAAAATGTTTGATATTGTAGTGTAGAGTGTAGAGAGCAAGACCTATGTGATTCACATAGCTTATGTGTGACATAAGTTACATAATCATTTTTACCCTTCAAATAGGTTCATTGATGAATTTTTGAACATTCATATTAGTTCATCACATCCCTCTTATACTTTGTTCTAATTAGACAAACACCAGCCCACATAGATTTTGTGCATATAACACGAAGAACAACTGTAGAGGACCATGGATTCTTCAGGCCGGACTACTATATTTGCCTCCAATAATGAAGAGAAGATGATGACGAATGAACCAGGTTATATATAGGCTATCTGTGAATTTAGTTATCTATTGACATGTATATGCTGATGTATAATAACTTTAAATTACGATGCAGAGGATCATGAATTCTTCAGGCCGGGATACTATATTTGTCTCCAATAATGAATAAAAGATGATGATCAATAAGTCAACTTATATATAGACTGTATGTGAAGTTATTATCTGTTGACATGTATATGCTTATATATACTAAATTTAATTGTACGATGCAGAGGACCATAAATTCTTCAGGCCGGACTATTACATTTGGCTCCAATAATGAATATAAAATGACGATTAATGAGACAGGTTATATATAGCTTATATGTGAAGTTAATTATATGTTGATATGTATATGCTGATATATACTAAATTTAATTGTACGATGCAGAAAACCATGAATTCTTAATGCCAGGCTACTACATTTGGCTCCAATAATGAAGAGAAGATGATAATAAATGAGACAAATTATATATAGTTTATGTGCTTAGTTAATTATTGTTGACATATATATATACTAGAAGGGGTCTGCGCGCTTCGCCGCGCCCGTCGTTGAGCAGGGTGTGTCCTTTTTCGTCTTTGTCCGCGATTTGTGTCTAGTCAGCGTTAATCTCTACTTGGATGCAGAAGGTTTGTCCCGTGAGTAGACGTGTCCTCTTGGTGGGGTCAGAAGCGTACGTGTTGGAAGCGCTGTGGCCCTGGCGACGCGTGTGAGATTCTAGTCGGTTTGTTGTGGCTATAAATTGAATTGGCGGATCGGTGGATTTGACACCTCCTCAGATAGCAGAGCTGGTTTACTGGGCGCAGAACCTTTGGCGGCTGTGCGTGTGTTGTAGGCCTTTGGAGATGTCATCTGTTCTGTCAAGTACGTATCTTGTGCGTTCAATTCTCCTGTGTATTTTTTCTGGCTTGCTCTCGGTGGTTTTGTCTAGGTTTCTGTTTTAGGGCAGCGTGTAGATCTGGTTTGGCGTGTTTACTTTGTCGCGGTTGTTGTAGGGCGCCGGATTCCGGTGCGGGTCTCACGGAGGTTTGTGCTTTCGGAGGCCGTGGGGCACATCGGCGGGAGGACGATTGTGTATCGTACTCACCGGGCTTTTGGCGGGCATTTGTCTACGGTGGAGACGACGGTTCCGCAGGGGTGCCACGCTAGTTGCGTGTTGTTGTTTTCCGTGCCTGGCCGTGTTTTTGGGGATGTGTGCGCCGCGGAGGAGGATGCGGCGGACCGGCTGCTTCGTGTGCTTAGGGCTAAGTATGGCCTGGTTTTCGATGACGTTAATAGATCGGGCTTGAACAGGGCTCGTCGTCGTCTCGCGTTGCACCGTGTGTTTAGAGATCTAGTCCTTAAGAAGCAGGCTAATCTTGCTCGCAAGTGTCGTCTGCTTGAGAAAGGATGGGAAAATGCTCTTGGAGATCTGGACTCGGCGCGGAGAGCCTGCAATGAGCTGTACGCAGCTGCGACTGGGGGTGGTCTCCTGTCTGAGCCACCATCTTTGCTTTCTCACGTGCTAGATGGTATCCAGTGTCTTGATGAGTTGATTGAAGTTATGGCTAGCGAGGGGACTGCGAAGCTAGCGCAGGCTATGAGGTGCGAAGAGTGAGATGTCGATGTGGAGGAAAGCGGCTGACGATGGTTCGAGAAGTGAGGAGTAGAGAGCGGAAGAAGGAGGCGTAGGGCGGTTGTGCTTTGTGTTATGTGTTGTTTATGTGCGTGTGTCAGGTGTGATGCGTGAGTGTTGTAGGGGTGGTGTGCCTGTGTTGCACTTTTTTTTATAATAAAGACGTGTTTGCCATGTAATCCATACTGTGTGTTACTGTTATGTCTTGAGGACCGACGCTGTGTTTGTTTTGCGCTGTGGATCTTCGCTAGCTGGTTAGCTATAATTTGTTCAGAATTTTGGCTGCGGATTCTGGGTTGGCTCTGGGCATCTGGCCAGCTGTAATTTAGCTGGTTAGCTATGATCTTTCTACAATTCTGGCGGTGGATTTTGAGTTGGTTCTAGGCATCTGGTTAGCTGTAATTTGGCGAGGATTCTGTTTTTCGGGTTGGCAGATTGATTTGGCTTGTATTTTGGGAAGTATGTATGCATTTGTTTTTTTACAGGCCTTGCGCTGTGTCTCTGTTTTGCTGGCGGTCCAGTTTTTTGCTGCTTGGTTCATACTCAGGGATCGGTTGTTTTCTGTGAGACGCGTTCTTCGTTTATCGACGTGGCTGAGCTCAAGTATGGCCTTTGGGTTTTATAACGCTCATTGTTGGAAGTTTTTTTTTTCTCGCCGTTTTGCTGGGTTTTTTCGTCTGTTTTTTGTGTGTGGGTTTTGGTCGGGCGATGGTCGTTTGTTTTTTGTTTGTCAGTGTGTTGGGCGCATCGGTTGAGCCCCGTACTGCAGTGGTTTTTGGACGTAGGTTAGCCGTGCTGCCTTTTATTCATACAAGGACTCTGTCCTTGGACGCTAACAGAATATACATGGTGGTTTTTACATTCCAGGGTACATAACTGTCAAACATAAAGCTAAAGAACTTGAGCCATTGACATGGCTGTTTGACGGGTACTCTAGATGTGCCACCGGTTGTCCCTCTTGCGTTTTTTTTCTTGTGCGGTAGGCGTAGCACTTCTGGCTTGGAGCTTCGTTCTTGCTCCCACGCACCTGCAATGCATATTAAAAGACTTTAGGCAGTGGTATTGCTTGGCAGCGATGCGTTGGGCTTGAGAGATTTGCGGTGACATTGGTACGTACCTAGTAGTGGTGGAGGAGAACGGCATCGGTCACCCTGCGATGGCTGCTGAGCTTTGTGAGCGAGTAAGCGAGCTTGAACTTGCGGCGCAGAGGGCGTGGCGGGCCTGTGTAGAGAGGCCTGATTCTGTGGACGCCGTTCGGCTCCTGGACGTTGTGGTGGTTGATCGGCAGGTACCCTGCGGACATGAGGCAGAGCCTCGTGACCTTGTCGATTGCGTGCCGATAGCGGCCATAGATGTAGGTGTAGCGGGATGTGAGGACACTGTGGTCATGTTGGAGCACCCAGTGCTCGTGTTGCAGCGTCTCGTGCTGCTGACGGAATTGCACGTTGTTTTCCCTATCTTGCTGGAGCATGAGATTGTGCTGGAGGAGAACGTCGTGGTTTTGCTGGAGGGTGCTGTGCTGGTGCTGCAGAGTGGTGTAGTTCTGCTGAAGGGAGTTGAACTGGTGGACAAGTGATTCGTGCGCCTGCCGGTCACTCGCAGCTGCTGCCATCGCTGCTTTGGCTGCCTCCTGATGCAGCAGCTGGAATGACTCAGCGGCTGCGAGCCTGCGGCTGAGGTCAATGGTAGCCTCGTGGCCGACGTCATCGACCTGCACATTGCAATGCATGCGAAGGTACCTGATGGCCACTTCGCAGGCGCTTTCCACGGCGGTGTACGGGGTCGGCATCACCTCGCCCTCGAACGGGAGCTGCACGGATGCGGTCACTGGAAGCGTGCTTGGTACTGTCATGTTGATGACAGCCACCGAGCCGTTGGCCTCGTCCCTGACGAAGATGGAGCCGATCTTGAGTCTCAGAGTGGCGGCGATCCTCTGCAGCACGACTTGGCGCGGGATGTAGACGACCAATGGAGTCTGCGAAAGAGGTGGCGTAGCATTAGCATGTGTTGTGTGGTCATGTGTGGACATGCAAGCTAGAATAGGCTACTTTTCTTGATTCGTCCACCGGAGTGTTGGTTTCCATTTCTTTACTCTGAGACATTGTGGCGGTAGCTTGCGAAGAAACAAAAGAAAAGTAGCGGACGGGAGCGTTTACCCCTGGAACGTTGAGGACGAGGTCGTCGTTTGCCGGAGCCGTCGTGTGCAGGGCCAACTGTTCAGCATCCAGTAGGTAGCCGTGGATCTGCATCGGCGGGATAGGCGCGGTGGCGCCACCTGTAGGTGCCGTCTGCACCATCGTGATCCGCGCCGGCAGCATCGGAGGGTAGCCGTCAAAGGGCACATGCAGTTGCTGTCCAGTAGCGTTGGCGGGGGCGTGCATTGGCTCTCGGCTTCCTAGCCTCTCCTGCATAGAAAACATGACGAAAGAGGTGAGACCAAGTGTAGCATGGACGATGGCATGTGTAGAATATTTGCTCCCACCAAAAGCCAGCGTGGGAGCGCGGTGGCGAGCTCGTCCTCCATGGCGTGCGTGCGTCCGTGTTCTTCGAGGAGGGACTGCCTTTCTGTGAATTGGGAGAAAAGCGGTTCTGCTTGTAGAAAGAGATGGCGTATTACTGTGGGTCGTTTACATCCGAGGTGGCAGTGCGCATGCGGTATATGCGTGCCATGCGTCCAAACTTTCCTTACCGCGTTGCTGGCAGGACGACGTGTGGACAGAGGGCGCTTCTCGCGGCGGCACGTAGCCCACCGCTTGCTTGCTCACCGTTTGGCCCGCCGCTTTGGGTCAGAGGAAGTTGTTTTCCTGCACCGCTTTGGAGCCCGTGGGTTTGCCTGCGTGTTTTTTCTTTCTTGCAGTGCCGAGTGCTGACCAGTTTATGGGCCGACTGGGTAGGCAGTTTTTTTCCTTGTACAGGGCAAGTGGGCTTTGGGCTAAGAGGGCAGGCTGGTATGGTTTCTGCGCGTTTTATGCGTCCGTACGGCAGGGCGGATGGGGAGGTCTTCAAAAAAGCTGAAGTTGGCATATTTGATGAAATTTTATGCGGGACAAAAGCTGACCGCACCGAACTAAAAGAAATGGAATTCTCATATCAATTTCTTTCGAAATAAAAAATGAATATTCTAATAGAAATTACATCCCTTGTAGAATGTCCTTATAATTGAATATACGATGTGTTTGAAGGTGATTTCCAAACCAATTGTGAATAATGGAGTTACTGTTTAGTTGTATGACCATCAAATTACAGTTGCTTAGGGATTCTATTTTTCCTTGCTTTGCCTTTGGCTAAGCCAGCGAGTTGCATTTCTCTATGGCAGGGAGTTAAGCGCTATTTTGTCTTTGTCGCAGAAGGAATGCGAACTTAGGGAGACGGGAAAATCAGAGGAGAGATCGATGGATGAGCCGATGGAACTCGAAGATCTACTCGATTTCTGGAATGCTGAGCTGGAGGAAGATGGCGCACGTCCTGATGTCATGACTTCATCTTGCCCTCCGCCAATCCGTAAGTGGTCGCGCTATGCAATTGTTTTTTTTCGGCGGGCGTGTGTAATTTTTTTTTTCATTTCATGCAGAGGATGCTACAACTGTGGAAATATCTTCCAAAGTTATGTTAGCTGAAGTGGCGGCTGGTCTGGGTGCATCTGAGCCTGTGTATAATACGCGGTTTCGGTATCGCGGTTATTACAGCACTGTTCGTGTGTTTGTGCCTCATCGCACGGTCCCTACAGAGTTGCGCGAAGAGCTCAGGTCAAGTGTCACGGAGTTTAGTTCTGGATTGAAGGCGGAGGAGATGGCAGCGCAAGTAATGATGAGGTCATTAGAGATTAGCTATGGCTTTGAGATTAAGGACTACAATTGGTGGAACAAACGCCGGTTTGAACTTGATAGGTTTAATAGTGGGAGCAGGCTGCGTCAATTGGAGGAAGAAAACAGGGCTCTTAGGGCGGAGGTTGATTCGCTTAAGGGAGGATGGCGCCGGACCCTTGAAGGGGTTGACGGTGCTTGTGCGTCTGTTTTGTCTGCACGATCAGTTGCCATCGAGTATGCTGCCTCGCGACGTGACGATATTGGCGTGTGGCCTGTTGCTTATGGTGCCATTGACGCGGAAGATGCAATTTCAAGGACAGTTTTCGAAGGCATTCGAGAATTCGAGGAAGTAGTGGGTAGGTATTAGTATGTATGCAATGTGCTAGATCGCGTGACGGTATTAGAAACTTGCTTTTTCGACGTTGTCGTACGTAACATCGATGTTGGTTTTCGGTACTTTGTTTGCCCTATTCGATACCGGCGGTAGACGGCATCCTCGAGACGGGAAATCGATGCGTGCCACCATGATGACGGTATCTTGAGTGGCACGATGTGTATAGGAGGGATAGGGCATCGCTGTCGGTTTACAGCACTCTGCTTTTCCTACTCGGTATCGGCGGTAGATGGCATCTTCGAGACAGCAAATCGATGTGTGCCACCATCCTGGAGGCATCATGATTGGCACAGTGTGTGAATGAGGGACACGGGATCGCGGTCAGTTTCCTGCACTTCACTTCCCTTGCTCGGTTTCCCTTGTTTGACCTGTAATCGTCGCTGGCACCGCTGATGTTGCGTCGGCACAGGGTGTGAAGGAGGAACAAGGGTTTAGGTGTACCTTCTATTGTTTATGAAGAGATCTATGCATCGCGAGGAGGATCACTCTTTGCTTTGATCATGTCTGTGGTTCTACTTGTCATGATTGGAACATATTTGCATGGTGATATGCTGCGTGGGTTCAGCTCAACTATGGTCGCGATACCTATTAGTTTTCGTGTGTGCACAGGTGGCTTCCTCACATTGCGTGAATGGCAAATCCTCGTATTTTCTAAAGGGTCGGTGGATTTAGCAACACGCTGTGTGAGTAATAAGAGAATCGTGTTTTCGATGTTGTTGCATGTGAGATCGTTGTCGGTTTCGGGCACTGTGCTTGCCCTAGTTGGTATCGGTGGTAGATGGCGTCCTCGGGACGGGAAATCGATGTGAAGGAGGGATAGGGGATCGCTCTCGGTTTCCGGCACTTTGCTTCTCCTACTCAGTACGGGTGCACCATCGTGTTGGCATCATGATTGGCAGAGGGTGGCACCATGAGTGGCACGGGGTGTGAATGAGGGATAGGGGATCGCTGTCGATTTCGTGCATTAGGGGATTGCGTGTACCTTATATACGTCTATGAAGAGATATATACATCGTAAGGAGGATCACTCTTTGCTTTCATCGCATGCAAGATCGACGTCAATTGTTCGTGCATGAGCTACCTTTGCCGTCATCGACGCTGACTTCGTGGCGGGAGTAGGACCCAAGAGAACGGGTTAGATGTGAGGGGGGATCGATGGATACTGCAGCGGTGGCGGTTCAGCCAACTCGCCCTAGGGTTCTTCTTATACGGATATCTACGTTAGGTTGCCCTTCGCCAATCCGTAAGTGGTCGCGCTATGCAATTGTCTTTTTTCGGCGGCCGTGTGTAATTTATTTTTTTCATTGCATGCAGAGGATGCTACAACTGTAGAAATATCTTCCAAAGCTATGGTAGCTGAAATGGCGGCAGGTCTGGGTGCATCTGAGCCTGTGTATAATACGCGGTTTCGATATCGCGGTTATTACAGCACTGCTCGTGTGTTTGTGCCTCATCGCACGGTCCCTACAGAGTTGCGCGAAGAGCTCAGGCCAAGTGTCATGGAGTTTAGTTCTGGATTGAAGGCGGAGGAAATGGCAGCGCAAGTAATGATGAGGTCATTAGAGTTTAGCTATGCCTTTGAGATTAAGGACTACAATTGGTGGAACAAACGCCGGTTTGAACTTGATAGGTTTAATAGTGGGAGCAGGCTGCGTCAATTGGAGGAAGAAAACAGGGCCCTTAGGGCGGGGGTTGATTCGCTTAAGGGAGGATGGCGCCGGACCCTTGAAGGGGTCGACGGTGCTTGCGAGCCTGTTTTGTCTGCACGATCAGTTGCCATCGAGTATGCTGCCTCGCGACGTGACGATATTGGCGTGTGGCCTGTTGCTTATGGTGCCATTGACGCGGAAGATGCAATTTCAAGGACAGTTTTCGAGGGCATTCGAGAATTCGAAGAAGTAGTGGGTAGGTATTAGTATGTATGCAATGTGCTAGATCGCGTGACGGTATTAGAAACTTGCTCTTTCGACGTTGTCGTACGTAACATCGATGTTGGTTTTCGGTACTCTGTTTGCCCTACTCGATACGGGCGGTAGATGGCATTCTCGAGACGGGAAATCGATGCGTGGCACCATGATGACGGTATCTTGAGTGGCACGAGGTGTAAAGGAGGGATACGGGATCGCTGTCGGTTTCCAGCACTTTGCTTTTCCTACTCGGTATCGGCGGTAGATGGCATCTTCGAGATAGCAAATCGATGTGTGCCACCATCCTGGAGGCATCATGATTGGCACAGTGTGTGAATGAGGGACACGGGATCGCGGTCAGTTTCCTGCACTTCACTTCCCTTGCTCGGTTTCCCTTGTTTGACCTGTCCTCGCTGCTGGCACGGCTGATTTTGCGTCGGCACAGGGTGTGAAGGAGGAACAAGGGATTAGGTGCACCTTGTATTGTTTATGAAGAGATTTATGCATGGCGAGGAGGATCACTCTTTGCTTTGATCATGCCTGTGGTTCTACTTGTCATGATTGGAACATATTTGCATGGTGATATGCTGCGTGGGTTCAGCTCAACTACGGTCGCGATACCTATTAGTTTTCGTGTGTGCACAGGTGGCTTTCTCACATTGCGTGAATGGCAAATCCTCGTATTTTCTAAAGGGTCGGTGGATTTAGCAACACATTGTGTGAGTAATAAGAGAATCGTTTTTTCGATGTTGTTGTATGTGAGATCGTCGTCGGTTTCGGGCACTTTGCTTGCCCTACTTGGTATCGGTGGTAGATGGCGTCCTCGGGACGGGAAATCGATGTGAAGGAGGGATAGGGGATCGCTTTCGGTTTCCGGCACTTTGCTTCTCCTACTCAGTACGGGTGCACCATCGTGTTGGCATCATGATTGGCGGAGGGTGGCACCATGAGTGGCACGGGGTGTGAATGAGGGACAGGGGATCGCTGTCGGTTTTGGGCATTAGGGGATTGCGTGTACCTTATATACGTCTATGAAGAGATATATACATCGTAAGGAGGATCACTCTTTGCTTTCATCGCATGCAACACCGACGTTAATTTCCTGTGCATGAGCTACCTTTGCCGTCATCGACGTTGTCTTCGTGCCGGGAGTAGGACCCAAGAGAATGGGTTAGATGTGAGGGGGGATCGATGGATATTGCAGCGGTGGCGGGTCGACGGTGCTTGCGAGCCTGTTTTGTCTGCACGATCAGTTGCCATCGAGTATGCTGCCTCACGACGTGACGATATTGGCGTGTGGCCTGTTGCTTATGGTGCCATTGACGCGGAAGATGCAATTTCAAGGACAGTTTTCGAGGGCATTCGAGAATTCGAAGAAGTAGTGGGTAGGTATTAGTATGTATGCAATGTGCTAGATCGCGTGACGGTATTAGAAACTTGCTTTTTCGACGTTGTCGTACGTAACATCGATGTTGGTTTTCGGTACTCTGTTTGCCCTACTCGATACCGGCGGTAGATGGCATCCTCGAGACGGGAAATCGATGCGTGGCACCATGATGACGGTATCTTGAGTGGCACGAGGTGCAAAGGAGGGGTACGGGATCGCTGTCGGTTTCCAGCACTTTGCTTTTCCTACTCGGTATCGGCGGTAGATGGCATCTTCGAGATAGTAAATCGATGTGTGCCACCATCCTGGAGGCATCATGATTGGCACAGTGTGTGAATGAGGGACACGGGATCGCGGTCAGTTTCCTGCACTTCACTTCCCTTGCTCGGTTTCCCTTGTTTGACCTGTCCTCGCCGCTGGCACGGCTGATTTTGCGTCCGCACAGGGTGTGAAGGAGGAACAAGGGATTAGGTGCACCTTGTATTGTTTATGAAGAGATCTATGCATGGCGAGGAGGATCACTCTTTGCTTTGATCATGCCTGTGGTTCTGCTTGTCATGATTGGAACATATTTGCATGGTGATATGCTGCGTGGGTTCAGCTCAACTACGGTCGCGATACCTATTAGTTTTCGTGTGTGCACAGGTGGCTTTCTCACATTGCGTGAATGGCAAATCCTCGTATTTTCTAAAGGGTCGGTGGATTTAGCAACACATTGTGTGAGTAATAAGAGAATCGTTTTTTCGATGTTGTTGTATGTGAGATCGTCGTCGGTTTCGGGCACTTTGCTTGCCCTACTTGGTATCGGTGGTAGCTAGGCCGTCTTGTCTGCATGATTAACTACCCTCGAGTGTGGCATTGACGCGGAAGACACAATTTGCAAGTCAATTTTTGAGGGCATTCGAGAATTGGAGGAAGTAGTGGGTGGGTATTAGTATGTATGCAACGTGCTAAATCGCGTGGCGGTTTTACTTCGAGACATTGAATGTCCTATTTTGATTACACGAAAAGTAAAATATTAAAGAACTAAGAAGACCCTCTGGGCCTCTGTATCAAAAGCAGCCTATGCCACTTAACCAATGCTATATATAACCCTTTTAGCTTAAGCTAGACCGGAAGGCTTGCTGGAAAATAACGACTGCGTATTATTAGCCCTATTTCTTTTTGCAAACATGTCCGAACATGAAAACCTCTCATTAGCATATGATTCTATGCACAGAAATGCGTGGACAGATGGCAAAAACATAGTACGTGGATGAATGCGTACATACAGCTGCTGGTTGATGCGTGTGCCCTCTGTATGTGCGTCGACACGCGTGGCATAGCATCACTGACCTGCATGAACCCGTGTCCTTGCCAAGGGCTTGCATAAACTGATGTTTTTGGCAGCGCCCTGCATGGTGGAGGCCATTTACACGCATTGCTCTGCTATAAATAAGCCCTAAACTCATCTGTAGGCAGCCACCAGAATCCGTTTCTTCTCCAAGCAATCACACCAAGTAGCGAGAGCCGTATCCATGGAGCCTGCTGGCAACGCCGAGACAGGGCCCCGTAATCACACGACGCCTCGAACCTACTGTTCTTGCTAATTACGCAGGTGTGCTCTTTTATTCTTGCTGTGTAAACTAACCGGCCGTTTCTCGTTCGCAGGCAACCTGATGTGCGTGCCACCACGCACCAGGCTGGAAAGGATGCTTCGAGACATCGGGGCCACTCCACCACTCTATCAGACGCATGAACTAAACGGTGGCCTAGTGACCACAATCCGCACCACCGTGCCGCTGACGTGCCATGCTGACTGTCACACCGCGATCCATCGCACCAGCTGTTGGTGTGGGAGCGTACAGGAATCCGAAGAGGACGCGGCAAGGCGCATGCTGCAGGAAATCGCCGATCGCTACAACATCGATATCAGCGCCAGTGACTTAGACTGGGTTGGAGCAACACGCAGGCAGGCGAGTACCGCGAGAGGTACCCTGCGTGTGATCGGCGGCAGCGGGCGCAGCACGGCGGAGGGAGGTGACCGTGACGGGCGTTAAGAAGCTAACGCAGCACCACCTCGCCTGAGAAGAAGAAGTATGCTAGGCGAAACTACGAATAAAGACACCGTGCTTACAGCACGCTGCGGTTGTAACGGTGTGTCCGTTTCCATGTCCTCCTTTTATGTGTTCTAGTCCGTAGCTAAGTAGGTGCTAGCAGCGCCGTAGGTCGGGCCTTTCTAAAATAAAGCCACTGTCTTCGGACAGTAGGCGCGCTGCTCCACCTCCAGGAGACGCACGAATGTTGTATGTTGTAATCACGGCGGCCATGCAATGCCTTCAGTTCGTAGTTAACGGTTGCACTAACCATGCATCTTAAGCGACGTGAGAGAGGAGAATATGGTAATTTCGCTATCTAAATACATGGAGCAGATGTAACACGCCACAAGAGACTTTATTGAATAGCACAAGTTATTGGAGGAACAAAGAGAAAGCGCAGAACTAAACGGACAACACTAAAGAACCCGGTAGACATAAAGACGACAAGGCCGGCATGATACGATCCTACCATGCTACGACAGGAACAGACTTGGATAGCTGATGTGCGCTCACACCTCGTCAGCTACGATGTGCGCCATCTCCGCCTTTCCTTCCTCGATCATAGCCTCCGTACGAACCGCCAGGGCATCCAGCTCTGTAATGACGTGCAGAACATCCACGTTGCCGTATTCCGGCCCTAAATTGTCAGCAGCGAACGAACGCAGCTGATTGCAAGTCTGAAGCACCGAGGATAGCCCGTTGATCGAATCGTTCCAGCCCTCCTCAAGCAGACGGTTTTTCTCATCCGCCATACGCTTACCTTTCTGAGCGCGACGCAGAGCTGATCGAAGAGCTGCTGCCCAGCGGAACATGCACCCCGACTGCATGCGGCAGTCAGCAGCAGGCTCAGCCGTGCGGCCTCCGCGCGGTACACGGTCGGCAACAGGGGCGGAGCCAGCAGTAGCAAAACCGCTGTCCCTCCCAGCTGGCATGTGGCGGAGGTTGTCGAAGGGAGTGAGCGCCAGCTGAAGTTCGGACAGGCCAGCTCTCGGGAGAACATGCTCGACGTGGCTCATGGTGCACTTGCGAGTGCGCTCACAGGAAGTGTATCTAACAGGGAGGGAACACGCACCAACGACGGAGGACCACAGGGGTAAGAAGAGAGTAAAGGCACATATTTGTAGAGACCATTAGACGGCCAGCGCAGCAGCGACAGTGCGTGTCCAAGCCAGAGATGGCAGACGACACTGCTAGCCCTATGCCACGGCTCCCTCATGTTCAGAACAAAGTGAGCACGTATGCCCATGCAGGAACACGCGTCTGTACCAACTGCATGAAGGAAGGCGGGAGCGACACGTTTAATAGGAAAGGCAGGAAGGATCATTTAGTACGATGAACAGAGAAGCAAAATAATTTGTAGGCTGGAATTTGCGTCATCTAGCCTACTGCGTTCCATATCCATTCCACGTTAGGCCGTTTAGGAGTTGTCTCTTAGCTGCAAGTCCACGTTACAATACAGACAACGACCTCAAAAGCAGCTTATTTATTCATGAAAACATCCCGAACATGAGCATCCAAAAAGGAGTAAATACTATCACAATCAATCCGTCCAATGCCAAGATTGCTGTCGGCGATTCTAGGACGTAACTCTATAACCACGGAGAGAAAAATTACGAAAGAAACTGCTACGGGAACGCAACGAACAGAGCACAAGCACGAAACATAAATAAAAGAAGCCTAAGTAAAGCACACAACATGAAAAATAAGACGTAAAGGAAATGGTCCGGCTGTCACAGCGTGTCCGCTCGGTTTATGAAACTCCTTGTCAACAGAGACGCTTACAAACCACATAACTAAACCGCGCTATCCCACAGACGATAAACAACACACTGACGCATAAAAGACGAATGAGGGGGCACCATACGATAGGCAACCAACAGGAAAGAGACGACATATTGCGAACAGGAAGCTCCACGCATGTGGCCTTGTCCCCACCGATCTTCAGATCCCTAGTCTTCAGCACCGCTGTGAACACCAATCAGGTAAATAGCATGGGCTTAGCCAGTCTCTGAAACACAAGAGCAGTACCCAAATGAAAGACAGCAGTAAGAAGCGAAAAAGCACCTCTGTCGCGGCACCCCTTGGTCGTCAGTATAAAGCTTCTTGGAAGCCGCGGGTTTCCCAGCAGCCGTGCGACCTCTGCAAAAGAACAGACCATATTCCATATTCTTCCGTAGAAAGCTAACGATAGCAGAAAACCTGAATAGGAAATGCAACGACCTCTTCTTCTTCTGGTTCTCTCCCGCTTTACACCCCGACATGGACTGGGTGTCGTCCGTGTCACCCCCGGCAGTTTCCTACATAAGGGCAAACAGAACAGAAGGCAAACGCATAAAAACAGGCTCAGTGACGCAATTTTGCTGAGAAGAATGCATTGGCAGAAAGTAATGAAATCGCAGTATAAACACGATTCACTAACCAGCACGTTTCGAGGAGGGGTAGAAAGCAGGCTCAGCCCAGAATCTTGAGCCTGGGAATGCCCATCCACGCTAACAGAAGCTGGAGCGTGAACAACAGCTTTACCTGCCAAAACTGAAAAGCAAGCAGCATGTCAACAGACGGGCTGTCTATTGCAAAAAGCACACAACAGCATCAAGGTGATTTTATAGACATCCACACACAAGTGCAGTAAACTCCACTATAAACGTATCAGAAGTGGGAGGATTACCGGTCTCAGCCACGACAGCCACCTCGCCTACAACCACCCCGGCAGAAGAGGCCAACTCAGTGACAACCGCCGACGAAGCCTTCTCAGGGACAGCACGCTGCGGAGCAGCGTCTGGCAAGCGGAAACATGCATAAGAATCGCCACCTTCAGGGAAAAACTTCAGCACTTGAAAATCAATCCTCTCGCGTCGAAGAGAGAAACGCGAGACCGTGACCTCAACAACATATCTTCTCCCAACAAGGCGCATAATCTCTGGCGGCATAAGAGCATCGCTATTCAGAAATTCGATGATCAGCTCATCAGTTGGCTTGCCAATCAAATCTTTAGCGGTGTCCCCAAAGAAAACCATGTCAATGACAGCATCGTCGTCGCCACCCCTAACACCAAGTTTGTACCTGGAACCCCCAAGATTTCAGTTGCGGAGAAAACAAAAAACGGGCAAGGAAAGAAGGCACAACACAAAACAAGTGGTACCTTGGGGATGCATTCCTGGAAGTACAGTCGTCTCTAGAGCATCTAAATGCATCTCCCTCTTCAGTTGCGCCAGAGCTACATCGATCACATGACCTAAACCACCAATTCTGGGTAGAAGGTATGTCCTGAATAGAAATCCTTGTTCTGTACACTTTATTCTAAGAGAACACAACAACAAGCATTAGCGAAATAGCCGTCGAAAAGAAACATACATGCCTTTAGAACGCGGAGAACCAACCAAATGCTCATGGGGAATAAGGCCAGCAAGATAAGACACAGAAACGTCTTCTATCTGCGACAGTGCCAAACGACGGCCCTTATCAGGGAGAAGCTCTATGCTGTGGTCCATACCAATGACCCTGCAAAAAACAACATAATCAGAAGCACGAATCCACAGAGAAGACACAGAACCAACGAAGCAGACAGCGCTCCCTCTGCAGCAGTAACTGTGTTCAACATGTGCACCAGATAACAGCAAACCAAACTATTCATTACCTATTCCGAAAAGCAGAGACCTCGCTGCCAGACGGCTCATAGTAAACCTTAGACCCAAAGCTAGGAGACAACTGAAGCATACCTAAAGGAAAGAAAAAAAATAGACCATGGTCAGTGCTTACAGCACCTAGAACTCTGGAAAGGAGTAGACGATACTTGGAAGCAAAAAGATATACCATCCTGGATACGGAAACCACAACCCATAGCCATCACAATAACAGGCTCGCGACGGCCTCGCTGCAGGAGACCATCTTCGTCGACGTCCTCAGCCTGCTCACCCCACAAGGTGACAATTGCTGTCAACCTGCAGTTATGCACCACACCCGAAACAAATTAGGAAAAAAAGAAGCAAGCTCCATAACGTAAAGAAAGAAAGATAAGAAGCCACCAGCAAGAAAAAAGCACAATGACAAAACTGAGAAACCGGACATAATGTACCTTCCGTCTGTAATCCGAAGGTTCCTTCTCACAGTGGGTCTACCTCTTGCATCCAACGAAACCAGAGGAGATATTCCAGTAAGTAAACCAATGATATCTACAGCACAGAAAATGAAAATAGAAAACAGAATCAGCCAGCGTGACAGGATGCACCGACACGATAACCTATCGAGTGAAACATGAGAGAACCTGCAAGATAAGTCTTGTCAGTCACGTTATCGATTAGCTCCCTGAAAGGACGCAGTGTGTAATACTGCATCGGGAAACCATCGGGGACTGGCAAAACCTCAGCAACAGTAGTCCACGATGCAAACCTCAGCTCACACCTATGCACAGTGGGTCTGTACCCCCTAGTGACAGGCGACACCTCAAAGTATTGCAAGCGGTACACATGACCCTCAGACAGAAGAGGTTGGAACCTCGGTATTTGACCTTGTGGAATGATAGCATGGATGCCTCCCCCCTGCGAACCCACAAGATCGTAATCAAAATCGGACATAAGAGGGGAAAACACAAAAAACAAATTACAATTAGACAGGAGGGAAAAAATATATGGGAAAAAAGAAATACCTTCTCATCCACCAGCACCAAATGCAGCCTAAGCAGTTCATTGTCCCTCTTTTCATCACGATGCTCCCACAAACGTGCGACCCTGACCTTAATGCGCCAATTCTGCGCACTTTCACTCACCTCCTTAAGAAGCGAATAAGGCTGTAGCTCCATTGGTCAGACAGCTGCGGAAACCCAAAAAAAAAGTTAGCAGTAAACCCAACATCAACATAGAGATAAGAAGAGACATATAAAAGCAAACCCAGCATCAACATAGAGATAAGAAGAGGCATATAAAAGCAGCACGGGAAACACGCGATCCCCCTATGCGAAGACAGAAGCAGCTAATTAATAGCATAAAAGGTACATACGGAACTGCAGAAAATAGGAAAAAAGAAACAGCAAAAAAAAACTGAAGACAATGGTATAGAGGCAAAAAGATTTATGCGAACCCTCTAGGCGAAGACACCAAAAAGAACAGCTAATTAGTAACATAAAAGAGACATACGGAAATGCAGAAAAAGCCAAAAAAAGAAACAGCAAAGAGGAAAGAAGACAATGCTATAGAGACAAAAAGATCTCATCAAATACTTTATTCCTTCTCTTTCAAACACAAGCCGTGAACCAACACAGCAAAGCGAAATCTCCATGGCAACACACCATAACATGAAACAACAGGGGAGAAAAAAAACTATTCTATAAAGCCGAGAGGATCTCCTTGAAGACTATGTTTCGCGTCTTAGAACCACAGGACCCATCTTCCGCCTCCACCAATATCCTGAGCCCAGAAGGCGAAGTCACCCGCGACACAGCAACGTAAAGTTGACCATGCGTAAAGACAGGAGCCTTAAGATAAATGCCGACCCTTCTAAGAGTCTGGCCCTGACTCTTGTTTATCGTCATCGCATAGCAAACTCTGACAGGAAATTGTCTACGCTGCAACACAAACGGCCATCTTGGATTCGATGCATTCAATACAACCCTAGGAATGCAAACAGTATCGCCAGCGGCCAAACCAGTAAGAACTACACCCTGTAAGACGTGATCTTCTATCCTGGAGACCAGCAACCTTGTTCCATTGCAAAGACCAAGCGCCTGGTTCAAATTGCGCAACAATATGACGGGACAACCAACCTTCAGCTTCAAACAATGAGTTGGATAATTAGGCGCCACCAGGACATTTAGATTCTCAGGCGGATACTCTGCATGGATATTTGGAATTTGCTCTGAACCAGGCGCAATTCTATCAGCGCTTAAACACTCCTTCATATCAGCAGGAACTAATTCCATAACACGGTCGTTGATACAGTCGACGACAATGTTCGTAGGACAAACAATGGCTCTATCTGCTAAATACGCAGGATCCTCATATCCAGCAGCAAAATCTTCATAAACTGACTCCACTATGGCCGAAACCTTATCACCATCAGTCATAACAAGAAATCTCGCCGGTAAGTCTATCCACGAAGGATCCACCTCCCCCTCTCGCCTCTCCGCAGGCAAAGAGCCATCCCCAACGGCGACAACCCATTTACCAAACTCGTCCAACTCCTTCCTATCTCTCTCGGAAAGACCGGCAGACTGTAACCTCATATTGCTTTTAAGAGAGAGGACCTGTACACTGGACCACAAAGGCGAGCTACACAAAGACGCATCTAAGATCTCGCTTTTGCTCGCCCCAGGTATAACAGGAAGCACTTGCCTAAAATCCCCACCAAGCACAACAGGAAGACCACCAAATAAAAGACGTGCATTGTCAGGCCGCTGCTCGGACAAAACATCTCTAAGCGAGCGATCTAAGCACTCAAAACATCTCCTATGCGTCATCGGAGCTTCGTCCCACAGAACCAAAGCAGTCTGCCTGATAAGATCCGCCAAGTTAGTACCCCTGCCGATGCTACACATCGACCTATCATCGATAGAATCCACCGGTATCTTAAAGCGAGAATGAGCAGTCCGTCCTCCAGGTAGCAGCAGAGCCGCAACACCCGAAGAAGCGACCGCCAACACAATTTTCCCTTGCGATCTAAGCCTAGCGATCACAGTCCTCCACAAAAAAGTCTTCCCCGTGCCCCCATGGCCAGAGACAAAAAAACATCTACCAACACGGCGTTCCACAGCATCCACAATGACATCGTACGCAGCTATCTGCTCAGCATTAAGCTTCAGATGCATAGAACCCCACTCCCGAGCCAAAGCCTCCGAATCATAACAAGTCTCCTCAAACACCAACCGATTCATACCCAAGGTCCCCGAGGCAGAAGCGACAACGGGCAGGTTATAAGCCGAGATGGAACCGCCACTCCCAGAAAAAAGGACAGCAAGCATGGACAGAAGGCGACTTCTTAAAACCATATCAGGCACCACATAGGACTCCATCCGAAGAGCAGTCTTTATAGAACGAGCTATATCGTCCGTCATATAACGCCAATATTTTTCAAACAAAGCAGCCGTATCTCCAACGTCGCAAAACATGAGAACTGTGACAAATAAATTCCTCAATTGATAAGAAGTCGCCCAGACAAGCGTCTCATCAAACACGCGAGACCACTCGGAATCATCCCCAAGCAAACCACGAGCGAAACAGGCCTCACGAAATGTGGAATACACCACATCGCCGCATGTCCTAAGATCCTCATAGCTCTCCGCACCACGCACAGACATAAGCAGCATCCTCAAGTAAAACAACTCGCCGGTCGAAGGACTAACATACCTAATTCTTCCTAGCGTCTCCCCACGACACCTAACAGACCACAACTTCCTATCTGAATACCAGGTATACCGGCTTGGAAATTCCCAGTACGTAAGGTCGCGACCATCAGGGCATGCCTTATTCATAGCAAACCACTGAGTCAATGAGCTTTTCCTAACATTACTACGGGCTACAACGTCCTCGAGCCGCGCATCTTCTGAATAGACCACCCTGTTCATGCCAGGCATATGGATCTCGAGACGCTGCACGGCAGGAGTCCGTACATGAGTATCAAACGAAAATAACCGCCAAATGGCCTCACAGGCAGAAAGATAGCGGCAGTTCAAATACTGGTCAACCTCATCTATTCCTCCAGGCTGAGACCCATCAACACCCTCCCCTGAGGAGCAAGAATGCATCCTAGCCTTCGCACGATCGCCATTCTTAGTGATGTACTTAAACAGATACTTAACCAGATGTGTCTTGTTACACCACTCAACGTTCATATGGGCCTGATACTTCTTCAACAATGCTGTATTGAACGGAACAACCCAACGATTATCAAGATAATGCACTCCCTTTCTGACAACACGGCCATCTCTACGCCTTCTATAAATAGGAAAACCATCCCTATCTATCGTGGTCTCGTCAACAAAATTTTTCGGAAACCTCTTTGAGCAAGCTCCTTCCTTCATACACTGGCACCCAGCGTTCATACGACCACAAGGCCCATGCATCATAAACTCATCCACCAATGCAAAAGCCAAAGGATCAATCCTAATATCAGGAATCTCAGCCGACACAAGACGGTCAATCAGAGACGGAGACAACTCGGAGGTAGAATCCATATTCACACGATCGGGACAGTCCAACCACACAAGGATGTGCGCGTGAGGCAAACCCCTCTTCTGGAACTCAACTGTATAAACAACTACAGCAAACAAAACCACTAACTAAGCGCACCATACAGCGAAAGGACAAACAAAATAGAAGGACAGAAAAAAACAGTACTCACCAGCCCTAACAGGCCCAAAGGCACTACCGTCCTTTATATCAGAATACAACTCATCAAGCTTAATCTTGAACACCCGGGCAACTATATCCGGCCTATCGGCTGGCCTGTGGCCAGGGTCTTGCCGCAAGGCCTCAGCAATCTCATCCCACTTTGGGTTACACGTGAAAGTGACAAACAAGTCTGGTGCCCCATACGCCCTACAAATTGCCATAGCGTCCTGGTAATTCTGCGCCATATAACGGCGAGAACCAACAAAACTCGAAGGAAGAAGGATCTTAACACCAACATTTTTGCCGGTGACGGACCCCTCGCCTATAGCGTCGGACAACCCCTGAAGCGTGTCACCCCTCAGCTTATCCTGATTATTCTTGACATAAGCCAGTCTGTCACACTCCACGCACGAGAAAGCATCAACTTTAGCCTGATCAGACAGCCGGCCACTACACGTATAAGGATTAGGCTGATCCCTCCTATAATGGCATCGATAGCAGTAATACTCTAACATAGTGACCTCCTCCCTGCCAACGACAGGCAGACCGTCGTCAGCAACATACTTTATCCCCAAATAGAAACCCTTGTCCCCGTAAGGAAACAACAGAGGATACTGCAGAGCCATCAAAGCAGGATGCAACGGCGAAACCTGCTTTAAGGGACCATCAACAGATTGCACAACAATATCAAACCTACACCTATCAGCAGTAAGATCACCAACAATCAACGCAGCCAATTCAGGCGCAGCAGGTGGGCTGTACTCTCTAGGGTCATTTGAGTCAGAACCAACAATCCGGATAGCCAACTCAGGGCAATCAGGGGACAATAACCTCTGGCTAGCAACCCTAAACTCCTTAACCAACTTGTTATGCTCATTAAGCATCAACATCAGCTCCTCCACGATGGCCCGATCAGGCCCACAGCTGCTCTCCCCTTCAGGATTAAATAGCCTCATTCGATTATCAAGCTCATGTACGGTATCGTGGATATAAAGCTGGGCAAACCGCGGATCCCTGCCGCTGCTCGGCACCAGCGAACCCATCTTATGGCACACACAACCGTTAATCCTAAACACGTAAGGGCCACTACCTACGTTGATGGTCTTGTCGATATTGGCGCCAAGAGAGGTAAACGCAAACAGAGAATTATAAGACCTGATCAAACGCATAAAGTCCCTGCAACGGCCTCCACCACCCACAACGGCCAGCTCACGCAAAGGAGAAGGCCAGGGCCGGAACGGCGGAAGAGACACACGCCCACCACGACAGCAGCTGTTATACACGACGCGGCCCTCTGTAACGGCACTATCCGACACTACCCTCTCAGCGTACCAGAACAAAGCACCACACCAATCACACTTATAATTCATACCCCCATGCGCGGATCTACCGATATACGAGGCTGCAAGGCCACACAGGAAGAAAAGAAATATAAGCGAGCACTCGAAAAGCAAGAACAGCAGCAGAGCGGCACAATGAAGGAAACAAAACGTGAAGCGATGGAAAACCTTTCAAGAACTCAACATCCTCCCTGGAAAACACTGTCATCCCACGAGCATCCGCCTCGCAAACCAGCCCTAAACAGAAAAAAAAAAACAGAAACAGGACATCAGGCAGCCAGAAAGGAAAACGACCGAAAAGAAAGAGCCCGAGGCAAAACACAGTACCGAATAAACGAGGACGGCGAAGACGACGCCTCTTAGCACGGTTATCAGCCTTCATAGATGGCGTCATGTAAGGCAGAAAGAAATCATCACGCAAGCCTAAAAAGAACACAAACAGGCCGACCCCATGAAACAAACAATAAGCAAAACAAAACAAACGATCCAACAGCAACTAAAACCACAAGCTCACCGCTCCCAGAAAGAACAGAATCCCCAGCAACAGCTCCAGCCCGAGGACCAACTAAAAGAACAGAGAAGACGAAGGTAAGAAAGCACAGCATAAACAAAGAGAAAAAAGAGAACAACCAAAAAAAAAAAAAGACAGCGAGAACCAGCGCGCTTCCGCCCGCGACGACCACCCCGCAAGCGCACCGAAGAGGAAGGACCATCAACAACCGAAGAAGGACCAGCAGACTCCGAACCATAACGACCGGCTGAAGCAGCACGCGAAGAACCAACGTTACCAGCAGCTAAAACCACAAGACATGAGAAAGAAGTCAGAAAAGACAGAGAGAAACCAAAAGAAAGGAGAATCACAGAAAAGAACAAACCACCGCCAAAGCGCCTACCAGCACGACCGCGACCACGGCGACCACCACGCCCTCGTCCAACCGACTGCATCTAAAAAAGGGAAAAAGGAAACCAGCAACCACATCAATCGCAACAAAGAAATACGCCCAATCCCACTCGGCCACAAGATCCAGAGCAAAAAAGGACAGGGAAGAAGTCGAATCCACGAAGAAAACGCAGAATCCAGCAAACCAAACGGCACAAAAAGAAAAAGCAACAGGAAAACGCAAGATCTAAGAAAACCCCAATCAAAATCCCCAACCAAACAGCCGAAAACACAAAGACAGATCCAAAGCGAAGCACACGAATCTACCCACACAGAGCCCGCAAGAGAGGACAAAGAAGACAGACGAACCGACGGTAAGAACAGCAGAGGAAAAAGGAGAGGAACAAACCGGCGAGCGCCGCCACAGACCGGAGGAGAAGCAGAGGGGAACCAGAGAACGAACAGGCGCGGAGAGAAAGAGGAAGGAAGGGACGGCAAGCCAAAGAAGGCTCGCACAAACCGAGAGGCCAAAGGAACACGCGTCACGCATGCAGCAAAAAACGAACCGACCCGACGACCAGAACGCACGCGAAAAATAGACTCCAAAAGTCCGACGCGCGGGCCCATAGCAGCGCACAGCAGCACGCAGCGACAAGCGGCAAACCAGAGCAATTGCGCGCGGCAACCTCAGCGACCAGCGACCGACAGGCGGGCCCGCCCTGAGGACGCACCAGAGAGCGCCATTTCCTCGCTAAATAGAGATGAAGAGGATATATATAGCGATATATATATTAACTTTAATTGTATGATGAGTAGACCATGAATTCTTCAGTTCGGGTTACTATATTTGGCTTCAATAATAAAGAGAAGATGATGATCAATGAGTGAGGTTATATATGTTTCGATCGGTATCCGCTTGCCATCAAGATAATTAACAAACTGAACAAATCAATAATTGATCTTTATTTGATGTTTACTATCATTTGCTAGTTTTATCACATAAAACCTCATGCATATGTACTACACTGCTATTAGTTGAAAATTTGGTGGTTTCATGCTAAAATTGTATGAAACATGTAATGAATTTACTCGGAAAGCTAGAATTCGAACCGGATTGGTCACCAATCTCTTTGTCAAAGGTTCAATGATGACATCCATATGTGTTTTCGACGACTCTAAAGACTATCTACAATTCTGTTCAGGGTGATCTAAACCAAAATCGATAATATCAGTCGTCCGAGATATGTCGACTAGCTACTAGTATACTCTCCCTCTGTTCAACAATATAAGACGTTCTAGCTGGTTGTTTTAACTTGTTAAAATGTTTTATATTGTGGAACAGAGGGTATTAGGTTATCTATAATGTTTATAACTCTTTTATTTTGTGTGTAGTCATCATGTACTGAAACATATTTCTATTAAATTATAAATATATTTATGATTTTGTAATTTATTGGTCCCATCCGGAGCATTGCAAGAAATTCCGTAGAAATCCGGCCCGCCCACGAAATAGAGTCGTAATATTGAAATTGAGCCCTTCTGGATTTCTTCGGAAGGTCCACTATTGCCCAACCGGCTGCAAATCAAAACTGCTTCTCCTCGGACCGAGGCTGCTTTTTATTCAAGCCGGCTCTCTATTTTCTCCGGTGCGTCTAAATAACTTCGCACACTCTGCATCTTGTAGAGTTGTCCGTTAAAATGGCCCGCCTCTACGTTACGTGGCGGGTTTTCGTTCGACCGCTTTCGCGAGACAGAGTATCAGCGTCGCGCGTTTTATAAAACCGCATGAGGGAAGACGCTTCCCAGACGGTCCGTCAAACCGGTTAGCAATTTATGCTCTGATTCGGTCAGCGAAAGCGCCGCAAGTCCATGTACGAGAACCGGTTGGGATTATGGGTATTGTAATAGTGTGTGCATGCATCCATCGATGCATAGGCCAAGGATTTCCCTTTTGGAAGAACACAGGGTGTATCAACCTGCGGAAAAAGAAACAATGCTGGGTATGATAATATTGAAACACGGATAACGGGACAAGTAGAAAATTTAAAAGAATCTAAGATTACTATTTGTTCATTCTAAATGGCACCATAGCATCCTCCAGAATTCTGGGTTTCTTTCTCTGTTGTAAATAGGACCTAAGGGCTCGTTTGGCTCCCATCATTTGGGGTAAAAAATGTGGAATTCATTTTAGGATTCCAGGATGCACTTGTTTGGATGTACTAGAATTGGGTATGGAATTCATTTGGCAATTCCAGCCGAGTGACCCCGAAGGGTTACGCGATTCCAGCCCGTACCCCTGTCATTCTCCAGGATTTCTCCTCTCCGACGCACATCTTCTTCCTCCCCCAACCTCGCGGGATCTCCTAGCACCACCTCGCCGCCACGGTTCCTCGCCGCCGAAGACATCTCTCGCCGCATCGACTGCCCCGTCGTTAGCTCCAACGTCGACTACTATCCCCTAGACTTCTTCTCCCACGCCATGGCTCTTCTCCACCGAGATCTTGACGCCACCAATTCGGGAGGGTCTCGTCTCCGGTGAGCCGCCGTCTAACCTCATCTCACCCGTCCCCAGCAGGTATGTCTCCTTCTCCATCTATTCTTTCCTCTCCTATCTCTCAATCCCTTTTCCCGTTTGAAGGCCTAACCCTAGATCGCCCCGATCTGCTGATCTACAGCTCATCGACTTCAACCTCTAGATATCTTGCTCCAGCTCTTCTTCCCAGGCCGGACACCTTCTCCAAATCCAAGGTATGGTATACTAGTCCTGCAACTCCATATTCCCATCTCTATCTGCGTGTTCGGATAGGAAACATAGGAGCAAAGTGGTGTAAGTGCATAAATTGGCAGTAGCGGCCGACCAGGTTGATGCTTAGCATTTGATGACTAGTTGTATCGTTTGCTGATCAGGTTGTTGATTAACATTTGATGCCAACAATTATTTCCAGATCATCTTGAGCTATTTTTACTGATTTTTACTGACCAGGTTGATGCTTAGCATTTGATATTTACCGATCATATTGATGCTAAACATTTGGTGTAAAAAATAACACCACATGCTGCTTTGCTCCCTGACCAAAGCTTTAATTTCCCTGATGTACCCACGGCCATGGGTGCTAGCTTCTGTCAGTGTCCTACATGTCCCTATCTGCAGTAGTATCGATCCGATTAGAACAGCTGTATGTGTATCAGAAATAATCATGGAATTCTTTTGGTTATCCTTAGTTGTGAAGGAGTCCACCACACTGTATTTTTTTCCTTTCCAGTATGCGTTCCATCCTGTATCGATGCTTAGGGCTTCTTTGATTCAAAGGATTTGTGTAGGATTTTCGCAGGATTCCATCCTATCGGAAATTTTTCTATCTTAACCATGTGATTTGTAGGATTGAATCCTATAGGATTGTTTCCCATAGGAATTTTGTACTACTTCCCATAGGAATTCTAACATCCACTCTAACCTCTTTTTACAATTCCTTTGATGGAATCAAACAAAATTTAGTGCAAACCAAATCCTATAGGATTGGAGTGGACATGACAATGCAATCCTATGTTTTTCCTATTCCTATGGTTTTCCTATCATACGAATCAAAGAAGTCCTTAGATTTCTCCCATCATGGCGAGGGGTTTCTGTTCTGAGATTGTAGCGTCTATTCCTTGTGGGGGCGGTGTATCTATTTCTTCCTGGAGGTTACATTAGTGTCTATTCCTTGTGAAGGCATGTGGGTTCAGGGCATAGCTAGATTACTAGATATGTCAAGAGATGGAACCGAACCAGTAAACTCAACCACCATGTTTCATCTGATACATATATCATACTACTACATGCTGCTTTGTGTGTTGTTTTTTTATTTCCTAGACTGTATTACACATGTAATAGATGAAAATTTTATCTCCTCAATTAGGTCTATTTTCATACTCAATTAGCCCTCTATGTGCTATACGTATTGTAGATGGCTGATCTATCTATAGAGTTATATCATGAGAGGAAGAAAAGGAAGAAGGCAGCAGCTGTATTCTTTGTTTCTGTAGTTTTCATAGCTCAGCATATCAATTGTAAGAGAAAGATTTTAGAGCTCGGAGATTTCAGCGAGGAAGAGGCCGAGACTAGAGTTAGGAAACAGATGCTTAGGAATATTTACTTGGGTCCTAATGAATATTGCTATGATACCCTGAGGTTAGGAAACTGTTAGGCCGAGACTAGAGTTAGGAAACTGTTTTCTGTACATTTTTCAGCAGCATTTGAATCCAGTACAAGCATTTCCTCGCCGGTCACACCGGGCCACAAGGTTACTTTGCGCTATGGCACGCAATCGAATAGTGAGCGACAGGAAGTCGTATCCTTGGTCCATCCATGACTTAAGCTGAGCACATACCACATTCCCCAAAAACAAAGAAAAGAAAACAACAGTACGCTAAAACGGAGGAGACAGCTAGCGGCCGTGCGAGCAGCTTGTAGTGGCGCGAGGAAGAGGAGACAGGTGCTGGGCACTTTCCGGCAGGGGGCTCCCTCGTGTCCGGTGAGCTCAGAACGCCACCGACATCCCGTCTAGTCGCAGCCGCACGGACACAGGCCACGCGGTACTGCCACTGTGTAGGTCCTGTACCCTGCGCGCACCGCCATCACCTCGTCGGATCCGTTAGCTTGATCCTGACTGCCTCTCCTCCTCTCCCCCTCGCTGTAGGTGAAAATTAACAAAAATAACCTCAAAATTAATTTTCAGCACAAAATAAACCTATCTGCAATCTATTTGAAAAAATAACCCTTTTGTGTGGCGCCCGCACCTGGGGAGTCACGTTATGCAGTGTGGCACCCCCGTCTGAGGTGCCACACTATCGGCCAACGTGGCAGCGTGGGACCCGCGCTTGTAAGTGTGGCGCCGGTCCCTGGGGTGCCACACTTGATTTTTTTTTCTATCCGAGCGGGGTGGTTTCACTCGCGACGTCGAAACGGTTAAGTCTCAGGGTGTGGCACCCTGGACAACGGAGTTGCACTTAAGAGTGTGGCACCCCAGGCTAGGGTGTCACACTATGTGGCACCCTAGTCAATGGAGTCACATTTTAGAGTGTGGCACCCTAGTCTGGGGTGTCGCACTTAAAAATTTCAGATGAACAAATTAAATCAATATCCAAAACATATCTTACATCAATTAGAATTTCATGATCATCACAACGACTCCATTATCTACATCACAATTTCAAAACATCGATTCAGAGGCATAAACATTCATCTCAATTCAAAATTACACCAAGTTTACGAGTCCAAAACAAAAATAGAAACTCCAAGACCATAGTGAAAATAGAAACGATAAGGCCATAACAACTCCCCCCTCTATTTCCTTTCCTTCATCTTTTTTGACGCTGTAGTTGGCGCATTCTTCCGCCTACACACGCAAGATTTTAAACCTTGGCTTTTCTTGGGTTATTACGGCCTCCGTCTCCTCATCCTCGTACTCGGCATCGAGCACCTGTTCGTCGTTCCTGGTTTCAACCTCATCCTCGTTTTCAGTCAGCCACTTCCTTTTCCCAAGATATTCGTCTGTTGACCATGACACTCTTGCTTTCCTCTTTGCCCTTAACCCGAACGAACGTTGTCACTCCTTCATGGTCATGCCATCATGCACGTCTAACTGCACATACAAGATATAAAACATATGGTGGAGATCTATATATGTGTGTATTTTCACGATTAACATGTAGGTTCGTACCTTGTCTTCAAGATTAGTTGCGTTGTAGCTAGAGGCATCACCACAGGAGGGGTTGATGTGGACCTTGAAGCAGAACTCGACTGGGATGGCATGGCATCATCAACTTTACGACAACCAATCGAAAGAGCCATTTTTCGTAACCGATTAGCACTCTTTGCCCTCTTTGACGATAAAAGAGAATTCGGTTTGGTTGCCCTCTTTCACGACATTGTTGTATTGAAAAAACATAGGCTCATCTCTAGAGATGTTCTTCATGTCAAATATATGTTTCTCAAAAGCCGGAGGGCATAGAGACACACGGGTTTGTGGAATGTATGCATTCAACACCAAGCAAGATATGTTTTCAATATTGTTTTAATATGTTCATTTGTAATTTTCAAGTGTGACACCCCAGACTAGGGTGCCACACTCTAAAGTGTGGCTCTATTGCCTAGGGTGCCACGCACCGTGACACCCTAGACTGGGGTGCCACACTCTTAAGTGCAACTCCCTTATCCAGGGTGCCACACCCTGGGACTTAACCATTTCGACGTCGTGAGTGAAACCACCCCGTTCGGATAGAAAAAAATTCAAGTGTGGCACCCCAGAGACCGGCGCCACACTTACAAGTGCGGGTCCCATGCTGCCACGTTGGCTGATAGTGTGGCACCTTAGACGGGGGTGCCACACTGCATAGCGTGACTCCCCAAGTGCGGGCGCCACACAAAAGGGTTATTTTTTAAAATAGATTACAGATAGGTTTATTTTGTGCTGAAGATTAATTTTGAGGTTATTTTTGTTAATTTTCACTCGCTGTAGTGGTACGTGCCCGTGCGCGCGCACACTGTTGACTGGCAGGTCGTTCTGTCGATGCTCCCAATGTTGTCACGTTGTAAAAACCCAGTACAAGTGTACGAGCAAAACAATGGCCGAGCCCCGAGGACCAAGAAATCGCGTGCATGCACACGTCAGTACATGTATTACACAGCGGTTCTCGGTATTCTCATGCTGACTATTTTCAGACCCTTTTTGGAACTAAGTTTTTTTTTTGGGAAAACCCGCCAAATTTTATTAATCATGCAAAATGTTTACACGAACTGTACAAGAAATAAGGAGTGCCCAGCCAAATGGCGGCCCGCTCCAAACAAATTAACATGTTTAGCTAAGTTGTGTGCTTCAAAATTAGAAGCTCTACCTTCATGGACAAATCTGCAATCTTTCAGCCGTCGAGATCTTGCTTTAATTTCAGTTATGATTACTTCCTTCCTCTATCTCCCCGTAACCACAGATTTACAGTAAGATGCCACCAAAGCTCTAGAGTCTAGATAGTCCAAGGCCCTCCGTTAATGCCAAAGCCTCTCTACAAGCCAAAGTTTCTAAGCATGCTGGGTCAGTAATGCCTTCAGAAATCAGAGCTGAGACTCCCAAATAAACGCCATTGCTGTCTCTACATAAAGCAGCAGCAACTCCCCTGTTATCTGTCTTTCTTTGAGATAGCAGCGTCGACATTTATTTTTGATAGAGTTCCTGGAGGCTGTAACCACCTGTTTCTGAGGTGCTACTATCACTGCCCTGAAGGCTGAGGCGTTATGGAACTTGACACAACTTCAGCTGATCTAAAAGCGACTTTACAAAACCATGTGTAGAGAGAGGGCTTTGGAATATAGCTTCATGAATGGCCTTCCTTCTTGTCGCCCACAGCGTTACCGTAAATCTTGTAAACTGCTCCTACTGCATTGTCTCACTCATATGGAATAGCCAATGTTTGCAAGCATATGTTCTACCATGAGTAAATGGCACTAGCGGTACTACAAACTTGTTTCCCATGTGCACTTAAGTCATCCAACTGGAAAAAAAACCGTCACTCAACTTGTCAAGTGTGTGCACATTGGTACTAGCGGTACTAGCAATTAGAACTTTTCTGAAACATAAACATAACAGAAAACAGAAACTGACTCTGGTCATCTTGTTAATAGGCTAGTTCATGAAATCATCCGAAAAACATATATATAAAACATGAGAGAACATAAAGAAAACAAGTATGGAGCATAAAAATTTATAGATACGTTTGGGACAATATTAGAGTCCTCTCTCAATTAGACCAAACTCTAATTGTTATTCTTTCTCATGTGTTCAGAAACTTTCATAATCATATAGCTCCAACCACGGTTGATTATTACTACCAATTAGCAACGCCGAAAGGTTGTCTCTTTTCATCGGAGCCGAATCCTGGACGACGAAACGCTGGCGGGTTGACACGAGCGTACACGTGCACACCATAAGAGGGATTACACGTGTGATCCTCGACGAGTGAATCTTAGTGACATCCTTGCAACTAGGCCTAGTTGTGAGGATCTATGATTGTTCAGAACTTTTCGACGACTACATCGATTCCGTTACCCGGTGAGTCGTGATCCTAATCAATGCATCTATGGGCATGCATCGTTATTTGTATAGTGATCTTGACGGTTACGTAGGGAAATTTTTTAAATTCTGCAACGTACACCAGTAGACTGGGCTCCGGCGCCTAGTTTTGTTCGTGGTCTTAGCTCGTCGGTCGTGTTTGCCTGACGGTATGTGTGTGGGTTGGCGATGGTAGTTTGGTCGATCTACGAGGGGTGGGCTCATGGTGTGTCACATCGTCGGGTGAAAGCCTTGTCTTGGCAGCCGACCAAGATTGAAGGCGACAGCGCCCATTGGCGTCGCGTCCTTCTTGAAGGTGTCGTTGTGGCGGTGTTCTCGCTCATCCGCCCGGGTAACTCTAGGGAAAGCCCCAGATCCCGCACGGGATTAGGAGACGGCGGGGTTATTAGGTCACTTTCTTCTTGTGGCCTTATCTTGGATGTTCCACCGACTGGAAGGACCAGTGGAGGAGTTCGTGGTGGGGGCGCAGCCTTGGGGCCGGCGTGGATGTTGGAGCGACGGATTCATATATTAGTCTCTCCTTTTGTGTTGAGGTGTTTAGGTGTCGGTTTTTCTTCCTAGGATGACTTGGTCGTCGACTTATGTGGGACCGCAGCCTCGGGACTGACGTGCACTAGTGGAAACCGGACCTTTCGTCCAACCCGAGAATGAGCTTTAGTCCCGGTCGCGTTACGAACCGGGACTAATTCTCACATTAGTCCCGGTTCGATCGGCAAGGAGGTTCGAACGGGGCTCGGCTGGCTTTAGTCCCGGTTCGTTTGGAACCTTTAGTCCCGGTTTGACCCATGAACCGGGACTAAAGGGGCACCAACCGGGTCTATACCCTTTAGTCCCAGTTCGTGTCTTCAACTACCTTTAGTCCCGGTTTGAGGCACCAACCGGGACTAAAATCTTTCCAAATTTATTCCGGATTAAAATTGGAATGACAGTTTTCTAAATACACCCATCGATATTAGAACCTTCATATATTTTTATCCACAAGGCCAAATTTAGCATACTTGGATTTTTTGAAAATCTCTTGACATATAGAATCTTTTGGTCCGTTTACTTTCAAATTTGACTACTCAAAATTGGTTCATTTTCAAATGATCTATTGAGATGAAATTTGATATAGTTTAAATCTTATAAATCCACAAATGGTATTTTTTTAAAAAAACTTAGGATTTGTACTTACATAACCTACTGTCCGAAATAATTTTTTAACTAGTTAAAAATTGATCTAACATTAAAATGCCAAATTGAGTATTTTGGCCTAGTATAAAATTCTATAAATAATTTAATTATGGTTTCTTTTATGAAATTAGTCCGAATAGTAAACTTGGACTAGAGAGACCAATACCTATACTGTTGGACACTAGTGAAGCTATTATATGTAAGCTTGACCTAAAAACCTACCCTAGTTTTCAAAGAGAAATGTTAATCCCTAATTTCCATTTGTAGTATGATCATTTTGGATAAAGACCAATACTAAGTATGTGTCAACCACATGCTACACAAACAAGTGACCATAAGACCATATATTAAAACCATTTTTTAATTTACAAGTCATGTTGTAAATCTTTAATAGAACCCTAACACTCAAATGTTTATATGAATCTTGTTGATCATGGTTTGCTCCTAAAACCCTTAGACCAAAACATTGTATTATCATTATGATCAAAGAGCATCCATTTGGACCTTCGAACCACCTTGAAACATATTCAAGTTTGATTTGTTTTAAATTTGAATTTTACCAATCATTAACCCAAATGGCAAACTCAAAACCCTATCACAATAATTCTTTCACTTCGAAATTATGTGATAAACTTAGACCAACCTAACCAAAAATGGAAAACTTAGCCCAAACACTTTAATTATTTTTGTGAAATGAATTAAGTGTTGAATCTTAAACCTTGTCACATCTGTTCCTTTTTGAACTAATCACAACAATTCCATTTGTAAATTAAATTATTGAGATAAACTTTGACCTTGTCCTAACCAACCTGTTTAAACCCTTAATCTTTAGGTTCCCAAGTTTGGCATGTTTCCCCAGAAAATCATATTTTCAACACCTAATTTTCCTGGGTGACCCTCTACCACACACACAAGACCCCAATCCGAGACCCATTTCAACATGGTTTGATCATTTGGTGCCAAAGTTTGACATGTTTCCTCGAGAAACCTAGTTTCGACACCTAATTTGCCCGGGGTGACTATACCACACACTGGACATCCCACTTAGTAAAGTCCTATACATGGTGGAAAAGATGATATGAATATCATGTTTGGATTCCTCTCATTTTTCTAATCGATTTCGATATATTATTTGTCAAATTTTGATTTACGGATTTGTAGATATATATTATTCAATATTAAATGGAAAAGGCAAAAAAGTATATTGTTATTTGAATTCAAGATTATTATTACTTAATAATTTTTGTTTACTTAAATAATTGTTTGGATTAACAAAATAAAGGTGTGTGACATCATGGTCTAAGGGTTAATATGATTGATAAGATACTATTATCAACAAAGTATCCGTTGTTTCTAGGAAGCTCATAGGGAAGAAACTAAGAAGTTAGACGTGTTGGGGCTGGAGTAGTACTAGGATTGGTGACCGATCGAAAAGTTTCACTAGAATTGAGGGATTAAAATTAAAATTAAGAATAATTAGAGATACAGACAAATATGTCACTAGCGATTAACTGGTTAAACAAATAAAATAAAAAATTTGGAACAAAATTGGAAACAAAATCTTTAGTCCGGGTTGGTAACACCAACCGGGACTAAAGGTTCTCCAACTGAACACAGTCACGTGGAGAGCCTTTAGTGCCGAGTTGTGGCCAACTCAGACTAAATGGTGGGGCCTTTAATCCCGATCTGACAGTCCCGGTTGGAAAACCGGGACTAAAGTTTGTCCCCAACTAGGACTAAATGCCCGCTTTCTATTAGTGGTGGTGCATTGTGTTGTATGGTTTTTGGCATGTTTTCTTTATAAACTGTCCAACTTTTTCGACTTAATCAATCAAAGGCATTGCCTAGGTTCGAAAATAGTCCTAGTTCAAGATCAACTAAATAAGAGCTCAGATAATTACAATTTTGGTTTGGGTGCTTCATATTTGGAGTTCATATTCAATATTCAGAAACTTCATGAGGATATTTGTTTCACCGACGCAAATCTATACTACATTTTCCCCTCAAAATAAGACATTTGTTTGATATTATGAATGTTAGTGGTTTTTTATAAACTTGATTGTTTATTTACATTGTTTGATTTCGATCAAAATTTAAGACATCTCCTACGGGACTGCTCAGATCCGTACCAAATACGTCCCGGATTTGTCCATTTGAGCAGCGGTCCGGGCCACTGTCCGTCCGTTTCTGGGCAGTGCACCCTACGGGACTGCTCACTTCGGGACTGTATTTTTTTCCCTTTTCTCAAAACAGCTATCTCTTTAAACAATTAAACTTGGCAATTATAAATCCAAATATTTTATAACAAATTTGAGAGTTGAAACAAATATGGCAAGATGATGCAGCCCACCCAATTCCACCAAGACAAACATCGCTACTAGACAAGGTGAACTCACCGCTATCTCTATATGTTTTCGGTGTCTTGGTGAATGGTGCGCTACCTCATGGATTTCCACTCTTCATGCCTAGGTTGGATCCCACAATGGAGCCCAAGAAGATGCCCATGATGATTAAGATGATACCCAAGAAGCCATGGAGGAAGTCCAAGAAGAAGGCATCAAGGAGGGAGAAGGGAAGGAGGAAGAAGAGAAGGTGCAGGTTGCCCGGCCTGCACCCCTGCCAGGCCGGCCTCCAGGCCGGCTGCATAACCAAAGCCCCCGGCCCCGAGCCCGGCCCAGGCCGGCCTCCCTGTGCCCAGGCCGGCCACCCGCCCGAAGCCCCCGGCCTAGGCCGGCCTCCCTGCACGCCAGGCCGGCCACCCAACAGACCAGGCCGGCTCCCCTGCGGGATTCACCTCAATTACCTATCCTATCCCTTCGGGATCTAGTGAGGAATTTCCCAATCTCCCTCTTGTTAATCCTTGAGGTTCTATTAGCGTGGTGGACCGGCCACGGGTGTGAAGCGGTTTCAATCAAGGTTTAGTTCAGTTGGATCAATCGTTCCGTAGGCGGCCCTCGGGGTTTAGTTGATGGGAGATTTGGGATTCTTCGGTTCTTGCTAGTTATCTCACCTCGATTCCCCACGTTTCCCTCTTGTTTCTTCCACGATTTCCCCTCGATCCCCTTTGTGTTCTTCGTGTTCATCGCTCGTTCTTCGTGTTCTTGGTCGATTCGTGAAGATCGGACCACCTAGGAGCTAACCACTCCTGATCATCTGGTATCCGGAGCTAGATTGACACGAATTCGACCCCCACTACCCTCGTTTCCACCAATTTTTCTTCTATCCACCATAAATTCGAAAATTTCACTAAAAATAGCCAAAAGAGATTTCGACCGATCTGTGGATTTGTTGAGTTTTTCGTGGTTTTGATCCATAGATTTGTTTCCAAAGATCATTCCTCACCTTTCTATTCATCCACTTTTCCCAAATTTGTCCAAAAAAATTCTTGATTTGAGAAGAATTTCGAATTTGAGAAAAAATTACAGAAAATATCCGCTCTTCGATTCTTGGACAGATTTTGTAACTTGTTTTCCTTTGTCGTCATTGCTCCGATTTGAGTGTAACAAGTTCCTACACGTCACCAACAACATCGCCTACGCAACTACATACACGGATCAACACGATATCGACATCCACCGGCCGGAAGTCCATGATCATCCACCGCTTGGGTATAACTTGCTTCCGCTTGAACTAAACCATTGTTCGTGTACCTTGCCCATTCGGAGTAGCTCTTTTACATCGCTTGGCATCGCATTTGTGGCACCGAGAGTGCGAGTTTTGCGCTTGTGAGAGATTAGCTTCGAGTAGGCATTGGCATTTCGGAATCATCATCAAAAAGAGAAAATAAAAAAAAGGAGAAAAAGCAAAAAGAGCCAAAAGAAGCAAAAGATCGATGCCAATTGCTATCAATTGTAGGAACGTGTAGCTTCGCGTCGCAAAACAGAAGAGAGTGACCGGTTGCCACGGTGCGAATCTTGTTGCCTCTTGTAAATTGCGGTTTGAGCTAGCGCCCTCCTTGTGTTGGCATGGCATTGAGCTTAGTCTTCGTTAGGTACATTTCGTCTCCGCTCGTCCATTGGCCGCACTAACCCCATTTATCCCTTGTGTGTGTTTCCACCTATATTTTCCTCCACTAGGTTTTGTTATCGTGCTAACTTTTCTTTTCGGTTCTTCTCCACGTTTTACAACAAACTTTTCCTTGGATTTGTTGTTTTCTTGCCACTTTTCCTCGCCCATTTGCCTTCCACATAAAGCGTGTGTGTTGTCGTTTGCGGTTTTCTTTCGATCTTTTTGGACTCACTTTTGACATACCGCCCTACACCTAGGCTCGTCCACTAGCCTCAGTACGACCAAAAAAAGGTAACGTTGGGTAAGTGAGACATCCATTTCTTCATATAACCCTTGTGTGTTTTTCAGATGGCTAGGGAAGGAGTATTCACAAGGCCGAGCTCGGAAGATGAAGGAACCTCATTCTTCAACAACAACGCCAACCACAACTTCGTCAACCACCACGAACATTTCCACCTTTGCCAACTTGCTAGTGACGGATTGGAGCGCTTGGATCATTAACTACAAGCTCATCACACTCGATTCAATGATCACATGGCGAGTATCGAAGGCAACATGGCCATCCTCGCCAACCGCTATGGATCATCATCGACCTCCAAGTCACGACGTAAGAGCAATCCACCACAAGCTCATCACAAGGCTCGTCGTCATGATCATCACCGACACATGGGAGAGAGAGTGGTAAACCCTTCTCTGATACCACCTCACCGCATCCTCCATCACAAGTTCCGCGACGACATTGGTTCGAGCATTGCTCGCTAGCACCACCTCCTCGACATCGCCAAGGCCGTGGTGACCCTCTTCAAGTTCACCCTCTACGACCGGATCTTCAACAACATCATCACCCACCTTCTCCAAGATCGACGCATGACTATGGTCTACATGACTTCGTGGATGGTGCTTGCCCACATTCAAGGCTTCGAAGGAAAAATGTGTGTCACCACCACAATGACCACCAAGAGCAAGACCATTATAAAGAAGGTGACCATGACATTGCTTCTAGTGGATGCTGCGACGCATGCCTTCAACAACTTCACCACAATGACCACCGGCGCCATCCTCTCCATCATGACTGCCATCGCCAAGCCAATGAGGATGACCCACATGACCTTCCACCGCCTATCTTCGATGAAGACCCAAATGAGAGACTTCCTCAACATCAAGCAAGTGAGGATTCTCTACATGATGCTTCACTTCCTATCTTTGATGAAGACCCCAATGAGCTTCCCCATCGACAACAACTAAGTGCGGATGCTCATCATGATCTCTCACTTCCTATGTTTGATGAGGAACCACATGAGCGACCACGTCAACAACAAGCAAGTTAAGATGCCCATGACCTCTCACTTCCTATTTTTGATGAGGACCCACATGAGCGACCTCTTCAACAACAAGAAAATGGAGATACTATCCATGATTCTTCACCTCCTCTCCTCGATGAAGACCCACATGAGCGACACCATCAAGACCATGAAGACACAAACTTGAGCGCCCTTTGCCTCAATGTTCCAAGGATCAAGGACCATGTGCGTCATCATCCACACGAGGAATGGGAGCCTCCACCTCATCATCACCAAGAATGTGCTTTCTCGTTGCACCCCGCCATCGATAAGGATCAAGAACATCCTCGCCATGGACACTATGATACCACTACTTCATCAAGGCAAGATGCAAGAGACACTTCACCATCGACATCGTTCCTCATCACCCATGTGCGACATACTTTGAGGAAGGACTATGGACTCCATGATCAAGCGCATGAGCAAGGCCTACATCGCCATATATGTCATGATCATATTCCTTCTTCAACACACGAGGCAAGATTCACTTCACCACCGGCATCATCACTCATCCACAATGTGCGACATCCTATGAGGAAGGACTATGACCTTCTTGCTCAAGAGCATGAGCTTCCCTCATCGCCACAAGCGCAAAAACAACATCAAGAGTGCGAGGCTATTCATCCCATGACACAAGATCGACACCACCATGTGCATGAGGATACCACTACACCACTCTATGATGAATACGTTGATGCATGTGAGATTGTGAAAGAGACTCATCCCTTGCCAACCTCTCCAAGGCATTCTTCTTCGTCTCCAATGACACAAGGAACAACTCCGCCTACAAACACCATGAGCCCCTCTAGAGCTTCCAATGCTATAAACAACTCTACGGAACAATTCAAGAAGCAAGCATCTCCTACCACCACCTCCAATGCTCCTCAACGCAAATTGAGCACAAATAGTTGCTTCACATGTGGTGAAAATGGACACAAGTCTTCCGAATGTTCCAACAACTTGCTCGTGAGTGCCAACCAAGATAGAGACCGTGGCTACCTGAGTGAAGGCCCATACTATGCATTGCACCAACTTGCTCTTAATTCCTTGGACTTGCCAACCAATGGTGAAGAAAGCGTCTATTGCAATGAGGACAAGAATTCATCGCGAGTGGTAACACGAGTTCTTAACACCTCTCCTCAAGATGAACATGACCAATGATGCAACCTCTCTAGAGACGGCGTCAATGGCACATCTATCTTTGATGGAGGTAGCAAAGAACTTGGTGACGCACTCCACTTGACTTCCACGCAACTCATTCCGAACTACACAAGGCCACGCTCAAGCCACCATCCTAGCCAAGGATATCATCATCATCATAATCATCAACCACTAGAGGATGCTACAAGGAATGGCTTACACTACCACATCACGGAGATGATTGAGCCTTCTTCGACACAAGCCATGACCCTACCTCCTCCTCCAAGCAAGCCAAACTTTCCATACTTGGAGATCAACCCAAGAGACGAGATGATTGAGCTTTCCTCGCCACATGCCATGACACTACCGACTCCAAGCAATGCAACGACTTCGACAAACCCGCACACCTCAAGTGCCAAGTCTTTGGAGCCTTCTAGTGTCCCCTCTCAAGCTTCTAGTGAGATGAGTGGTGAGAGAGAGATCCACCATTCCGTGAGTGAGAGCCACAAGACCATCATGAGTGGAAAAAGCATGAGTGTTCTTAGCGGCATCGCCATGATAGACACCAAGATGAGAGTTGAGAGCAAAACCCCATTTGTGCTTATTGATACTAACGGCTTACCAACTCTTTCTCCATCTTTGTTGTCTATTTTGCAGAGATTTGGTGACCCTATCAAGCATGCTCGCCCTCATGGACTATTCACCATACATGGCTCTCCACACCGCATGAACGTCAACACCGACTTGAAAATTTGGTAGGAGTACATTCCGCTCGTCATGATCCACATGGAGTTTGACAACCGCATCCACGGCAATGCATTCTCCATCCACATCCTTCAATTCAAGATCTACACGACGCTCCCTAAGCACGTCAACGACCACGCCTTCTACGCCTACATCCCACATGTCACGATGTGCATGGAGTATGACAAGCACGTCAACGACAACGTCTTCTACGCCTACATACCACATGTCAAGATGTGCATGGAGTACGACAAGCATGTCAACGATAACAACTTCTACGACTACATCCCACACGTCAAGATGTACTTGAAGTTCGACAAGCGCATCCACTACCACGACTTCTTCGTCTACATACCAATCGTCAAGATGCACTTGGAGTTCGACAAGCGCGTCAACGACAATGACCCCCACGACTACATACCAACCTCCAAGATGTACATGGACTTCGACAAGCGAATCAACGACAATGCAAGCAATGAAGCGGCATCCAACCAATACGTCAAGTTCATCTACACTCTACCGTTCCCGCAAGCCATGGACAAACCACCTCTTGAGATCTTCGACGACGACTACATCGCTTTTCAAGATCTTCCTCAGCCATCCAATGAGAACCATTTCAAGATCGTCATCGCCTTTGGACCACACCCGCAACAAGCATACCTTGGCATGATCTTCGATAAGAGGCTCAACTTCAACGACTACACCGCCTCTCAACATCTTCCTCACCCATCCAATGAAGACCATGTCAAGATCGTCATCGCCTTTGGACCACACCCGCAACAAGCCTACCGTGGCATGACCTTCGATAAGAGGCTCAACTTCAACGACTACACCACCTTTCAAGATCTTCATCAACCAACCAATGCGAACCATTTCAACATCGTCATCGCATTTGGACTACCACCACTACAAGCCTACCGTGGCATGACCTTCGACAAGCGGCTCAAGTTCAACGACATCTTCATTCGTAAACATTCCTTCTTCCGCTCATGAAAGGATGGATCAACAGTCGAGGGCGACTCTTTTCCAAGGGGGGGGGGGAGATGATGCAGCCCACCCAATTCCACCAAGCCAAACATCGCTACTAGACAAGGTGAACTCACCCTATCTCTATATGCTTTCGGTGTCTTGGTGAATGGTGCGCTACCTCATGGATTGCCCCTCTTCGTGCCTAGGTTGGATCCCACAATGGAGCCCAAGACGATGCCCACGATGATTAAGATGATACCCAAGAAGCCATGGAGGAAGTCCAAGAAGAAGGCATCAAGGAGGGAGAAGGTGTCGGGGGGTTACCCCCGAGTAGGGGTAAGGCAAGTGCTAAAGGCAAGATCAGAAGAGCTGTTTTACCAAGTTGGCTGGCTACCCGGTACCCGCTACCCGATGGACAGCTATTCGGCCGTACCTACCAATGGCCAGGAGAAAGAATCAAGGAAGTTGTATTCTTCCGAGTAGAGGAAGTTGTCCGGGTAGAGGGAGTGGATTCCTACTCGGCTAGAAGTCAATGGAGCCGTTCTGACACAGGATCCCGCGTATCCTGTGTCAGTACAGCGTGCGGTTCAACTTACGGAGTACGTGACTATCCGCACCACGGCGTGGCTACAGTGATGTAGGCGCCTGTCTAGTCCTGTCACTGACAGAGGGGACAGGACAAGGCTAGGGGCCTACCCTATCTCACTGACAAGGGTGGACAAGTCCCATCTCCGAACGGCGCAACGACTTACGGGGCGAGTGTCAGCGGTAACCCGGAGGCGTGCGCGGTTCTGCAGGGCTCCTGTCACATCTCGTCGTACTTTATACTTGTTTTCTATTCGGCTGGGCACCAGTATATAAGGTGCCCTGCCTCCTCCTGTGAGAGGTTCGCTGCATACGGTCGACACTCTGGATTGCTTCACTACTCACAGAAAGAACTAGAGAGAAGGGTGGCTACTCGGCTGAACGCCTGATTGTGCTGTGGCTACTCGGTAACACACATATAAAGAGAGAGGCAGGAGTAGGGGTGTTACCTCCACACGAGGGCCCTGAACCTGGGTAAGATCTTGGTGTTTGCAGTGTTTGTGATCCATCCCACGCGGCTACTCGCCGTGTGATCCCTCCCCGAGCACCTCCAGCGTCCATCGGCCCCAACTTTAGCCATCCCATGGCATCTGCCGTGATACCACCACGACAGTTGGCGCCCACCGTGGGGCAGACAGCGGCGCTGGCTGGAGTCCATGTTCGGACGGGACCCGCTTCTGCTACTTGGGAGCGCGTGGTCTGTGGCCTCGTCCACAGATTCGGCTCTTTCGACTTCGTCACCGACAACGCCGGAGATTTCGGCGGGAGGCCCCTGCCGGCAGGCGGCTCGGTGCTCTCTTTCGGCTCGCACATCGTCTACATCGCCACCACCATCGTCCGCGAGTTCCCGGAGGAGGTGCTGTTCGCGGACGATCCTCCTGCTGTGATCGCTGCGTGCGGAAGGCCGATTGGCCGTTCTGCGGACAGCGTGGAGGTAATGGTGGCTGGCCTGGCTGCCGATGCCGGGAAGGGCGCGGCTGCTGCCACGGGCGTCATCGAGGATCTCGCTGGCTCGAGTGCTGGCGGGAAGACCCACAAGCCCTACGAGAAGGACTGCAACATCCCCCTCTCCACTACACCAACGATACCGGCATCCGCCGTGCGGATGGGCATGCCGCCTCCCACCGAGCTTGAGCTCTTGACCATGAGGGCGCAGCTCGACCGGCAGCGCCAGGAGTTGCTCTCCGAGCAGCTGGAGCTGGAAAAGGTTAGGCTCGAGCTTAGCCTAGATCAGAACGAGTACAACAAGGCCCACGACTTTACTCCTGTTGCTAGGAAGTCTAGCAAAGTAGGCGCTACGCGTCGCAACTTAGGCGCCGAGATGGCGATGGTTGTAGAGGCCCCTAGCCAATCTGCCACCGCAAACACCTCCACCAGGCCTAGATACAGCACCCCCACCAAAACCCTTAGAGCTGCAGAGGCTGTAGCCGCAGAGTTGCCAAACCTAGCTGGCGACGCGTGCGCTAGGCAGCAGGAGAGGCTCAATGAGCTGGTGCTAGAAGCTGCTAGGCAGAATGAAGAGTTCCAGAAAGCCAATCCGGGTGCTGGTGCTTCTCAGGTGGTGCATTCGCATGCGGTCAGATCTAACGATCAGGCCTCATCCCCGCATCCCAGTCGCGAGAGGGACCAGAGTGAACGCTCTGGGAAAGGTAGAGAGATGCAAGTGTACGACCCGGTTCTTGCCGCAAAACAGCGCGTTGTGCCGCGAGAATCCGGTCAGAAACACACTACTGCAGGAGCAGGCTATCAAGCCCACAAAGCTCAGAGTAGGGCACAAAGCGGAGACAACGCGGGGCCTTCTCGGCGTCCTGCCGCTCAGTCTACTCGGCAGAGGACGCAGCAGCCTGCTTCAGCACAGCCGTGTGCGGCTGCACCGGCAGCCAACCCTGTGGTGCAACCCGCAGTCGTGCAGGAGAACAGATATGATGATGGCTACTCGGCGATGGGGCTAGCCGGTTATGCTGACCCCAGGAATGTTGATGATCGCCTTGGTGAGCGCATGCTGGAACCCAGTGATGCGAGGTTCAAGCTGGACAGGATCAATCTGTCCGCGCAACTCGAGAGCAAGGGGTCGCCTGGCCCAGAGTGCTTCGGTGCTCGTATCATGAACGAGTCTTCCGTGAACCACTTCCAGCTGGCCAGGGGGACCAAGTGCTACAATGGTAGCACCAAGCCAGAAGACTGGTTGAGTGACTACGTCACAACCGTGCACATTGCAGGCGGGAACCGGAGATGGGCTGTGCGGTATGTTCCGCAAATGCTTGAGGGCCCAGCTCGGACGTGGCTCAACAACCTGCCCAAGGACATCATCAATTGCTGGCTGGACTTCTCGGATGCCTTCATCAGCAACTTCACCAGCACGTACAAGAGGCCGAATAGGCCGCAGCAGTTGTCCGCTTGCAAGCAGCGGGAAGATGAGACCGACCGCGAGTACCTTACTCGGTGGAGCACCTTGAGGAACACCTGCGAAGGTGTGAATGAGGCCCAGGCCATTACTTGGTTTGCGCAGGGCTGCAGGCATGGCAGCATGTTGTAGCAGAAGCTGCAGCGCGAGATGCCGAGTACACTCGCGGAGACCATCAAGATTGCTGACATGTATGCACTCGGCGATCCAACTCAGCCTATGATGGACTCCCCCGAGCCGAGAAGGAACTACAACAACAACAACAGCAACAAGCGCATGGGCGACCGGATTGATACTCGGTATGATCCCGAGGAAGTGAATGTTGTGACCACGGCTGCTGGGAGTAGCAGAGGCAAAAAACTGCTGGAGCCCAATACGGGCAGAACCAGAACCAGGGCCAAGGCATCAAGAAACCATACAATGCTTCCCAGCAGGGTAGCGGCAACTCGGGTCCTGCCCCAAACTTCATCTTCACGGAGATGAAGGATGGTGTGTGCAGCTTCCACACTCGGCATCCTGCCAGGCCTGCCAATCACACTACTCGGCAATGCAGCTGGTGGGAACAGATCAAGAACGAGGGCTTGCCTCCTCCTCCTCCTCTGCCAGCAGCGAATGCCATTGTGCAGCCAGCTCGGGCACCTGCTCCCAGGCCGGCCCCGTTCTCTAGAAGAGAAAATGTCATCCAGGTGGCTTTAGGAGCCAACCGCCACTTCAACAATGACCGCTACCGCAACAACAACAACTACTACTACTACACCCGCAACAACAACAACAACAACAACAACCAAGGTAACAACAACAATGGCAACAATGGTGGTGGAGACCGCAACCAGTACCAAGAGCACCACGAGAGCTACATGATCTTCGTCACCGAGCCAGTCGACAAGCAGTCGCAGCACAGGCGTGCGATGGAGGTAAACGCCGTCATCCCGGTAGTGCCTAACTATCTGCGCTGGTGCGACCAGGAGGTGACTTGGTCCAAGGCTGATCACCCCAAGGTGATGCCCAACCCGGGTAGCTATGCTTTGGTGCTGGATCCCACCTTTCTGGGACCCGGAATGTCCGTTTCAGCAAGGTGCTGATTGACAACGGCATCAGCATTAACATCTTGTATCTGGATACATTGAAGAAGCTCGGCCTGGGCGAGAACATGCTGCTGCCCAGCAAGACCACAGTCCATGGAATTGTGCCGGGGGTGTCTTGTGCTTCAATCGGCCGCATCTGGCTGGATGTCCTATTCGGCACCAAGGAAAACTGCCGCACCGAGTACGTCCGGTTCGAGGTGGTTGATCTTCAGAGCCCCTACCACGCCCTTCTCGGTAGGCCCGTGCTCACCAAGTTCATGGCTTCCACCCATGCTGCCTATCTGAAGATGAAGATCCCTGGTCCTAATGGAGTGATCACCATCTCGGGTGACTACAAGAGGTCTTTGGAGTGTGCCTCTGCTGGTTCCCAGCTAGCGGAGTCCATGGTCATTGCTGCCGAGAAGAAGAAGATGTACGAGGTGGAGGCGATGGCGCAAGCAGCGCAAGGTGGTGCGCCCGGCATGCCGAGTTCGCAGTACGGGACTGCATTCCAGGCGTCCGAGGAAACGAAGAAAGTCTAGGTTGACCCTGAGTTCCCAGACCGTGTTGCCATCATTGGTGCCGGGTTGGGAGAGAAATAGGAAAGAGAGCTCATCCACTTCCTCCGTGAGAATCGGGACGTGTTCGCCTGGTCCAATGAGGATCTACCAGGTGTCCCGAGGGAGTTGGTTGAGCACTCGCTACATGTGCGACATGATGCCAAGCCAGTGAAGCAGGCGATGCGCCGCTTTGGCGATGAGAGAAGGAAGGCCATTGGTGACCAGATCACCAAGTTGCTGATAAGCAACTTCATCATGGAGGTTTTGCATCCTGACTGGCTAGCCAACCCGGTGATGGTTGAGAAAAAGAAGGAGGACCCCAAGGCGGATACCGCATGGCGCATGTGCGTGGACTACACCGACCTGAACAAGGCCTTCCCCAAAGATCCCTTTCCGCTACCCCGTATAGATCAGGTGATCGATTCCACTGCTGGTTGTGAGCTTTTGTCTTTCATAGATGCCTACTCTGGTTTCCATCAGATAGCTCCCAACCCAGCTGATCAAATAAAGACTGCTTTCATTACCCCGTACAGGGCTTATTGCTATCGTGTCATGTGCTTTGGGTTGCGGAATGCGGGGGCTACCTATCAGAGATGCATGCAGAAATGCTTGCATGATCAAATTGGCAAAAATGTGCAGGTGTACGTAGATGACATTGTCATCAAAACGAATAAAACACATACTCTGCTTAGTGACATTGAGGAAACATTTGCCAACTTGCGCAAGTACAAGATGAAGCTGAATCCGACTAAATGTGCCTTTGGCGTCCCGGCTGGCAAGCTACTCGGCTTCTTGGTATCCAGTCGGGGCATTGAGGCCAATCCTTCAAAGATAAAAGCTATTGAGAGCATGTCTTTGCCGAGATCCCTGAAGGATGTGCAAAACTTCACTGGTTGCTTGGCTTCTCTGAGCCGCTTCCTGGGCAGAATGGGCGAGAAGGCTTTGCTTCTCTATCAGTTGATGAAGAAAAATGACAAGTTTGTCTGGACACCGCAAGCTGATGTGGCATTCAAGGAGCTGAAGGACATGCTGGGTAGCGCTCCAATCTTGGCTAGCCCGCTACCCAAAGAACCAATGCTGCTGTACATTGCTGCGACTAACCGAGTAGTCAGTGTGGTGATTGTGGTGGAAAGAGAAGAAGAAGGCAAGACTGTGCAGCGGCCTGTATACTATCTGAGTGAGGTGTTGTCCAGCTCCAAGCAGAACTACCCGCACTACCAGAAGATGACTTACGGCATGTACCTGGGCGCCAAGAAGCTGAAGCACTATTTCCAAGAGCATCCCATCACTGTGGTGAGTTCTGCTCCCATCTCGGATATCATGGGCAACAAGGAAGCAAGTGGTAGAGTAGCCAAGTGGGCGATTGAGCTGGCCGCGTACGCTCCCGCGTATGCGAGAAGAGAAGCCATCAAGTCTGAAATCCTTGCGGATTTTCTGGTGGATTGGGCTGAGGTGCAGTATGAGCCTCCTACTCCGGTATCCAACTACTGGAAAATGCATTTCGATGGCTCCAAGGTGAAGGAAGGCATGGGTGCTGGCGTGGTGCTCACTTCCCCCAAGCGAGATCAACTCAAGTACGTGCTGCAAATCCACTTCAAGGCATCCAACAACGTAGCAGAGTACGAGGACGTGGTACACGGCTTGAAGGTGGCCAAGGAGGTTGGCGTGCAGCGCATCATATGCTATGGCGACTCGGATCTAGTTGTGCAGCAAGTTTCAGGCACTTGGGATGCTCTGGATGCCAACATGGCTTCATATCGGTTCCTGGTGCAAACCATGACTGGATTCTTTGAAGGATGCGAGTTCCAGCACATACACCGAGCAGAGAATGGGGCAGCTGATGAGCTGTCCAAGTTGGGGTCTTCTCGGCAATACATCCCGGTCGGGGTTGCCTTGGAGCATCTGAGGAAGCCATCTATCAAGCCATCCCCCAACTCGGAATCCATATTTGTTCCTTCTCTGCCTGGTGAAAAAGCTGTCCCAATGGAGATTGACTGGGAGGCTACAAAGGAGAACCCGGGGACTGGCGCCTGCAACCCGGGGATTGTCCCTTCTTACTCGGGGACTGCCCCTCCTAACTCGGGGACTGTCGCATTCATAGAGGGAGTTCTCGCTGTGTGCACGGGATCTCGGAGACTCGTTCCCGCCTCAGAAGAAGAAGAAGTGGTGGCTGATCCAATGGAAGTGGACGAACCAGTGTTTCCCATCTGGGAGACACCGAGTTGGGCTCTGCCCATATTATCCTTTCTAAAAGACGACATCTTGCCGAGTGATGAGGTTACCTCGAGGCAAATTCAGAGAAGATCCAAGGGCTATACAATCTTCAGAGATGTGCTGCATAGAAGAAGTCCTACTGGCGTGCTGCAGCGCTGTGTAGAGCCAGAAGAGGGAGAAGAAATATTGGTGGAGATACACCAAGGAGAATGCGGGCATCACGCCTCTTCTCGGGCTCTGGTCAACAAGGCTTTTCGGCATGGCTTCTTTTGGCTCACTGCCCTGAAGCAAGCTGAAGATATTGTGAGAAAGTGCAATGGCTGCCAAAGATTCGCAAGTAAGATTCATATGCCAGCTTCCGAGTTGAAGACCATTCCCATTACTTGGCCATTTGCTGTTTGGTGCTTGGATATGGTGGGTCCTTTCAAGCCGGCTAGAGGCAACATGACTCACATTCTGGTCATGGTGGACAAATTCACAAAGTGGATCGAGGTAAAACCTATTCGGAAGTGTGATGGAGCCACTGCTGTGAGTTTCCTAAAGGATGTGATCCTGAGGTATGGCTACCCACATAGCATTATCACGGATAATGGCACAAACTTTGCTGAAGGCAGGTTTGCGAGGTTCTGCAGAGATAAGCGCATTCGGCTAGATGTGGCATCTGTTGCGCATCCCGCCTCCAATGGGCAAGTGGAAAGAGAAAATGGCATGGTGTTATCAGGCATAAAGCCAAGGATGATTGAGCCGCTGCTGAAAACACCTGGGTGTTGGCTAGACGAGTTGCCAGCGGTGTTGTGGAGTCTAAGGACTACCCCTAACCGGTCAACTGGCTACACGCCATTCTTTATGGTTTATGGAGCTGAGGCCGTGTTGCCTACTGACCTAGAGCATGATTCGCCCCGTGTAACGCTCTACACGGAGGCAGAGGCTAGAGAAGCTCGAGAAAATGACGTTGACCTGCTGGAAGAAGCAAGAGAGCTACTCTGTCACGTTCAGCTATTTACCAGCAAAACTTGAGGCGTTATCACAGCCGGAAAGTGAACCCGAGGGTTTTCCGAGAAGGAGACATGGTGCTTAGGCTTGTGCAACGCACTGCCGGGATGCACAAGCTATCTCCTTGGTGGGAAGGGCCTTTCATTGTGAGCAAGGCACTGCACAATGATGCCAATTACCTTGTTGACGCACAGCCATCCCAGAAGAACATGCCGGATAGAGCAGGAGAAGAATCCAAGCGCCCTTGGAATGTAGCTCTACTCCGACGTTTTCATTCGTGAGCAAATTGTGTATGTACTCTCTTATCCGAGTTAAACTTCTATTCGACAATCTGAAATTGAACTCGGGGACTGCCCTCGTCCAAGCTGTTCCTTGTGTTTACTCTGCTTTACTTTGTCTATTCGGTTGAACCACTTAGAATTTCAAAAGCATACAAAGTAGTGTGTTTAAACTCACCGGACACTCTGCGACTCTGCTGCTGTCCGCAACCCGGCTTCATGGCAAGCCAGAGAACAAGCCAAAGAGTCAATGAACACATGAAAAATTGCAAAGGAAAGGAAGCGTGTGGCAACCGAGTAGAGTGTTTTTTGCTGTTTTTTTCTTTCCGGCTAAGTGGTGGGCAGCGTTACTATGATTTTTTCTAAGTGGCTAAGTATTTGAAACTCCTACTTTGAACTCTTGTGACTCGACTACCAACAAAGCAACAAGTTGCAGGTAAGAGCTGAGATAAAAAGGAAAGAGCGGATAAAAAATGCAACTCGGGGACTTGCATACTAACGCAACCCGACATTGAGCCAGAATCGCTCAAATATCAAGTAGCAAATTTCAAACTGGAATAAAAAAGGAGTAGCAACAAAGACTTAATTGTTTGGATACATCTGCACCTGGCATCCCGGGGATCTCATGAAAGTTTTAAGATAAAGTTTCAGGCAGCAGCGTCATGAGTAGTGGTGGTGTCGTCCGCAGCGGTCTTCTCGAAGTTGGTCTTCTCGGAGTCAGCCTCAGCATCAACGTCCATGGCGGTGGCTTTCTCAGAGGTGGCAGTGGCCACCGAGATGGGATCGGTGGCCGAAGTAGAAGCAGCGGAATGGTTCGGAGTAGCACTGCAGCGTCGAGTGCCGCGCCAGACGAAGAGCCCAACTCGGGATCAGGTTGCTGGATCACCATCTCGGTGGTGATGTTGGCATCCTGGCCCTCGTCTTCCGGCTCCTCGTCGCTATCTGCAGCAACCTTGCCCTTCCCCTTCCCGGATTCCTCCTCGTCATCAACCTCGAAGGCACTCAAGCCCTCCGACTCGGTATCCTCGTCTTCATCTTCATCTTCACCCTCGCTCTCTGCCTCGGTGTCAGGCTCGGTGGGGCCGTCGAGGAAGAGGGCGGTGTCCGCGTAGGAGGTGATCTCGTACGCGACTGCCTTGCAGCGAGAAACGCAGTCGGGATCATCTGACCACTTGGAGCCTTGGCACAACTCGAGGATGGTGTCGAGGTTCAAGTTCTCGTACCAGCTGCATATGAAGCGAAGAAGCAGATCGGCCCCTGCCCGAGCTGCGGACGCGCGCCATTTCTTCAGCTCGGCCTTTGCACCATTGAGCTTCTCGGAGAGCGCACGAAGAGTTTTGGGCGCAGATTCACGAGGCCAGAATAGATCATGAAGCTTGAAGGATGTGGACACCAGGCTGGAGCTAAAGCCACTAAGCTGGAGGAGCTGCGACTTGATACTCGTGAGGTCGTCATCGATTGAAGATTTGGTGTTCATAGGCAATCCTTTTTCAGATCGGATTCCTTGCGCCTTAGCCAAAGCAGGCGTGCTAGCCGCGCAGAGATCAGGGAAGATATCTGAGAATGCTATCAGAAAGAGTTAGATATGGAAGCAGATAAGGGATGAAACCAAGCAGAAAAGAGGAGAAGCAAACCAAGCCAAACAGAAGAAGAAGAAGGGAACAACTAGGTATAGAGAAGCGCAGACTTACTGTTAAGATCAACGAGTAGCGCGTGCAGCTTGTTCTTCCAGGCCTCCTCATCGGCGATATGCCTATCCTCGACTTGGCGTGCGGTGCCAAGCTGGAGCATGAGATCCTGATTGCACTTCTTTAGCACTTCGATTTCCGCCTCGAGGGCCCTCTCCTTGGCCTTGGCTACTGCCTTGACTTTGTCCTTCTCGGCGGCTTGGTCTATGGCGTCCTGGAGAGCAGTCCTCAATTGGACTTGCAGCTGTTCGAACTCGGCGTCGCGTTTGTTCTTGAGCTCTGCTTCTTGGCTCTCTAGTTGCTGCTTCACCTCCGCGGGCTTCAAGCAATCAAGATGCTCCTCACGGAACTTCTTGTACTCTTCTGTGGAAAGAAACAACACGGTGAGCAGAATAACCAAGAAAAAGGAGAAAAACAAGCGCAGTAGGATCAGCAACTCACCTTCCAGCTCCTTAATCTTGCTCTCGGCGGAGGCGATGAAGATGTGGCAGTGCTCATGCTGCTCTTGCAATTCTTTGAATTTGTCTGCAGAGTAAACGGAGTTAGAGCAAAAAGCAAATGCGGGCGTAATCGCATTAACCGAATAGCTAGAAGCTTACTCTCAATTTCAGAAATTTGGAGGGCACGGTCCAGCGCCGCCTTCTCCGTCACAGCATCGTCCTTTCGTTTGGCCTCAAGGGCCGCGATGCGTCTCCTCGCGATGCTGTGATTCCAGAGCAGCCGCCGGAACAGGTTCGTCCTCTTCAAGAGGCTATTCTATGAACAAGAAGAAAAAGAGTTAGAAAAAACTTGGAAGATTTGGCCCGAGAAGACGGTAACTCGGTTGAGTGTCCGTCTACTCGGCCCGAATCTCGGGAACTGAGTGGTGGTTAAGGAGAGAAGAAGAACAGAGGAGAAAAGAAATCGCAACTCGGAACAAGCAAAAGAAACTTACAGCGTATGTCTGCTCCACGTCCTCGGCGGCTTTGCGGAGGACGTACAGCTTGGCGGCCAGCGTGCTGGTGTCGGAGGCGATGGTGATTGGATTGGCGCCGAGATCGGCTTTGTTCCAATCAAGGTGGTAGTGGTCAAGATCCTCGCCTAGCACGCTGCCGTCCCACTGCTTGATGCCATGGGCAGCACTCTCCCAGACCTTGTCAATGAAGCCAACTCGGTCCACAACCTGCATCAGCCCTTCAGATATGATATCATCCTCACCCGCTTCGTGCGAGTAGATCTCGATGGGCTTCTTGGCCTTCAGCTTGGAGTCCACTGCCTGGGCTGGGCCGCCCTTTAGGGCGGAGATCTTCTTCTCGCCCTTGGACAAGGAGATGCCGTATTGTTGGGATCCAGACAGCACGTATTGGGGCCAGCTGGCTTGTGCACTTGACCCTGCGCTTGCGCCAGCAGATCCACCGGAAGCGCCGATGGTGAGTTGCGTGCTCTTCGCAGCTGGTTTTCCGGTTGACTTGGGCGGTGGCATCAGAGCAGTATCACGCGCAGCTTGGTGCGACGGATTCTTGCGGACGGGCGCGGCTTCAATCTTCTCGGTGTTCTTAGCAGTAGCCTGTGATGCAGTCTTGGTTGTGGGAGGAGACGGCTATAGAGATGCAGTCTTGGTCGTTTTCTTCTTGGGGGGAGGGCTTGGAGCAGTTGGTGGTGAAGCCTGCTGGGTAGGCGGCACAGGGGGCCGGCTACCCTGCGCAGCGTCCGGCTGCGCCTGGCTCTGGAGCACGGGCTCCACCACCGTCTTCTCAACCCGCTGCTCGGCAGCGAGATCAGGTCTGGCCTCATCTTGTTCTTCTACCCGCGGCGTGGCCGCGGGATCTTCGTGAGCTGCAGCATGTTCTTCCTGCTGCTCGGTGCGGTCATCCGGCCGCTCAAGGGCGGCGCGGTTCTGGTTCTCGGGGTCTTGATCAGTATTCTCCCCAGCTGGGGGAGAAGGAGATGTCTCATCGTGGACAGCATCCTGCGCGCTCTGGTCCGCGTAGGAGTGCTGCTCCAAGTTCTCATCGTCTTGGTCACCCGCGCCAGTGTTCTCGGCGCCGGTGTCCTCTTCTTCCATCTTTACAGGAGAGGGCGCACGTGCCCTATCCTGCTGCAAGCTCTCATCGTCCTCCTAGGAGAGATCGACGAGTTTTTCTATGTCGATGAAGGATTTCCTCTTGCCGGTGCGGGTAGGGGCAGCGGCTGCGTCAGCGTCAAGAGGATCGCTGGAAGAAGGAAAGAAATCAGAAAAGGGAAAAACAGAGAAAAGTGTAGCGAGAAGTGGAAGCAACTTGGTACTCAGATGAAGTTACTTACCCTTTGCGGGTGGGGAGTTGCCTTCTGGCAGTAGTGATCTTCTTCTTCTTCTCAGTCTTCTTAGATTTCTTGGCAGCAGGTTCTTGAGCACCGCTGCCCGCCCTCTTCCGAGTGCTGGGAGCAGCCACGGCCAGGGGGTCGACGTCCACGGGCTCCTCGTCCTCCTCATGCTCAGCATCCTCTGCAGAATAGACGAAGATAAAGGAGAATTAGAGGCAGAGAAGGAAGTCAAGTTGGGTTGTGAGTAGGCAGAAAGGTGAACTTGGTCACCTTCGTCATCCTCGGACCAGTCCCGGATAGACGCGTCGACTCGGTGCTTACCGGGTTGAGTGGCGTGCGGGATGCAGAGGGTATCATGCGTGTCGTATGCCTGCTCGTCGTCCTCTTCTCGGTCAGCGTGCCAGTTGCTCTCGAAGACCTCAGAATCTTCTCTTCTCTGCCGGTCAATGTGCTGAGAAGACAAGCAAGATAACAGGGTGAGTTGAGATTTACTCGGAAAGACATGCAAACACAAAGCATATTTTTCTAAGTGTTTCTACTCGGAAAGACATGCAAACACAAAGCATATTTGTCTAAGTGTTTCTACTCGGAAAGACATGCAAACACAAAGCATATTTGTGCACAGATTCAACAGGCAATTGGATCATCTTGGCGGAGTCCTTGCTCCCGCAACTCGCTCAGGCGCTGCTCGACCTGAACCACGTCCTCGATGGAGTCCCTTGGATGGTAACCCCAATTCTGCTGGGTAGGCCGCGTGTTCCGGAATTTGGGTAGCCCTATCCGGTTCTCGATGGGCTTCCCTTCCTCTATGGCTATGTTTTTCACGTAGAGGAAGGAGCGCTGCCATTTGTGCACAGATTCAAGGCCCTTGACCTTCGGGTGGCTACCCGTGGAGCGCTGCAGCATCATGGCGTCGCCGGTCATGGTCATGGCGCGAGCAGTATCAGTCTTGCCCGGATTGGGAATGCTTTGTCTGCAGAAGAAAAAATAGCGTGCCCACGTGTGGATTGTCGGGTACACGCCAAGGAACGCTTCGCACACCACGGCGTGGGTGGAGAGCATGATCAAAGAGTTAGGAGGGAGGTGATGTGGCTGAAGGCCGAAATGCTCAAGAAATTTGGAGAATAATTCCGAGATGGGGAGGCCGAAGCCGCGCTTGAAGTGCGCAAGAAAAACTACATACTCGTCCTCTTCGGGCGCGGGGACGATTTCGTTACCTGGATGTCGGCACTTCACGTCGGGAGGCACACGGCGGGTGTTGACTAGCCATTGGCAGTCTTCCGCCGTGACCTCGGAGCCCTCCCAGCCGGCGCGGGAGGCGGCGTCATCATCTCCGCGGGCAGCCATGGCGGCATAGAGGCGGATTGGAGATGTGGAGTAGAGGCACGGATGGGAGATGTGAATCGGGATCTGGGTTTCTAGGTCTCTTTCTCTCCGGCGGAGCGTGGAGCAGTGGCGCGGCCAGAGATTGCGGTGACGTAGTGCTCGACGGCGGCGGAGAGATGAAGGGGCAGAGGGTGAGAAGTGAGCAGGAAAGAGAAGAGGAAGGCATCGAGGGGGTATTTATCCCTCCCCTCGAGTTGCCGTTACAGGCGGAGTTAGTGGGATCAGTCGTGCACTGAGATCGTGCGGCGTGGGCTGCGCGCCGGTTAGAAACGCACACAGCGCATATTGCGCGCGTAACGGGCGCAGTTAATCCCACGTCGTGATCGTGGGCTAATGAGTGCGTTTGAAGAGACTTAACGGGCTGGTGGGCCCTGGCCGCAGTTATGGGCGCGTGGCCTGCCATATCCCAGGCACCGAGGCGTCGGAGTGACAGGGGTGCGACACGCAGAGGTGGATTCGCACCGATTGAGGCGGGATTGTGTTTCGAAGATTTCACCAAGTCTTTTTACTCGGCATCAGAGAAGAGAAATGGTGCTACTCGGAGAAGAAGAGATTCCAGCCAAGGATAAGGGCTACTCGGAGGTACTACTCGGCATCTTACAGTTCGAAGACAAGATTTGTTTTTAAGCTGGAAGGGCCCAGCGAACAAGTTCGCAGGACTCTACCAGCTTCGGGGACTAATGTCGGGGGGTTACCCCCGAGTAGGGGTAAGGCAAGTTGTCGTGGGATAATCACGGCAGACGTTACCGGGGGTAACTTATCTTGGGGCAAGACGACTCTGGTGTTTGGGAGAGGGTTTAGCTCAAGGGAAAACATGATGATATGCGATCTGGTAGCCGGCAATCTAGTCGCCGAGTCTCCGATCTCGATCTACTCGCAAACGAGTTGGCTGGCTGAAGGCAAAATCAGAAGAGCTGTTTTACCAAGTTGGCTGGCTACCCGGTACCCGCTACCCGATGGACAGCTATTCGGCCGTACGTACCAATGGCCAGGAGAAAGAATCAAGGTAGTTGTATTCTTCCGAGTAGAGGAAGTTGTCAGGGTAGAGGGAGTGGATTCCTACTCGGACTAGAAGTCAATGGAGCCGTTCTGACACAGGATCCCGCGTATCCTGTGTCAGTACAGCGTGCGGTTCAACTTACGGAGTACGTGACTATCCGCACCACGACGTGGCTACAGTGATGTAGGCGCCTGTCTAGTCCTGTCACTGACAGAGGGGACAGGACAAGGCTAGGGGCCTACCCTATCTCACTGACAAGGGTGGACAGGTCCCATCTCCGAACGGCGCAACGACTTACGGGGCGAGTGTCAGCGGTAACCCGGAGGCGTGCGCGGTTCTGCAGGGCTCCTGTCACATCTCGTCGTACTTTATACTTTTTTTCTATTCGGCTGGGCACCAGTATATAAGGTGCCCTGCCTCCTCCTGTGAGAGGTTCGCTGCATACGGTCGACACTCTGGATTGCTTCACTACTCACAGAAAGAACTAGAGAGAAGAGTGGCTACTCGGCTGAACGCCTGATTGTACTGTGGCTACTCGGTAATACACATATAAAGAGAGAGGCAGGAGTAGGGGTGTTACCTCCACATGAGGGCCCTGAACCTGGGTAAGATCTTGGTGTTTGCAGTGTTTGTGATCCATCCCACGCGGCTACTCGCCGTGTGATCCATCCCCGAGCACCTCCAGCGTCCATCGGCCCCAACTTTAGCCATCCCATGGCATCTGCCGTGATACCACCACGACAGAAGGGAAGGAGGAACAAGAGAAGTAGCAGGTTGCCCGGCCTGCACCCCGGCCAGGCCGGCCTCTAGGCCGGCTGCCCAACCAAAGCCCCCGGCCCTGAGCCCGGCCCAGGCCGGCCACCCGCCCGAAGCCCCCGGCCGGCTGCCCGGCCTAGGCCGGCTTCCCTGCACGCCAGGCCGGCCACCCAACAAACCAGGCCGGCCTCCAGCCCGGCCAGGCCGGCTCCCCTGCGAACTCGTGAAAGTGGGTGGAAACCCCACTTTTCCACCAGACCTATCCCCTAGGCTATATAAGGGAACCCCTTGGGTCAGATCTAGGGTTAGGGATGATTTGAGAACTTCGGGCTTTGGCCTTGTATCCATCTTGTGAGGTGATTCCTCTTGTGAGGCTACTCCTATGATGTGTATCTAGGACCGTATCAAGATTCACCTCAATTACCTATCCTATCCCTTCGAGATCTAGTGAGGAATTGCCCAATCTCCCTCTTGTTAATCCTTGAGGTTCTATTGGCGTGGTGGACCGGCCACGGGTGTAAAGCGGTTTCAATCAAGGTGAGTTCATTTGGATCGATCGTTCCGTAGGCGGCCCTCGGGGTTTAGTTGACGGGAGATTTAGGGTCCTTCGGTTCTTGCTATTTATCTCCCTTGTGTTTCCCCGCTTTTCCCACGATCCCCCCTCGGTTCCCCCTCTCGTGTTCATCGCGTTCTTCGTTCGTTCTTCGTGTTCTTGGTCGATTCATGAAGATCAGGCCACCTAGAAGCTAACCACTCCGCATGACAAGTTCCTAGTTTTACAACACAACCGGATGAATTAACATAAATAAATAAAACCAAAGTACGTAGTTCTAATGGCCTCCGACGAAGTTCCAGACGTGGTGAACCAAGTCATCCTGAAGTTGGGTGTGCACGTCACGATCATGCAACTCAATGTGAAACTAGAGGAGCTCCTGAAATGTTGACACTCCAGGTTGAGACTCAACATTCTGAGCCTGAAACTCCCAGTTTTCATCATAAATATTGTCATCACGCTCATCTTCTTTGATCATGTTGTGCATGATCACACAAGCTGTCATCAAAGTCCACAAAATCTCCGGTTTCCATGTTCTAGCAGGGTGCCGAACAATAGCCCATCGAGATAGAAGCACAACAAAGGATCGCTCCACATCTTTTCGAGCACTCTCCTTCTCTTTCATGAACCTTTTTCTTATCTCTCCATGAGGATTGGAGATATTCTTCACAGAATTAGCCCATTGAGGATAGATACCATTAGCTAGGTAGTATCCCTTGGTGTATTCGTGGCCATTGATCTGATAGCTCACCTCGGGGGCGTTCAGCACATTGAGAGAGCGTTGCAGCACATTGATATCATTACGAGAACTCGTGCCATGCCAAAAAAAAAGAGTGCAAATCCAGAGTCATGTGATGCAACGACTTCAAGAATGACAGTGCACTCCCCTACATGCCCCTTGTACTGCCCCTGTCAACCAAATGGGCAGTTCTTCCACTCCCAGTGCATACAGTCTATGATTCCAAGCATCCCAGAGAAACCTCTTCCCTCGTTGATCGACAACAGTCGTTGAGTGTCGTCAACAGTTGGTTCTCTCAAGTACACCGAGCCAAAGACCTGAACAACAGCTTCAAAAAATTTGTACATTGAATCCAGGCATACGGATTCACTCATACGCTTGTACTCATTAACCATGTCTCCAACGACTCCATACGCAAGCATTCTAATTGTTGCAGTGCATTTTTGATAAGAGGAGAAGCCAAGCTTATAACATGCATCTGGTTTGCACCTGAAGAAATCATCGTAGTCCATGACTCCAACTCGAATGCGGTTGAACATGTCTCTTCTCATCCGGAAACGGCGCCGAAAATAACTTGGCATTGTAGAATGAATTGGTGAGATGGAAGTAGTCATTGCATAGCTGGATATGGCCAGCTTCTCTGTCCTATGCAAGGCAGGCGCATGCCCGGAAATAGACGCTCTGAAAACTGGCCTCATCCTAGCAATATGGTCATTGACCACAAGGGTGGCAATGAGGATGTCGCTCTCGTCCTCGAATTCGTCGGAGGAGGAGGACGAGTACATGAGGACGTTGTTGAAGAAGAACTTGTCCCAACTGTCGGCCATTTCTCCGGCCGGAACGATGCTGTACTCGGTCCAGGCAAATGGACGAGCACCTTGCGTGTGGCCCCTCGGGGTGTACTCGACGGCGCGGTCCGTCCAGCGGCGAGTGCGGGACCAGGGGTGGCCGACGGCGGGGGCAGGGTGGGCGGGTTTTGAGCCGGCGGGATGGGCGAACGGCGGCCAAGGGTGGCCAAATCGGGCCGGTGGCGACGAGGAGGCGGGACGGGAAGGGTGAAACGCGAGGGAGGGGGTATGCTGAGGGCGGGCCCGACGTCCAGGAGGGGAGAAAACAGGACGCGAGCGTTGTCCAGGCGTGTCCGGACAATGCTCAAATCTGGACCAAATTTGGCCCGGATATGAGCGGTCCCGAACAAAAATACGGACCACCGTCCGTTTAGACAGCGTCGTAGGGGCCTGATTTTCGGCCGGGCTGCTCAAGTCGACCAGGTCCGGACGTAGGAGATGTCGGCTCTTTTTAAGGACATCTCCAGCGGGGCTGCTCATTTGGCCCGGACAGGCTGGATTTGAGCAGCCTGGGCCGAAACCAGGCCCTTGCGGCGCTACTCAAACGGACCGCGGTCCGTTTTTTTGTCCCTGGATGCTCAAAACCAGCCCATATTTGGTCCAGTTTTGAGCAGCCTCCGGACAATTTGGGACAACAATATGTGTCCCGAAACCCCGCCGTGGCCCACACCAAAAGTGAGAAACATTTGCCCTTTCCTCTCCCAGCCTCATCCACCTCCCGCTGCTCCGCAGCCCTAGCCATGGCCGACGCAGCAGCTGCCGCCGCCGCCGCCACCTCCACCTCCGTGACCACGGACCAACAGGTCCCGGCCCGAACCAGGGTCTCCCTCCAGCCGCAGAAGCTGAAGCCGAAGAAACCCAAGGACGCGGCCGCGGAGGCGCGGACGAGGGAGGAGTCGGCGAAGAGAGCGGACCGGAGGAGGAGGGCGAAGGAGGAGAAGGCCCCGCCGCCGCAGAAGGAGGACGAGCAGAAGAAGCTCGCCCAGATGGCGGCGCAGGCCGCCATGATCATGCTGGGCCTGCAGACGCCGCCCCCCATGCACGCGGCTCCGGCGCAGGCATGCAACTCGAATGCCTCTGCGGCCCGGCCGCGGAGCGCCCTCCTCGACGCGCGGCCAACGACGGAGTCGCCCGCGCCAGCATACGGCTTCCTGCCCGGCCGTGACCCGACGCCGCCGCCCTTCTTCTCGGTGGACATGGAGGACTCCTCACCGGCCCGAACCAGGGTCTCCATCGACCTGAACACGGCGCCCGTGTCCGGCATGTCGACTGCCCCGTCGAGCAAAGGCTCCCACCGTCCCCCGCCGGCCGTTCGCCCGATGCCCCGCAACCTGCTCGACGAAATGCACATGACAACGGAGGAGGTCGAGGGGTTCATGTCAAACATGATCAACAAGGACGGCAAGGCGAGCTACGTCCATCCTGGGGACGAGCTGTACGAGGAGGACGACGAGGAGGCCCACATCAACGACATGCCCCACATCGACGACATGCCCATGTTCATGGACGAGCTGACCCAGCAGGCTCGGAGCAACTCCAAGCTGGACCTCAAGCGCGACGCCACGACCATCGTTTTGCAAGAGACCCTCCAAGGGTTCATCTCGCAGAAGGACAAGACCAGCGACAAGAAGGACGAGAGGGAGGAGAAGAAGCGCCGGGAGCGCGAGGAGATCACGAAGAACTATTTCATCGTGCAAACGAAGAAGCTCGGTCGAGATCGAGGAGAAGAACGCCAAGACACGGGCCATGGAGGCCTCGACCAGGGCCATGGAGGTCGAGAACAAGAGGAAGGAGGTCGAGATCGCTCTGGCCGCCCGGGAGGCGCAGATCATGGCCATGGACCTGAACTGCCTGACCCCGAGGAAGAAAGCCTACTTCGAGAAGAAGCAGCAGCGGTACATGCAGGGCGAGGAGTGATCGCGCATGGCCTCGACGGCGCCCGGCGCCGGACTTAACCCGCGGCCGGCGTCGCTTTTGTACATTCTGGCCCTGAGCTGGCATGGCCTCACCTGGCCGCCTGAACCTTGCCCGAAACGTGGCCGGCATGGCCTGAACCGTGGTCGTTTTTTCATGCGCCGATATTCATTTGTTATTATCTAGAGCATTTTGGTACTTTATTTCGAATTGTGGCCAGCAAATGAGCAGCTCCGATGGGGGCAGTGGTCAAAACTGGCCGGACACGGTCCTGAACGGCTGCTCAAATAGACAAAACGGACAGCAATTTGGTCCGCAAATGAGCAGCCCCGCAGGAGATGTAGGGGCATCATGTCCGGAGTATCTTGTTAAAAAAAAATCATGTCCGGAGTATGTCATGTCTTGTCCGTGACGTGTCAATCGCAAGGCACATATTTGGGGTGGTTTCCACAAAGTCGATCCACATGTATGCTGCAAAAAGTCTGCATGCACCGATGCACGTACGTACTCCTAAGTCGATGTGCGCGTGCAGTACGTTTGCAGACGATGTCGTGCATGCACTTACGGCCAAGACACGACTTAAGAAGTTACTGTAGTACTTAGGTGCCAGGGGTCAACCCTAGATACTTGATGCCGGGCTGGCTGCATGGCTCACGGCTTCATGCACGCACAGCAGGCCCGCCAACACGACGACGAGTACTGTAACGCGAAGTAGTAGTAGTAGCAGTACGCGCACCCGTAGACGCTATGGCTACACACGCAGCTAGCTACACTACCCGTGGACGTCCCGTAGCGGCATGCAGCACAGCAGCGGCAGACGCACGCACGCACGCAGCGCGCATGCACGGGTTCCTCGATCCTGCGCCCGCGGGCTCTTGTCTCGCCGTGATCTTAAATGGAGGGCTTGGAGTCTTCTCCTTGTTGTTTCATGCATGGGGATGCACGCATGCGGCCATGCATATGCTGCGCAAGCTGGGGAGAGAGCTGAGAATGGTCTCATTCTCTCTCTGCGCCTCTGCGCGTCGCCGCCGTGCATGGGGAAGGGCGACGGCCGGGGGACAAGAAGATCGGGGCTTTGTCTCCAGGCACGATCGGAAAGGCTGAAAAGGTGTTATGTCCATCTCTGCCAAAAGCCTCTCTCGTTCTGGTTATGTCTAGCTACCACGGCCCCTTCCGTACCCGGCTAACTGGGCATTCACCCTACCTTTTTTTTTTTACAACAAGTCATTCTCCATAGAATATGCATGTTCGGCTCCGCTGCGAATATCGTCGGGTGAAAATTAGAAAAAAAATGTCCCTTTTTTCAAAAATCCCGACTAAAAGTAATTCACATCCAAAAATCTATTCATACATAACCTTTTGCCCCAACGCTAGCCACTTTGGTTGTAAATTCTTATGTGTGCGATCACTAGTCACTACCCTACCATCTCTCCAAAAGACCGTATGCTCATATACACAACAATTGCCCTTGCTGTACAAATTGCCAAGAACTCGAATGTACTGAATTCTAACGAGTTCATTTCGCCCGCTCGGTCCCCAGCGGTGTAGGTAACGGGCGCGCGCGCTGACAAGGCCAGCACCATATAGGCTCGGCTCGGGCACGGCGCAGAAACAAATTTAATGGCGGCAGGCGAGCATGCAGTGGCCGGAAGAGCTAGCAAATGATGAGGTGATTAATACCCACGAGTTAACCAACCCTGCGGTTCAACAAGAAAAAAGAAACTGCCCCACGTCCATTGGCCACCTGCCCATGGCTGGGCGGCTACCACTACAGCTCGGTGAGAAAATTGCATAGAACATAAAAATCAAACAGACTAGATGGGTAGGCGCGTTTTGCCGCGCCGCCTACACCGCGCTTTAGCATGCAGGTGTTCTCGGACATACCACTCCGTTGTAACATGCTTAGTCTCTTTGGTTTTCATTTTAATACTCCGTTGTAACATGCTTAGTCCTTTTGGTTTTCGTTTTAATGGCGCCATTATGCTAGTGGCGGATACAACCCAAACAACCAACCCACATTACAGTAAAGGAGAAAGACACACATGAAATTGCACTACAGCAGAGAAAGGCACAAATACAATCTCCCTTAAATCCCTTTACCTTGCTCTGACACCATTAAAAAAATCTAGAGCAATGGATGAACCAGCAAACCGGACCATGAGAGTAGGGGAATTATAACTGTATCCTATTTCAAACAACAAAAAATTAAGCTGATAATACTGGAATCTGATTTCTTTCAGCAGTTGAGCAATATGTAGAACTCGAATAAGCTCAATACAGCTACTAACTTGCTAAAAGCACGCTCCAGTAGTAACTGTATCATCGAATAAAAGTAGTGTGTGTACGACATTTACAGACATGAAAATGGCTTGTTGATTCAAGATGCAAATATATCGCTGTCTACATGCTCCTCTCCAAAGAAAATACTGTTATTATCGTTTGCAAGCAACCCTTCCTTGAAACTGTCCTTTAAAAATGCCCCTCCACGTTCCTCATGGTGGGAGAACTTGAGTAAACTTTTCTAGATCCACCAGGTCACATGGAAAATGCAAGTTTATACTGTACAATATAAAATGGTCTTTGTAGGATGATTCTTGCACAAAGTAAACCCCGGTTTATACATCAACTCCTAGCATTATAGATCATATGGAAGCATCAGCTTTACAATCAGCTCTTTAATCAGCTCTGGATAGCTATCCTGGTACACACGTCATGTCTAGCAGCCCTGTTGCAATTCAAGAGAGTCTAAATCTTTTTGCGCTTCTTCGAAGATAGCCGCCGACCACTTCGGTCTGTTCAGGTCAGCTGAGCGGAGAGCAGCAGTCAGTTTTCAGAATCACCCTGATCCCTCTCGACCAAGGATCCATCAAAATTAAGTTTGATCCAGTGTAGAACATAGGAAACAAAATAAAAGCAAAACTCAGCTGATTGCCACTGAAAGAGAACAATCCACATAAAAAAATCACAGAACAAATGCAAGACGCACACAAATGACATGATAGGAGAACTGCCCCTGTTACTGCTCAACTGCAACGTTTTTTTTTGTCTTTCACTGGTCTTAGTGTAATGACCGTCATATTTAAGACCTATACATCTTACCAATCGGCCATTTTGAGTATGTAGTGCTACATTACAGGCCCTATTATAAGTACCAGCAAATATACTTTGGAAATATGTAATAGCAGCCTGTAAATACATGCAGTAATATATCCTTGTATCATTTGAGTAACCCACATTTCCCTTGGTCACTACAGATAAAATTTGGTCAATTGGAAAATATGTACAGAAAAGAGTGGCTATGGAACTTCAGGATCGAAAACCAAGGGGACTATTTCACACATAAATACAGACCAACCTCGTTATATAATTCCTTCTGCTAGATATAAACTTTGCAGGGTCAAGTTTAAGCTTCTCCCTCCCGCCACATTCTCCCTCGTCCAACATCCAACTCTTCGCTTCTACACCCTGAATTTGGCAATGCAGTTGATGACACCATCAGATACGAAGCTATTTTGAAATACCAATAAATCGATCAGTGACACTGGGTGCATTTGATAGCAATTTTCATTTGAAGTATTCTAGAAATACTGTGATTCCTGACAATACTATGGTTTTAACTACTTTAAGATGTTTGTCTCTAGCTGAAACTGCAGTGTATATACTACGATATTTGCAATACTGCACTATCTTTTAAGTATACAAAAAAGAGGTTCAGACCTATTTTTTCAAAACTGAGAAACGTTAGCATGGAGCCTCCTTCGTTGGTCCCATAAAATAAACTCGTGCTTGTCGTTGTCGTGTCAATCTTTCCTGTGCTCCTTGCCTCATCAGGGATAAAAAAAGTATAAGCTAACACCGTGTCTAACTGTCTATTCAGATTCTTCTAGCTCTGTTTAGTGGTCCAGTGTACCTATGCAAGAGTATGATTACTGGTTAAAGCACATGGTACATTCCGAATAATCGGCTAGCAAGATAATCAATGGCCAACCTCAAAGCTTTGAAAAACCACAAGTGAATGTTAAAATTTGCAGATAAATACATGACTGTCAAATGCCTCTCATTTATTCCAAAACTACAGCTTATGGAAACTGTAGTATGTGTTGCCAAAAGAGATGTAGACATAACGGAAAGATCAGAAATTCAGAACATGACAAAAGAGATATAGGAGACAGAAATACCAAAGAATAGTACATGCTATTTTCATTCCTTTCTTTCCCCAAGAGTAGTATAAAACAAATGAAGGCAATAAATTAGGTTAAATATACCTCAAGGAAAGTTGTTAGTAAATCCAACTAAAAATGGGGTGTGATAGAACCATTCAATTGAATGAGGCAACTCCAATTTGTTTTATCTGTACATGTTTAGTTTCAATAGTTTCCCTATTTGATCCTTCTATCTCACATGGAAAAGAACCATGAGCCAAGAAGGAGAGTACATCAGTTGCATCAACATCAAGTAGACATTTTCTCCGTGCAATGAATCACCCGAGACGTTAACTTTCAAATGATATCAAAATGATATCACGACGTTGCCGATAACACCATGTTATCTCCGGCAGGGGTAAAACAGGATAAGTTTCAGTAGATGCTACCCCGAGCACAGATTTCAGCTAACCATCCTCAGCCCTAATGAGCAAAATAACACAACAAATATGATAAATATCTATTCCTGGGATGGCTAGATGAAATCTAGTGAAGAACTGAAGATACATGTCAAGCAAACATTGTAAAAAATAAAATAGTATTGCAAATTCCCTAGAAGAAAAACATGTGATTAAATAAACTACTGAATAAGTATATTAGCTCCGGTCCTATGGCCCCTGCTCTAATGCACTTTGGACAGTTGTAGCCATTACTACTGACATCGTATATGCTGCCCTAGAATTGCGCGTTTATTGTGCATACAACAAACCAAGGTCCGTATCAGTATATATTAAGTCTATATGCATGTAACTGGCATATGCAAACATAGTTACCAATGAGCACACAAAAAATGGAGGAGTCGGAAAAATAATAGGAATAGAAATAAAGTTTGCATACTGGATATGATAAATGTAACTTTGAATCCATGGACTGCTCGTCTATTCATGCACAAGCACTGTGCCACCAGATCCAGCATGGTTGCAATCGAGAATCAAATTCACATTGCAGAACGAAGCAATCAACAAAACTACACATGGTTATAGAGCGGCCCCCGGAGGTGTCGCAGCTGCCTGCCTCGACTAACAGCTAAAAGCAAAGCTTTCACTCGGCGATGCCATGCATCCTTCGCAATTAAATTAGGTGATTTGAGATATCAATACATTATTAGCATTTAAGTGCAGAAGCTACACATGGAGCGATAAGAAATCGCACATAAACACCAAGTCATAGCATAAGAAGGTACCTTTGGTGAACAGAGGGATGCCCTCTTTTTCCTCAACGCGCTCCTTGATCATACCAATCGTGTCTTTGGGCTCGATGTCACTCTCGATCTCCTTACCAATAAGTGTCTTCACCTTAATCATGGTCACCTCCAACCTTCAGGACCAACCAAATGAAGTGTCTACTCTTTCTTCATGTTGTAGTCAGCTAAGGTCTAGCTGCTTCCCAGCAGAAAAAATTGCTTTGCTGGTCTGGTGGGATGCCTTCCTTGTCGTGCATCATCGATAATTCTACCAAATAAGTCATCCCCTTTTCTTCAGACAAAAGACTGCAATTAGATGCGAATCTTCCAATAAAAAATCCCACGAGGACACAAACTGAAATCACAGAGAGGAGAAACATTTTTACATGTGTCTTATTTAAGAGTCTAAACCCCAATACCGTACATGAGTTGGAACCATAACCAACTCCTTCACTTCTGCAGGCTGCAACAAAAATATGATTGAACAGATACAGAAGCCAACAGTTAGACCGAGGTATTTGTCAGTATTAGCATTTCTCGTACATGTAAAAACAATTGAAAAAAACTTCAGAGTCTGGTTTACTCCAACCAGTCTTTGATGTAGGAGGTTCTTGTGGCATCAGACATTTGTTAAGTTAGTTCTTTGTCACCTTCAAATAAATGCTAGTGCTGTAGTTCTTTCTTTTCTAAAAAATGGATTTCCTACAAAGAAAATGCATAGTTATATCACATAACAACAAATTTGGTTTGGGGACTCTATTCTTGGTGCAACAAGCTTCCTGCCATCGATACTATTTCTGGCCAAGTTCTGTTTATAAGAGGGTATGTCATCTGTCAGTTAAATGTTCCAGCAAATTCATGACTGTTCCATGTGGCTAGCTACCATTTATTCGTGCTTAGAATGGAAACCGAGTATAGAACACATAACATGTTCATTCTGAAAACGGTAGGCGGAAACGATACCCCTTTCAGGGCTCGGGTTCGTGTTATATAGGTGAGGGCACAGCCCCCTCACGTGGCGTACAAAGGTTTGTACGTGTACGGTGGTGTACTACACCATGCGTACACGTACAGGTACATTATGTTTAACACTCCCCCTTAATCTAAACTTTGAAAAAGATTTAGATTACGCCTAAACTCATACAAGTTTCTAATGGGAAGTGCTTTGGTGAAGCCATCAGCCACTTGATCTTTACTAGAAACAAACTGTATAGCTAATCTTTTAGCAGCAACACGTTCTCGAACAAAGTGAAAATCGATCTCAATATGCTTTGTATGGGCATGAAAGACTGGGTTAGCAGAAAGATAAGTAGCCCCTAGGTTATCACACCACAAACGAGGTACCTCTCTTAATGCAACACCCAATTCTCCAAGAAGTGCTTCAACCCATATAAGTTCTGCAGTGGCATTAGCAAGTGCTTTATACTCAGCTTCTGTACTGGAACGAGAGACTGTTGCTTGTTTCCGTGCACTCCAAGAAACCAAATTTGGCCCATAAAATATAGCAAAACCTCCTGTAGAGCGACGATCATCTAAACACCCTGCCCAATCAGCATCTGAAAAAGCACTAAGCAGTGTTGAGGATGATTGTGTGAATGTGATACCAATCTTTAGAGTACCTGCAATGTATCTCAGTATACGTTTAGCAGCTGTCCAATGTACTGTAGTAGGAGCATGAAGAAACTGACAAATCTTATTTACTGAGAAGGCCAAGTCTGGACGAGTAAGAGTAAGATATTGTAAGGCTCCAACAATGCTTCTGTATTGAGTACAATCCTGAGGGCCAAGAGGTGATCCATCTGTCAATGATAACTGCTCAGATGAAGATAGAGGTGTGGGTGCAGGTTTACACTGAGTCATTCCTACTCTCGCAAGCAAATCTGTTGCATACTTTTCTTGTGTTAAGAGCAAACCATTAGTAATCTTTGAAACCTCAATACCAAGAAAGAAATGTAAATCACCCAAATCTTTAATGGCAAATGTGCTGCTGAGATCTTTTAGAAGAGCTGTAATGGCTTCATCAGAAGAACTGGTAACTATAATGTCATCAACATAAATCAGGACAAATATAGTGATATTGGACTTGTTGTAAAGAAACAGAGATGTATCAGCCTTTGATGCAGAAAAACCAAATGCATGCAACTGAGAACTGAGTCTAGAGAACCAGGCCCTAGGTGCCTGTTTCAGTCCATATAAGGCTTTGTCCAATCTGCATATATAATGAGGATTATCAGGATTTTCAAACCCAGGTGGTTGTTTCAAATAAACCTCCTCTTCGAGAACACCATGAAGAAACGCGTTCTTGACATCTAGCTGCCGCAAACTCCAACCTCGAGAGACTGAAATAGCTAGAACAGTTCTTATAGTTGCAGCTTTAACAACAGGACTAAAGGTGTCCTCATAATCTATACCATAACGTTGTTTGAAACCTTTGGCAACAAGACGTGCCTTATACCTGTCAATTGTACCATCTGAACGTCTCTTGATACGGTATACCCACTTACAGTCAATAATATTCTTGTGAGAGCCTGGAGGAACGAGGTGCCAAGTTTTGTTTTGTGTCAAGGCATCAAACTCTTCTTCCATAGCTTTTCTCCAATTTTCATCTGCTAGGGCCTCAGCCAGAGTGTTTGGTTCACATGTAGATGCAAGCAAACCATATCGTACACATCCATCTTTGTATATACGCGGGTTTTTGATACCTTTCATAAGTCTGGTGCGAACACCAAGCTGTGGAGATGTGGCACGTGGTGGTTGTCGTGGACGGCGCACATAAACACGTACGGGAGGATCCAGTGGCATACCGGAGGCAGCACGGTGCTGCAGCACACCGGATCCCGTCCCTGGCGCAGATTCGGATGCACCAGAGACCACACCAGCACCGGGCACAGCAGATCCTGGAGCAGATCCCTGTGCGGCTGTCGGCTCGGAGGAGGCCCGCGTGGGAGAGGAGCGCGACGTGTCGCGCGGAGACTGGGCGGGGTCGCGCGGGGAACGCGCGCCGTCAGCGTCGCCGTCAGCGCTGGCGCCAGCAGGGGAATCTGCGCCAGGCGCATCACCCTCGGGATCGGACGCCGCGCGATCCGAGGTGGATTCCCAATCATCATCGGGATCGCCCCCAGGTGAGTTTTCTGTCTCTGTTTCGTCATTTTCTGCGGAGGATGCAGAATGCGTTTCCGAGGCCATTTCTTCACCATTTTCGATGGGATTTTCTTCTGTGGGCTCCAAATCCTGTAGAGCATCAGTAATAGGCACAATAACATGCATATGGTCATTAGCATTAGCATCCCCATTATTAGATGATGTGAGCGGGAGAGATGATGGCAATAACAAAATGTCTTGTTTGAGACGAGCACCGGCATTAGGATGCATGGATGCAAAAGGAAACACTTGCTCATCAAAAATAACATCTCGAGATATGTAAACTCTCCCTGTGGAAACATCAAGGCATTTAACTCCTTTGTGGAGAGGGCTATAGCCTAGGAAAACGCATCTTTTAGAACGAAAAGAAAGTTTGCGTTTATTATAGGGACGAAGGTTGGGCCAACAAGCACAACCAAATACACGTAGGGCATCATAGTTTGGGGCAACTTGAAGGAGACGTTGTGTGGGTGTATCAAAATCTAGGACTTTAGTAGGAAGTAGATTTATGAGAAATGTGGCAGTAAGGAATGCTTCATCCCAATACTTTAATGGCATGGATGCATTAGCAAGCAAAGCTAGTCCAACCTCAACTATGTGCCTATTCTTACGTTCAGCGGAGCCATTCTGTTGGCGAGCATGAGGGCAAGAAACATGATGGGAAATTCCAACTTTGCGAAAGAAACTATTGAGTTTTTCATACTCACCACCCCAATCAGTTTGCATAGTAATGATTCTGCGAGAGAATTTTCTTTCAACAAGTTGCTGAAAATTGAGAAACACTTGATAAACTTCGGAGCGTTTCTTAAGCAAATAAATCCACGTAAATTTGCTATAGTCATCAATAAAACTTACATAGTATGAATGTCTACCCACAGACTCGGGGGCAGGACCCCAAACATCAGAAAATATTTGCTCCAAAGGAGCAGTGGAGACACTAGTGGATATGGGGTATGGTAACTGATGACTTTTAGCTAACTGACATGAATCACACACATAAGGATTTATGACTGGAGAATGCAAAAGATTGTTCTTTCTAATGATATGTTGAACTAGAAAAGACGATGGATGTCCTAACCGACTATGCCATGTGGATGAAGATGGCTTTATTGTGGCAAAAACATGCTTCTGAAATCCTGGAGATACTAGTTCTAGAGGGTAGAGACCACCACGACATGGACCCTCAAGGAGAACTCTTCTGGTGGCCTGATCCTTTATCAAAAAGAAAGAGGGGTGAAACTCAAAAAATATGTCATTGTCACGAGAGAGTTTGTGAACTGATAATAGATTTTTAGAAGCACTAGGGACATGTAGTATGTTTTTGAGATGCAACAAATCATCATGTGGGGTATGCAATGTGGAATGACCAATATGAGTTATTTTCATGCCCTTACCATCAGTTGTGTGGACGCAGTCACGTCCCTGATACTTCTCACGCGTGGAAAGCTTGCTCAGCTCCCCGGTGATGTGGTCAGTGGCACCAGTGTCGGGGTACCAGGTGGTATCCACTCCGTGAGACGCCATGTTCGCCTTCTTCTCTTCATGATCACCCCTTCCATCATCATCGGAGTCACCATCGCGCTTATAGCGCCACCAGCAGTCGGAGGCAGGGTGCCCCCAAATCTTGCATATCTGACAGGTAGTGGCCACGAACGGTGTCGGTGTGCGCCTGCGACGATGTCCTCCACGGCTGTCATCACGGCGACGGTTCCTGTCGTTGCGCTCGGTGTAGCGGCCACGGTCATCTCCGCGGTCGTAGCGACCACGGTCACCGTTGTCACGGCGCCCTCCTCCTGTATCACGGCGCATGTCACGGTCGCCGCGGTCACCGCGGTCACCACGCCCACGTCGCCCATCGTCATAGCGATCACCGCGGTCGCGGTAGTCGCGTTCACCGCGGTCGCGGTAGTCGCGTTCGCGGTCGCCGCGCTCACGCTCGCGGTCTCCACCGCGACCTCCATCTTCTTGACGTGGGCGATCACCTCCCTTGGAGGATTTTTCGCCGCCACGGCGTGCGACATTGGCGGAGCTGGTGTAGACGCCGGTGTCCTGCCCGCTCTCGGCGAGCATGTCCTGGCGCATGTCGTGTGCGCTGATCTGCCCGAAAAGGTCGTCGAGAGACGTTCCCGGGTTGGCGTTGACGGATGCGACGAGGGAATTATACGCTCCGTCGAGGCCATTGAGGATGTAACCGACCAGCTCATCCTCGTCGATCGGTTTCCCGATGGCGGCCAGCTCAGATGCGAGGCCTTTCATCTTGGCGAAGAACTGCGCGGTGGAGAGATCAGCTTTCTTGGTGTTGTTGAGGGCACCGCGTAGGTGTTGGATCTTGGAGCGCGAAGGAGTGGAGAACATGGACATCACCACGGTCCAGACCTCGGCGCAGGTTTCTAGCCCAAGAACATGGGCAAGCACTTCCGGTGACAGGGTGTTCAAGACATACCCGAGCACCGTGGCATCCCTAGCAACCCAGGCCGAGTAGGCGGGACTGGGGATGGAGGTTTTCTTCTGATTTTCATCTAGCCCCTCGATGAGTTTGGCCGGTGCAGTCTTGACGCCGGTGAGGAGGTCCATGACCTGGGCGGCGCGGAGCGGCGGATACACGAGGGTCTTCCAAAAGAGGAAGTTCCCGCGTGTGAGCTTTTGCGAGGGGGGGGGGGGGCTTCCCAGCGCGGCGATGAGGGCAGTCGTCGACGCCATTGCTCGCCGTGGGGATCCGGGGTTTTTGGCTTTGATCTTTGGCTTTTGGTTTTGGGTTTTGGTGGGTTTTCCAATCTAGGTTTTTTTGATCATCATCCGGCGGCTAGGTCATGGAGAGGCGATGCTCTGATACCATGAAAACGGTAGGCGGAAACGATACCCCTTTCAGGGCTCGGGTTCGTGTTATATAGGTGAGGGCACAACCCCCTCACGAGGCGTACAAAGGTTTGTACGTGTACGGTGGTGTACTACACCATGCGTACAAGTACAGGTACATTATGTTTAACACATTCTTCTATGGTTGATTACGTGAAAATCTTCAAGCCTTCTCTACTGTAGGGCCAATAATTGTTAAATATTGCACAATGTCTCTTTGTTCCATATCCTTCTACACCATATTATGGGCGAAGATCAGTAGCTGGAGGAACCTTAAGTTAGATCAGGCCGTACCTTTCTGGTGCACGAAGCAGCAGTATCAAGTTTGCCGCAATCAACAGATTCTTCGTGAAACTCCAACGCACAGCCCTGGTAGGTGTGACGGCCATCCGAGCAGCAGCTGCGGATGGAGCGCGCGTGCGGCGTCGGGGCTGTTTGGCACTGGGGCGGCAGCCCCGGGCTGTGGTGGGATGGTAGCGGAGGCCGGCGAGGTGTGCAGCTGCCCGGCGCGGGCGGTGGTGGATCTAATGCCGCGGCGACCGGCGGCGCAGCAGGTGTGGCGGCCATCCGAGTAGTAACTGCGGCGCCGGAGCGCTCCTGCGGCGTCGGAGCACTTTGGCGCTGGGCCGGCAGCCCCAGGCTGTCGGGACGAAGGCCGGCGAGGTGTGCAGCTACCCGGCGCGGGACGCGGTGGTTTCATCGTTGCGGCGGATCTGCCACAGGGGTTAGCAGGTAGACTCGGGCAGTGGTGGTTCGAAGGGGAGGGAAAATGGCCTTGGCCGCCAGATCGAGCAGAGAGGAGGCGGAGCCTGCGAGGGCGATGCTGGGGAGGATAGATGAGAGAGGAGGGCGAGGAATCGAGGCGTGGGCAAAATGGGCTGCTCCGAGGGACACGATAGCGACCATTAAAGGGGGGCCCATAAGGCAGTGTCAGCGCAAAACGCAGAAGCGCTGAGAATGGTCCGTCGGAGACGCAGCCACGCATACAGCACAGCGTCCGCACACGACATCGATCCAAGAAGGACCCACACACCAGGGACAGCGAGCGAGGCAAATCGCTGAGAGCCCTCCTTGGGCACCAGGCTTAAAGCCTTAGAGGAATTTTGCAGCTAGCCCCACTTTTGTCTAATAAGTTGCAGCTAGCCTAGATTTTAGCAGCAATATAGGGCACAATGTATATAGTATACGGTATAGAAATATGTTATAATGGTCATGGCCTGCATGTTAGATGCATATTAAACTCCTAAATCAGCGTTTTAGGCTAGCTGCAACTTTTTAGACGAAGAAGTGGGGTTAGCTGCAAAAAGTGTTTGATTTTTGTGTTCTATACAACTTTGTCACAAAAGCATGGTGTTATGTGCAATTTTCTCCAGCTCGGTGGATCCCGCCCCCAATTTATAGCCACCGCACGCCACGGATAATTACAGTACGAGAACGGGCTAATTTACTTCTCTTCCGCTAACCACATCGCTAATTATTACTGTGTACCTCCACGAACAGATGCGGTGAGTACAACGAGCTCAGGGCTCCAACAGAGGAGCAATCGCTACGAGCGCTATATCGCGTTAGCAGGCAGTTTTCCATTTACAACACGCGTGGGGGCGGTGGTGTTTTCAAATAGCGTGCGCTTCCGTGCGGTAGTTTTATCGGGCGCTGAAAATACTGCCCACGTGGCAGAAACCTCAGGCCTTCCGTAATGCATAGTATCTTAGCGCGCTATCATAGGTAGGAGTACAATCTAAGAAACAACCATCCTAATGCATTGTTTCTTATACGTCGTATCTAAGTTAAGTTGCATTAATTGATTTTAGCCTAATACTTGCTTGTAATTGGACTAGCAACATTTTTTGCCTATGATCTCGTGCAAGAGTTGTATCTTATATAAGATACAACTACACTCTCTTTCTTCAATTAATAGGGTGCCACATAAGCAAATTGCCTATGATATCGTGCCAAGATACTCCCATTAGGGAAGGCCTCACACAAACAAAGAGGTAGATCATAGCAGATCAAACAAAGTCATAAAAATACAAAATAACTAGTTTAATTATTTCTTACGGCACCAATAAATAGTACGCAACAACATAAATTATAATTCATCAAGTAGCTATCGAATACAAACATAGAAACATAGTAACTACTGATTTTGTTGTTCATACCATTTTCATCACTCCTCCATGACATCTTCTTAAAGATTATCATGAGCATCATTCTAGCGAATGTAATGGTAGGATGCAGCGAAACTGGCAATTCTCTCTTCTCTTTCTCTCACTCGTACGGACAGTCTCATCAAATCGTAGACAGAATAGTCCACATCTTTCCCACGCTCGTTCTCGATGATTATATTATGCATGATCACACAAGCGGTTATAATGTATCAAAGGATCTCTTGATCCCAAATTCTAGCCGGCCCTCTCACAATAGTAAATTGGGTTTGCAAAATCTCAAATGCTCTCTCCACATCTTTCCTTGCCGCCACTTGTGCATTATGAAAAGCATATTGTTTCTTACCTTGCGGTCTCTTCACCGGGTTCACAAATGTTCACCACCTTGGATAGATGTCGTGTGCGAGATAGTAGGCATAGTTGTATGTGCGTATGTTTGCTTCAAACTCCACCGGTGGCAGCTCAGCGTTAGCAATCCGGTTCATCAGTGGTGATTGATGAAGAACATTGATGTCACTACAAGATCCAAGCATTCAAAAAAAAACCACCAAATCCAGGGTTCATAATCAGCCACGGCCTCAAGGATTATAGTGGCATTCTTTTTGTGCCCCTGAAATGTCCATGCCAAGCCGCCCGACAATTTTTCCAGCTCCAACGCATTCAATCAATGGAGCCAAGCATGTCTGAAAATCCCCAAGTTTAGTTGAACTCCAACACTCTAGCCATGTCTTGAGCATTGGGGGATCTCAAATATTCATCACCGAACACTTCCAGAGTTACTACCACAAAGATCTTGACACACTTGATAGCTTGACTCTCACCCATTGCCAAACGGATATACCATAGATCCGACGGAATACCATATGCCAACATACGCAAGGTGGCAGTCACCTTCTTATAGGTGTTATAACCAAGTTCTCCGGCGGTATTACTCCTTTGCTAAAAAAAGGTCATGCTTCATCACTTCCTCCGCGATCTTCTTGAACAACCTCCGATCTCATCCTAAAACGGCGACGAAAATATTTCTTATGATATCTGGGATCCTCCGCAAAATAGTTATGTATCAACATGTTGTGGCCATCAATCATTTCCCTCCACAACTTTTCTCTACCCGAACAGACCTACCGTGCTTTGGCCTCTTATTGGCGTGCAACGGCAAAAGAATAGCAATGTACTCTTCCTCTTGGAAATCCCATTCTTTGTCGAACAAATCATACGACGAACTAATCTACAAATAGATTGACGATTATTATTCAAACCAGAAAAATAGCGATTGTAAATGAACAATTCGGTGTTTCTCATACCTTTGAGGATTTGCGGTTAACACCTTGCAAGCGGTGGGTCGCTGCACTACCGCCGTGCACGATGAAAGCTCGTGTCTCCCCTAATTGTGTTTTCGTGGTAATGACAACACATGTATCTCCTCTAATGTGATGCTTAAGTGTTCACAACTTAGTTTTTCCTTATCCAAAAAGAAGAATGATGCTCTCAGACGTGATCATACACTCCTTGGATTACCCCAAGAGGAAAGTATGATGTAGTCTAGCAGAATTTTCCTTAAATTGTAGAACCAGGGTTTATCGACCAGTAGAACTTCGAGGACTTGGAGAAGGTTGCTTGTTGTGTGGCGCGTCAACAAGCGTGGAACCTGCACACAACACGCAAACTATCTCTTGTTCCCAACTTTCCAAGAAGGTTGTTAGTCTTCTCGTCATGTTGAAAACTAGAGAATTAAACGTATAGAGCAATGAAAAGCAGTAAAAGTCAAAATGGTGCTGCAAGGAAACAATGATGAAAGTGCTTGAAAAAAAGGTTGTATTAATGAGGAAAGTAGTTTCGGGGGCCATAGTTTCCCTAGTGGTGTCTCTCCAAAGAAAACAAACATGTAGGGTGAACAAATTACAGCTGGGTAATTGACAAATCATGAACGCATAACACTACTATTATGAAGAGATATAGTTCACGGGTTCTAACATCGTTGCCATTACGTCAAGGCATATGGATCGCTATCCAGCATGCATCCATATCTAATATTCCACCTCAAGAAAGCTATCCAGCAAATCTATATGGTATTAAGTTGCAGCAATGAAGTGATTGTTTTGTGTGCAACAAACAATTGCACTAAGTAAAGTGTGTAATGTAAGAAATGGTTCTCTTCCGTAGACAAGAGCATCATTGTTTACTCCCTAGTGGAAACAACACATCCCCACCTGTCACGTTTCAGTCCCTTGAGCACAGATGTAAGAGAGGCATGAACCCACCATCTAGCATATAAATCCTCTCTTGGAGGCGAAAACAGCTATGTGGCCAAGGTAATCATAAACACCGGAGAGTATTGCAACAAAACATTAAAACTCTCTATAGATATAAGTGAAGCATCTCAGTTTGACATGAAAATAATAATCATAAGTTCATGGTTCATCGGATCCGAGTAAACACAACATGCATAATTTCATAACGGTGGTCTCAATCATGTGAGGTAGCTCACGAGATTATGAACATGGAGGCATAACAGAGAGAACTACCAACTAGCTAATGCTATGGGCCCGTAGTCCCGAGATGAACTACTCAAGCATCATCGTGGAGGCAATCATGGCGATGAAAAGGCCTCTGGTGACGATTCCCCTCTCCGGCAGGGTGCCGGAAACGGCTTGTAGAAGACCTAGATTGTATTTTCGAGGTGATGGCGCCTCTTTGTATGTTTCATGGAAAATATATTTGTCCCCTAACTTTTTAGGGCTAAGGGAAACTTATATGCAAAGAGGCGGTGTGACAAGGTGCCCGGGTCCGCCAGGAGACCCTCGGGCATGGCTTAGGGTTGACCCGCGCCTGGCACCTCCTAGGGACCCCAAGGCACCCCCTTCGGGTCTCCTTGGGTCTTTGTCTTCGTTCCAGGTAAAAACCAATCTCCGCGAATTTACAGCCTATTCCGAGAATAATTTTTTAAGAACTTTTGTGAAATACAAAAACAACAGAAAACCGCATCTGGCCTGGGGAATCTTGTTGATAGGTTAGTGCATGAAAACATAAAAAAAGACGTAAAACATGTGAAAACATAAAGGCATTGGATAGAAACAAGCATTGAGCATCAAAAATTATAGATACGTTTGCAACGTATCAGCATCCCCAAGCGTAACTCATGCTTGTCCTTGAGTATGTAAGTGATAACAAAATAATTTTTGAGGTGACATGAAGCCAACACAATCTTGATCAACGTTATGTAAAACCTTTTGTAAGCTGAGATCGAAGTAGTTTAAAAATGACATGATAAATATTATTTGAAGTAGTGTAAACTTAACAACTATGTTGCCCATGAAAAGTAACACAAATAATTGAAAATGAGCAATATTGCATTGAAGGTAATACATTTGTTTCAATCATAAAGAAAAATGTAATAAAGTAGTATCCAACTTATCCTTTGTGGAATAACAAAACATAAATTCTAGTACACCTTCAAAGTTCAAATGGTGACTACATACAAGTAATTTGAGAGCAAGCAATACCATAATCATGAATCAATCAATAATAAATTTTTGGACTATGCACATTATACTGAGAATGACAACTATGCTCTCTTAACTGGTGCATAAAATAAAAAGGTGAAGACTCGGCATAAAAATAAAATAAAGGCCCTTCGTAGAGGGAAAAGAGGATTACTCATCTGCTAGAGATTTTTATTTAATCAAAGAGAGATATTGAAAATATAATTTTGTATAACATCCCTGGTTTTTCAAATGTTCAGAAATCACTAAAATTTGAAACTTTTGGTTTCCTTTTAATGCAAGTCATCAAAAACAAATAATTTGCAAACACAAAATAAATAATATGTTTATTCCAATGTTATCAGAACTAAAAATCCAAATACGCCTCTATTTTATAAACCCTAATTTTATTGAAATGAATATTTTGGTAAAAAGGCAAAACTATTTTCAAGCAGTGCCTTAAAATAAAAGGTTTTGAACTATATTTTTGCTCTAAAAAATTATTATGGCCTTTAAAAACATGAGGATTTAGAGCCTTGAAAATATTTAATTATTAATATTAAAACACAAAAAGTATTATCTTGTTTCAAAGCATTTATCAATGATTTAAATCTTAAAATGAGTTTTAATATTTCGTCACAAAATAATATATTATTATTTACAAAATTAATAGTTTTATTTTTAGAAATCCAATTTTCCTAATTATTAGGTTTCTATATTTAAAAGGCATTTTAAAATCATTTAAGAACTCATTCAAATTTTGAATTCTAAATTTCAAATTTTGAAATGTTATCAAAGTTTCCCACAAATGTGCTTAGTTGAAACAAATTTTCATTTAAAGAATTTAGAAATTTATTTGAGGCTAAAAGGATTTATAAAACAAAAGATATTAAATAAAAGAGAAAAAAAATTATTGACGTCAACATTACGTCATTGTCTTCAACCCGTGGCCTCCTAGTAGAAACTACCGAGTCGTTCATGTCTGATTTTTCTACGATTTATTGCGGGCGCATTAAACCACCATTTGATGCCCCGTTTCCTTCCCCTTTCTCTCCACTTTCCCTCTCAATCCCCTTCGAATTCTTCCCTTAGGCTGCAAAAATTCCTCGCCGAAGTTGCACGTTGTTGTTGACCATCTTCCTTGTTTCCGGTGAGGTGAGATTGTTCTCGGGCCTAAGACGCCTCCCATCGTCCTCCCCTTGACCCCACGATGCTCCATGGCCACTATTTAATTTTTATTGCGCAGCAGATTAGTGTAACATCCCAAATTTTACATTTGGAATGTTTTGCATCTAGAGCATATGCATAGCATGACATTATTTTAAAACTTGCATTTGAGTGTTGCATTTTAAACCATAAAACAAAATCATGTTTTAAAAAGCCCAAAATCCTCCTATAAGGCGTTTATAAGCCGAAAGATATTTAGATATTTATTTTTCCCAAAGTCACTCCCTAATAGTCTAGTATTATAAAGTTTCAAATTATAAAATTTTAGAAATTTGTTTGACTCGATTCCGAGTTATATTTCAAAAGTTATTAAAGTTTTAAGAAAAAGATAAAAGAAAAAAAAGCGAAAAAAACCGAACCCAGCTCGCTCGCATGGGCTGGCCCAGCAAGTCAACGCAGAGGGTGCACGCCTACGCTTGCACAATCGATCATGTTTCCGTACAAATCCCATTTTTCTGACCAATCTTCATTCAAACCCGCATATCTCTTCGTTGAAGAGTGCAAATTCGAATTCGTTTGTTTTGGCTTGTTCCCTACTCCAAGGAGAAACTTTTCACCGACCTCTCCACCTATAAATACCCCAGCCCTGGCCGTGAGGTCGTCCCAAACTCGAAACTTTGATTTCAGATCTGTTTCATGATATTTTGCTTGCCACGGTCCGTAAGTTGCTCAGTTGACTTTCAAGTCTTCACGAGAGTTTTAGATATCATCGATACCGATCCATCCCAAGAAACCTCACCTCTTTTCATCCATCAAAGCCGGAGTATTTCGAGATCTATTCTCTCAGATCTGAAGCGGCAAAAGTTCAATTACTCTTCAACTATTTGTCTATTTTTGCTCAAATTTCTACCGTAGCTGCATCTCATTATTATCTACAACTTTCGTTCTTTGAGTTTTTCGATTTGAGATACAGATTTTTCTATATAATTCCGATCTACTTATGAGCACCGGAGTAACTCGGAATTTCAAATCTACACTTTGTTCTTATTCATCTAAAAAGTTTTCGTCGAGTGTTTTATTTACTTTTTGGATCTTATTAGTACGTTAGGTTTAGATCTACCTTTTCATAAAATTTATTTCGATAAAATCTTGTAGATTGTTAATTAACCCGGTTTAATTTGGTTAAACTGTTTTTTGTGTCTTGTTGCATTATAAACTTTTCCATGCATCATATATTGTTCAGGCAACCAGAGAACTAGTAAATTAGTTGTCTTGCATTATTAAATCATCATGCATTCATATGTTGCATTGTTGTTTTGTCTGGTTTGGTTATTTATTGTGGTATGCTTGCAACGTGTAGATTGCGAGAGTTGCGGTTGATGTTCGTGTGAGGACCATGGTTGTTACGGTTGCGACTGAGTCGAGTGCGTGAACGACTCCAATTTCTGTCAAGGCAAGTGACACACATGATCCTACTATTTTACTATATGCATTAGATTTTTGTGGTGTCTATGCATGAGTAGGAGTTGAGTGTTATCGCCATGCTAGATTGCTTCACTAACACCCAAGTGGAGCGATCATATGTTCCCCCTAGATTGTAGCAATCCATATGCTAGGAAAACAATTTTTATGGTAGCTATGCATGAGTATGAGTTGAGTGTTATCTCCATGCTAAATTGTTTCACTAACATCCAAGTGGAGCGATCATATGTTCCTCCTAGATTGTAGCAATTCATATGATAGGCAAACATCGTATTTGTAGATTGCTTAGCCATGCTCTAGATGTTCGTGGTTGGGAATTATTACCATGTTAAAGTATTACTCGTGATTTTAATTGCTTATGAAAACAACATGATAATTAATTAACCACTGGGCGGATTGCTAGCATGTCATCAGAGTACAAAGTTCGGTGGGGACCGCCGCCCAGTATCTTGAGATTATGTTTAGTTTCTTTATGTAGTTGTTCTTGCGTGCAGCTGTGTTTCATATTAGTATGGGCTAGACATAAATTGTAGGTTGTGGTGACTCGAACCCAACGTGTCTAGAGATGTAGAATAGCTGTAGGATGGTCCGGCTCGTGGAGGGTTTGGGGATCTACTTCTTATAGTTTATAGTTTAATCTTCTTTCTTTCCTTGGTACTAATGGTGTATCATGGTGTTTGGGGTCGATTAGGCAACACGGGTAAAGCGCACAAACCTTGCGAGGGTTAAAACTAAGATCTTAGCCGTGTTCCATTGGTTAGAGACAATTCAACAACTAGATGGGAAACATGACATATCTTGTTCATCTTGTTTTATTGATTACTACCAATTTGACTATGTGTTATTGGAGAAGTGTCTGATGGTGTTTCAGCGTGTTGATCCAAAAAGGGTAGGGGAAGTTTGCTATCAACCAAAGTGTCCAATTATATAGGAGCACTTTGCTATCAACCAAAGTGTCCAATTATGTGCAAAATTACTTTCTATTAAAATTTATTTATGCAAATAGCCGACAAACTCCACCAGCCAAATATGCATATAGACTAGCACTTGTCATTTATATACCACCATAGTGTCATTTGCCACCATTGCTCAGAATGATCTGACCTCCATTTGGGGGCTGCATATTCCAACGTGCAGGTTGTTCGTATACGGAGTGATCGACGTAGGTCTCGTGACTCCACTCAACATGTTTGTTCGCCTGTGGCACAAATTGAAGACTGGAGCCCTTTTATTCGCTTTGTTATACTTGAATAAGTTTTGTGCTAGCTTCCTCTATGCAACTTGTAAAGAATTCTGTACTCTGGATTATTCGCTAGATATGAGATACATTTGCTTCTTTAGATATCTATCTAGTTGTGTGTGCAGGTGAACGGTTCAGGGGCCAATACTACACGCAACAGTACAGCCTGAGTTGGGCCGTACTACTACAGATGGTATCAGAGCAATGTATTGACTGTAGGAACGAGACCTTAGAAAATGGATTAGGAAAAACCATAGGGTAAAAACTTATTTTTTTTTAATCCTTTATACATTCTTATTTTGACTCTATTCTTGTAATCTTCTCATCTTTATCTCCTACTTCCATCTCATCTTTTTCAAATCATAGTAGAGATTCCCATACAGAAGAAGATTCAATTCAATATAAAGGAGATTAACCTCAAGATAGAGAAGAAGACTTACTACAAGAAGGAAACACGATGCATGCTACTGGAGCTATCTAAAGACACTAGGTTGCCCACCACATAGTATTCCTATTTCTCGAGAATGTGTTAGGTATTGACCATATCAAATTATATGATATGTCAATGATAGTTCGAGTATTTTCAAATATTTTGTTTCAAAAACTTTACTGGTATTTTCATAAGATATTATACCCTATTTTTAAAGGTGTTCTAAAATTGATTGGCTGCTTGTTTGATGATTGTTAAGTATTGCTTTGTTCATACTAGTATGGGTAGCTATTTCCTTTAGTCCTATCTATCTAAACTCATCTATTCTAAACCCAGTAGATGTCTTTCCACAATACTCTCTATATCAACCACCCCAAGATGTCACTTCCTATGTAGAAACTATTGATGCTCCAATTCAGTTTACACAACCTATGACCTAGAACCTAGCCAATAAGAAATACAAGGAACTCATTCGAGACAACGACGCGGATCCAAGATATAGAAGAAACATTGGAGAACGCCAACCTCAACACTAATGTGGTGATTCGTTATGCCACGCAACCTATAAGTGGAGATGCTCCATATTGGTAAAGGATGGACAACAGAAGAAGTGAAGATCATAATATACTTATCTACGCATGCCATTAGAGATACCAAGTAGATTTCTATTAAGGGGGTTAGCCTACAAATTTAGAAAACCACCCACACTTAATTGCTAGCCATTCCGAATATCGGGACGAGATTCATCTTAAGGGGGTTAGTTTGTAACATCCCAAATTTTACATTTGAAATGTTTTGCATCTAGAGCATATGCATAGCATGACATTATTTCAAAACTTGCATTTGAGTGTTGCATTTTAAACCCTAAAACAAAATCATGTTTTAAAAAGCCCCAAATCCTCCTATAAGGCGTTTATAAGCCGAAAAATATTTGGATATTTTATTTTCCCAAAGTTACGCCCTAATAGTCTAGTATTATAGAGTTTCAAATTTTAAAATTTTAGAAATTTGTTTGACTCGATTCCGAGTTATATTTCAAAAGTTATTAAAGTTTTAAGAAAAAGAAAAAAGGAAAAAAAAAACAAGCGGAAAAAAAACCAAACCCAGCACGCTCGCATAGGCTGGCCCAGCAAGTCAGCGCACAGGCTGCACGCCTACCCTTGCACGATCGATCATGTTTCCGTACAAATCCCGTTTTCTGACCTATCTTCATTCAAACTCGTATATCTCTTCATTGAAGAGTGCAAATTTGAATTCGTTTGTTTTGGCTTGTTCCCTACTCCAAGGAGAAATTTTTCACCGACCTCCCCACCTATAAATATCCCAGCCCCGGCCGTGAGGTCGTCCCAAACTCGAAACTTTGATTTTAGATCTGTTTCGTGATATTTTGCTCGCCACGGTCCGTGAGTGCTCGGTTGACTTTCAAGTCTTCATGAGAGTTTTAGATATCATCGATACCGATCCATCCCAAGAAACCTCACCTCTTTTCATCCACCACAGCCGGAGAATTTCGAGATCTACGCTCACATATCTGAAACGGAAAAAGTTCAATTACTCTTCAACCGTCTGTCCGTTTTCGCTCAAATTTCTACTGTAGCTGAATCTCATTATTATCTACAACTTTCGTTCTTTGAGTTTTTTGATTTGAGATACAGATCTTTCTATATAATTCCGATCTAATTTTGACCACCGGAGTAACTCGGAATTTCAAATCTACACTTTGTTCTTATTCATCTAAAAAGTTTCCGTCGAGTGTTTTATTTACTTTTTGGATCTTATTAGTACGTTAGGTTTAGATCTACCTTTTTATAAACTTTATTTCTATAAGATCCTGTAGATTGTTAATTAACCCGGTTTAATTAGGTTAAGCTGCTTTTTGTGTCTTGTTGCATTACAAACTTTTCCATGCATCATATATTGTTTAGGCAAACAGAGAACTAGTAAATTAGTTGTCTTGCATTATTAAATCATCATGCATCCATATGCTGCATTGTTGTTTTCTCTGGTTTGGTTATTTATTGTGGTATGTTTGCAACGTGTAGATTGCGAGAGTTGCGGTTGCTGTTCGTGTGAGGACCGTGGTTGTTACGGTTGCGAATGAGTTGAGTGCGTGAACGACTCCAATTTCTGTCAAGGCAAGTGACACACATGATCCTACTATTTTATTATATGCATTAGATTTTTATGGTAGCTATGCATGAGTAGGAGTTAAGTGTTATCTCCATGCTAGATTGCTTCACTAACACCCAAGTGGAGCGATCATATGTACCCCCTAGATTGTAGCAATCCATATGCTAGGCAAACAATTTTTATGGTAGCTACGCATGAGTAGGAGTTGAGTGTTATCGCCATGCTAGATTGCTTCACTAACACCCAAGCGGAGCGATCATATGTCCCCCCCTAGATTGTAGCAATCCATATGTTAGGCAAACATCGTATTTGTAGATTGCTTAGCCATGCTCTAGATATTCGTGGTTGGGAATTATTACCATGTTAAAGTATTACTCGTTATTTTAATTTCTTATGAAAACAACATGATAATTAATTAACCACTGGGCGGATTGCTAGCATGTCATCAGAGTACAAAGTTCGGTGGGGACCGCCGCCCAGTATCTTGAGATTATGTTTAGTTTCTTTATGTAGTTGTTCTTGCGTGCAGCCGTGTTTCATATTAGTATGGGCTAGACATAAATTGTAGGTTGTGGTGACTCGAACCCAACGTGTCAAGAGATGTAGAATAGTTGTAGGATGGTCCGGCTCGTGGAGGGTTTGGGGATCTACTTCTTATAGTTTATGGCTTAATCTTCTTTCCTTCCGTGGCACTAATGGTGTATCATGGTGTTTGAGGTCGATTAGGAAACACGGGTAAAGGGCACAAACCTCGCGAGGGTTAAAACTAAGATCTTAGCCATGTTCCATTGGTTAGGGACAATTCAACAACTAGATGGAAAACATGACATATCTCGTTCATCTTGTTTTATTGATTACTACCAATTTGACTATGGGTTATTGGAGAAGTGCCTGATGGTGTTTAAGCGTTCTAATCCAAAAAGGGTAGGAGCACTTTGCTATCAACCAAAGTGTCCAATTATATAGGAGCACTTTGCTATCAACCAAAGTGTCCAATTAGGTGCAAAATTATTTTCTATTAAAAGATAGGACAAATGCATTTATGCAAAATAGCCTACAAACTCCACCAGCCAAATATGCATGTAGACTAGCACTTGCCATTTATATACCACCATAGTGTCACTTGCCACCATTGCTCAGAATGATCTGACCTCCATTTGGGGATGCATATTCCAACGTGCAGGTTGTTCGTATCCGGAGTGATCGACGTAGGTCTCATGACTCCACTCAACATGTTTGTTCGCCTGTGGCGCAAATTGAAGACTAGAGCCCTTTTATTCGCTTTGTTATACTTGAATAAGTTATGTGCTAGCTTCCGCTATGCAACTTGTAAAGAATTTTGTACTCTGGATTATTCGCTAGATATGAGATACATTTGCTTCTTTAGATATCTATCTAGCTGTGTGTGCTGGTGAGCGGTCTAGCGGACAGTACTACACGCAACAGTACAGCCTGGGTTGGGCCGTACTACTACAGATGGTATCAGAGCAATGTGTTGACTATAGGAACGAGACCTTAGAAAATTGATTAGGAAAAGCCATAGGGTAAAAACTTATTTTTTAATCCTTTATACATTCTTCCTTTGACTCTATTCTTGTAATATTCTCATCTTTATCTCCTACTTCCATCTCTTCGTTTTCAAATCATAGTAGAGATTTCCATAGAGAAGAAGATTCAATTCAATATAAAGGAGATTAACCTCAAGATAGAGAAGAAGACTTACTGCAAGAAGGAAACACGATGCATGCTACTGGAGCTATCTGAAGACACTAGGTTTCCCACCACATAGTATTACTATTTCTCGAGAACGCGTTAGGTATTGACCATATAAAATTATATGATATGGCAATGATAGTCCGATTATTTTCAAATATTTTGTTTCAAAAACTTTACTAGTATTTTCATAAGATATTATACCCTATTTTTAAAGGTGTTCTAAAATTGATTGGCTGTTTGTTTGATGATTGTTAAGTATTGCTTTGTTCATACTAGTATGGGTAGCTATTTCCTTTAGTCCTATCTATCTAAACCCATCTATTCTAAACCCAGTAGATGCCTTTCCACAATACTCTCTATATCAACCACCCCAAGATGCCACTTCCTATGTAGAAACTATTGATGCTCCAATTCAGTTTACACAACCTATGACCTAGAACCTAGCCAATAAGATATACAAGAAACTCATTTGAGACAACGACGCAGATCCAAGATATAGAAGAAACATAAGAGGACGCCAACCTCGACACTAATGTGGTGGTTTGTTATGCCACGCAACCTATAAGTGGAGATGCTCCATATTGGTGAAGGATGCACAACAGAAGAAGTGAAGATCATAATATACTTATTTACTCATGCCATTAGAGATACCAAGTAGATTTCTCTTAAGGGGGTTAGCCTACAAATTTAGAAAACCACCCACACTTAATTGCTAGCCATTCCGAATCTCGGGACAAGATTCATCTTAAGGGGGTTAGTTTGTAACATCCCAAATTTTGCATTTGGAATATTTTGCATCTACAGCATATGCATAGCATGATATTATTTTAAAACTTACATTTGAGTGTTGCATTTTAAACCCTAAAATAAAATCATGTTTTAAAAAGCCCAAAATCCTCCTATAAGGCGTTTATAAGCCGAAATATATTTGGATATTTTATTTTTTCCAAAGTCACTCCCTAATAGTCTAGTATTATAGAGTTTCAAATCTTAAAATTTTAGAAATTTGTTTGACTCGATTCCGAGTTATATTTCAAAAGTTATTAAAGTTTTAAGAAAAATATAAAAGAAAAAACCAAGCGAAAAAAAAAACCGAACCCAGCTCGCTCGCATGGGCCGGCCCAGCAAGTCAGCGCAGAGGCTGCACGCCTACGCTTGCACGATCGATCGTGTTTCCGTACAAATCATGTTTTTCTGACATATCTTCATTCAAACTCGCATATCTCTTCGTTGAACAGTCCAAATTCGAATCCGTTTATTTTGGCTTGTTCCCTACTACAAGGAGATACTTTCCACCGACCTCCCCACCTATAATTACCCCAGCCCCGGCCGTGAGATCGTCCCAAACTTGAAACTTTGATTTTAGATCTGTTTCGTGATATTTTGCTCGCCACGGTCCGTGAGTTGCTCGGTGGACTTTAAAGTCATATCATCGATACCGATCCATCCCAAGAAACCTCACCTCTTTTCATCCACCACAGCCGGAGAATTTCGAGATCTACTCTCTCAGATCTGAAGCGATAAAAGTTCAATTACTTTTCAACCGTTTGTCCATTTTCGCTCAAATTTCTACTGTAGCTGTATCTCATCATTATCTACAAGTTTCGTTCTTTGAGTTTTTCGATTTGAGATACAAATATTTCTATATAATTCCGATCTACTTTTGACCACCGGAGTAACTCGGAATTTCAAATCTACACTTTGTTCTTATTCATCTAAAAAGTTTCCGTCGAGTGTTTTATTTACTTTTTGGATCTTATTAGTACGTTAGGTTTATATCTACTTTTTTATAAATTTTATTTCGATAAGATCTTGTAGATTGTTAATTAAACCGGTTTAATTTGGTTAAGCTGCTTTTTGTGTCTTGTTGCATTACAAAATTTTCCATGCATCATATATTGTTTAGACAACCAAAGAACTAGTAAATTAGTTGTCTTGCATTATTAAATCATCATGCATCCATATGCTTCATTGTTGTTTTGTCTGGTTTGGTTATTTATTGTGGTATGCTTGCAACGTGTAGATTGCGAGAGTTGCGGTTGCTGTTCGTGTGAGGACCGTGGTTGTTACGGTTGCGACTGAGTCGAGTGCGTGAACGACTCCAATTTCTGTCAAGGCCAGTGACACACATGATCCTACTATTTATTATTTGCATTAGATTTTTATGGTAGTTATGCATGAGTAGGAGTTGAGTGTTATCGTCATGCTAGATTGCTTCACTAACACCCAAGTGGAGCGATCATATGTCCCCCCTAGATTGTAGCAATCCATATGCTAGGCAAACATCGTATTTGTAGATTGCTTAGCTATGCTCTAGATATTCGTGGTTGGGAATTATTACCATGTTAAAGTATTACTCGTTATTTTAATTGTTTATGAAAACAACATGATATTTAATTAACCACTGGGCGGATTGCTAGCATGTCATGAGAGTACAATGTTTGGTGGGGACCGCCGCCCAGTATCTTGAGATTATGTTTAGTTTCTTTATGTAGTTGTTCTTGCGTGCTGCCGTGTTTCATGTTAGTATGGGCTAGATATAAATTGTAGGTTGTGGTGGCTCGAACCCAACATGTCCAGAGATGTAGAATAGTTGTAGGATGGTCCAGCTCGTGGAGGGTTTGGGGATCTACTTCTTATAGTTTATGGCTTAATCTTCTTTCCTTCCGTGGTACTAATGGTGTATCAGGGTGTTTGGGGTCGATTAGGCTACACGGGTAAAGGGCACAAACCTCGCGAGGGTTAAAACTAAGATCTTAGCTGGGTTCCATTGGTTAGGGACAATTCAACAACTAGATGGAAAATATGACATATCTCGTTCATCTTGTTTTATGGATTACTACCAATTTGACTATGGGTTATTGGAGAAGTGCCTAATGGTGTTGCAGCGTGCTAATCTAAAAAGGGTAGGAGCACTTTGCTATCAACCAAAGTGTCCAATTATATAGGAGCACTTTGCTATCAACCAAAGTGTCCAATTAGGTGCAAAATTATTTTCTATTAAAAGATAGGACAAATGCATTTATGCAAAATAGCCTACAAACTCCACCAGCCAAATATGCATGCAGACTAGCACTTGCCATTTATATACCACCATAGTGTCACTTGCCACCATTGCTCAGAATGATCTGACCTCCATTTGGGGATGCATATTCCAACGTGCAGGTTGTTCGTATCCGGAGTGATCGACGTAGGTCTCATGACTCCACTCAACATGTTTGTTCGCCTGTGGCGCAAATTGAAGACTAGAGCCCTTTTATTCGCTTTGTTATACTTGAATAAGTTATGTGCTAGCTTCCGCTATGCAACTTGTAAAGAATTTTGTACTCTGGATTATTCGCTAGATATGAGATACATTTGCTTCTTTAGATATCTATCTAGCTGTGTGTGCTGGTGAGCGGTCTAGCGGACAGTACTACACGCAACAGTACAGCCTGGGTTGGGCCGTACTACTACAGATGGTATCAGAGCAATGTGTTGACTATAGGAACGAGACCTTAGAAAATGGATTAGGAAAAGCCATAGGGTAAAAACTTATTTTTTAATCCTTTATACATTCTTCCTTTGACTCTATTCTTGTAATATTCTCATCTTTATCTCCTACTTCCATCTCTTCGTTTTCAAATCATAGTAGAGATTTCCATAGAGAAGAAGATTCAATTCAATATAAAGGAGATTAACCTCAAGATAGAGAAGAAGACTTACTGCAAGAAGGAAACACGATGCATGCTACTGGAGCTATCTGAAGACACTAGGTTTCCCACCACATAGTATTACTATTTCTCGAGAACGCGTTAGGTATTGACCATATAAAATTATATGATATGGCAATGATAGTCCGATTATTTTCAAATATTTTGTTTCAAAAACTTTACTAGTATTTTCATAAGATATTATACCCTATTTTTAAAGGTGTTCTAAAATTGATTGGCTGTTTGTTTGATGATTGTTAAGTATTGCTTTGTTCATACTAGTATGGGTAGCTATTTCCTTTAGTCCTATCTATCTAAACCCATCTATTCTAAACCAGTAGATGCCTTTCCACAATACTCTCTATATCAACCACCCCAAGATGCCACTTCCTATGTAGAAACTATTGATGCTCCAATTCAGTTTACACAACCTATGACCTAGAACCTAGCCAATAAGATATACAAGAAACTCATTTGAGACAACGACGCAGATCCAAGATATAGAAGAAACATAAGAGGACGCCAACCTCGACACTAATGTGGTGGTTTGTTATGCCACGCAACCTATAAGTGGAGATGCTCCATATTGGTGAAGGATGCACAACAGAAGAAGTGAAGATCATAATATACTTATTTACTCATGCCATTAGAGATACCAAGTAGATTTCTCTTAAGGGGGTTAGCCTACAAATTTAGAAAACCACCCACACTTAATTGCTAGCCATTCCGAATCTCGGGACAAGATTCATCTTAAGGGGGTTAGTTTGTAACATCCCAAATTTTGCATTTGGAATATTTTGCATCTACAGCATATGCATAGCATGATATTATTTTAAAACTTACATTTGAGTGTTGCATTTTAAACCCTAAAATAAAATCATGTTTTAAAAAGCCCAAAATCCTCCTATAAGGCGTTTATAAGCCGAAATATATTTGGATATTTTATTTTTTCCAAAGTCACTCCCTAATAGTCTAGTATTATAGAGTTTCAAATCTTAAAATTTTAGAAATTTGTTTGACTCGATTCCGAGTTATATTTCAAAAGTTATTAAAGTTTTAAGAAAAATATAAAAGAAAAAACCAAGCGAAAAAAAAAACCGAACCCAGCTCGCTCGCATGGGCCGGCCCAGCAAGTCAGCGCAGAGGCTGCACGCCTACGCTTGCACGATCGATCGTGTTTCCGTACAAATCATGTTTTTCTGACATATCTTCATTCAAACTCGCATATCTCTTCGTTGAACAGTCCAAATTCGAATCCGTTTATTTTGGCTTGTTCCCTACTACAAGGAGATACTTTCCACCGACCTCCCCACCTATAATTACCCCAGCCCCGGCCGTGAGATCGTCCCAAACTTGAAACTTTGATTTTAGATCTGTTTCGTGATATTTTGCTCGCCACGGTCCGTGAGTTGCTCGGTGGACTTTAAAGTCATATCATCGATACCGATCCATCCCAAGAAACCTCACCTCTTTTCATCCACCACAGCCGGAGAATTTCGAGATCTACTCTCTCAGATCTGAAGCGATAAAAGTTCAATTACTTTTCAACCGTTTGTCCATTTTCGCTCAAATTTCTACTGTAGCTGTATCTCATCATTATCTACAAGTTTCGTTCTTTGAGTTTTTCGATTTGAGATACAAATATTTCTATATAATTCCGATCTACTTTTGACCACCGGAGTAACTCGGAATTTCAAATCTACACTTTGTTCTTATTCATCTAAAAAGTTTCCGTCGAGTGTTTTATTTACTTTTTGGATCTTATTAGTACGTTAGGTTTATATCTACTTTTTTATAAATTTTATTTCGATAAGATCTTGTAGATTGTTAATTAAACAGGTTTAATTTGGTTAAGCTGCTTTTTGTGTCTTGTTGCATTACAAAATTTTCCATGCATCATATATTGTTTAGACAACCAAAGAACAAGTAAATTAGTTGTCTTGCATTATTAAATCATCATGCATCCATATGCTTCATTGTTGTTTTGTCTGGTTTGGTTATTTATTGTGGTATGCTTGCAACGTGTAGATTGCGAGAGTTGCGGTTGCTGTTCGTGTGAGGACCGTGGTTGTTACGGTTGCGACTGAGTCGAGTGCGTGAACGACTCCAATTTCTGTCAAGGCCAGTGACACACATGATCCTACTATTTATTATTTGCATTCGATTTTTATGGTAGTTATGCATGAGTAGGAGTTGAGTGTTATCGTCATGCTAGATTGCTTCACTAACACCCAAGTGGAGCGATCATATGTCCCCCCTAGATTGTAGCAATCCATATGCTAGGCAAACATCGTATTTGTAGATTGCTTAGCTATGCTCTAGATATTCGTGGTTGGGAATTATTACCATGTTAAAGTATTACTCGTTATTTTAATTGTTTATGAAAACAACATGATATTTAATTAACCACTGGGCGGATTGCTAGCATGTCATGAGAGTACAATGTTTGGTGGGGACCGCCGCCCAGTATCTTGAGATTATGTTTAGTTTCTTTATGTAGTTGTTCTTGCGTGCTGCCGTGTTTCATGTTAGTATGGGCTAGATATAAATTGTAGGTTGTGGTGGCTCGAACCCAACATGTCCAGAGATGTAGAATAGTTGTAGGATGGTCCAGCTCGTGGAGGGTTTGGGGATCTACTTCTTATAGTTTATGGCTTAATCTTCTTTCCTTCCGTGGTACTAATGGTGTATCAGGGTGTTTGGGGTCGATTAGGCTACACGGGTAAAGGGCACAAACCTCGCGAGGGTTAAAACTAAGATCTTAGCTGGGTTCCATTGGTTAGGGACAATTCAACAACTAGATGGAAAATATGACATATCTCGTTCATCTTGTTTTATGGATTACTACCAATTTGACTATGGGTTATTGGAGAAGTGCCTAATGGTGTTGCAGCGTGCTAATCTAAAAAGGGTAGGAGCACTTTGCTATCAACCCAAGTATCCAATTATATAGAAGCACTTTGCTATCAACCAAAGTGTCCAATTAGGTGCAAAATTACTTTCTATTAAAAGATAGGACAAATGCATTTATGCAAAATAGCCTACAAACTCCACCAGCCAAATATGCATGCAGACTAGTACTTGCCATTTATATACCACCATAGTGTCACTTGCCACCATTGCTCAGAATGATCTGACTTCCATTTGGGGGCTGCATATTCCAACGTGCAGTTTGTTCGTATCCGGAGTGATCGACGTAGGTCTCGTGACTCCACTCAACATGTTTGTTCGCCTGTGGCGCAAATTGAAGACTGGAGCCCTTTTATTCGCTTTGTTATACTTGAATAAGTTTTGTGCTAGCTTCCGCTATGCAACTTGTAAAAAAAATTGTACTCTGAATTATTCGCTAGATATGAGATACATTTGTTTATTTAGATATCTATCTAGTTGTGTGTGCTGGTGAACGGTCCAGGGGCCAGTACTACACGCAACAGTACAACCTCTGTTGGGCCGTACTACTACAATTAGTGGTGTTGTGCTCTCCTGAATCTTGCCGGAGGCCGCACCGTCTCTGTTCTCAACACGTCGTCATTCCCGGAAGTAAGGGACTCCGCCACTATCACCATCCTCTCTGCCGTGTCGCTCCGCCCATCGTCGTGCCCTCTCCCAACTCCTCTAGCCTCTATAGCGTCGCCGTCATCCGTCCCCATGCCTCAGTGCCGCCGACCCCTCCATTTCCGGCCACCTAGCCGTAGTGGTGAGCCCCTCCTCCTCTCTCGTCCATTTGATCTACCCTGGACGTCTAAGATTAGATCGGGTCGAGCTCGGCTTAAGCCAGTGTCAAGCCGAGTCTAAGCCCAACCCATCCTTGAGCCACTGAAGCCTAGCCCCACGATCTAGATCCAACAGCCAACAATCGCAATCCGCAGTGAAAAGGTATGGGCCAATAAGACCACTCCATTTAGCTTCCCTCGGATTGCCCGTTTCTATTTTAAAACATATTTAAATTGCAACTTTAAAAATTCATAACAATTAATCTACTTGGCCAAATTCAATAATTTTGTAGTCCTTGTAATACTCAGAATGTGTAGAACACTTTAGAATTAAAATATTTCAATTTTGATACGTGCACACTTGCTATTGTGTAATCTTTGTAAATTATGTTTTGTTAATAACTTTAGATCCATAAATCCAATTTAAGCAAACTTGGACTTTTTGAGAAGCCCTTGGCCTGTAGAATAGTGAAGCACAGCTCAAATTTAAATTTAACTAACTAAAAATTTGTTCAAATTTAAATGAGCCTTTTTGATGAAATTTGACCTAGTTTAAATTTTATAATTCCAAATTGTGAAAATTAAATATTTTTGAGAACCTTAGGATGTGTACTAACAGACTCTTCTGCCAAAAGTAATTTTTGGTCAAGTTCATATATTATTTAGAATTAGATGACCATTTGAGCATTTTTGACCTAGTTTGAATTCTATAAATAATTTAAATATGGTTCCTTTTGCAAAATTGCCCCAAGTAATAATCTTGGACCAGGGACATCAGAACCTAAAACATTGGACCCCCTTAAACCATATCCATGTAGGTTTGGCCAAATTTTCTCCATAGTGTTAGCCATCTTTAAATTTGTGTAGTGTTGGTGAAACCCTATTAGGAAATATGGTGGTGTGATCATTTTGATCAAGACCAACACCCCATATATGTTAGCCAAATAATTCAATAGTTTGAGGAGTAGAAAACCAAGTCAAGATAGAAGACACCAATATCAAGATGACATCAAGATCAAATGGCCTCCATGGAGAAGGATATCAAAATCGTCAAGAGGAGTGGTGGACAACATCACCAAGAGCTGAAAATCTAAAGGAAAATAATTAAGAGGTAGAAGCACTTCAAGAGGATTTGAACAATACTAAACACTGAAGACCACTGTGAAGATGGTTAGCCTGTTTCAAGTAATAGACCACCATGGAAGGAAATAAGTGTTGATCATAGTTTTATTCTAAAAACCCTTAGCCCTAAAACTTGTGTGGGAAAAACTTCTTATCAAGTTAGTGAATACCAAAACAATGAAGTTCTACAAGGAGCAATGCTATCACCACAATGATGGAGGAAACTATAAGGGAACCTGAAGATGATCTTCAAGAAGACCAACAATGTGAAGCCTTGGACCAACCATACCACCTATGCAACTTGGTTGATATCAAGTTTGTTTTTGTCTAACCATTCGACCCTTAGAACAATCCATTTGCCTAATCAAGTTTGAATTATTCCAAAGTTTAACTTGACCAAAATTTGATCCCAAGTAGAAAACCTAAAACCCTATCACCATAGTTGTGATAAAATTTGACTTTGCATTAGCTCATCTAGCTTGAAAACTCTTTAGACTAAGTTTGTTGAATGTTATGTTTGTTCTTCCATTGGTTGAGAATGTTTGTTTATTGTTATTTGTTTGACTTGTTTAGATTGTACAAAGAGAAACGATCTAGTTGTGAAGAGAGTGTACCTCTACACCAACTTCAACAAGGTAAGTGACACATCATCAATGACCTATTTGTAACATCCCAAGTATGAAAAACTCCCCTTAGAATGTTTGTTTCATGTTTATTAAAGCATTGCATCATGTCATCATTTTGTTTCCAATTGTTTCATTTAGTTTGCATCTGTTTTTCCCTATTTTCACAATTCAAATTCAAACAGTTTTCAAACAATTGTTTCATACTTGCTCTGTTACAACTTTTGAAATAAAAATCACAAATAAAAACAACCAATTTATTCCATTTTATTCCATGTTGATCACTTATTAAAATATTGGATTTGATCAATCAATTGATTCCAAATCACATTTAAAATTCAAATCAAAGCACCAAAACAGAATCACTTTGAAATTATGATGATATCAAAACAAATCAACTCAATTTGTGTATAATTAACATAGGGGTCACCCTATTTAAAGGTTTGTTTTTATTAATGATCATTTAATATTAAAATTCACCCAAATTTGGTTTATATTCAAACAGCAAACAAATTTCAAACTTTCTGAAAATAAAACTTAGCATTTGTTTGCTAATGACCTAAAAAGGTTACCCTAATTTTTCCAAAATTATTACTAATGTAAAACCCTTCCATTTCTTCCAATTCCTTTTTCAGGACAAAAAAGAGGAGAAATCAAAATTTAAAACGAATTTTGGCGCCAAAAGGGAGTGGGCTGCGCCCAACCCACCTCGTTTTTCTTTCCGCGCAGCGCAGCCCAGCCCATCACTTAACCAACTTACCGGTTCGTTTTTTTTCTGTTCTTTCCATCGTCTCCTCCGTGTACGGCGCCCATCCGGCCGCGCCACGGCAGCACCTCCGCGAGCAGATGGTGATCCGTGCCCCCCTGGCCCTATAAAGCCGCCCTAGGGCTCTGCGAGCAACCCTAGGCCCTAGGTTCCCTGTTTCCCCCTCGAGCCGCCGCCAATTCCACCTCTCTGCCACCGTTTCCCCTCGCCGCTGCCACCACCGGAGATTTCCCTCTGAATCCGCCATGGCACCGCCCACCTCGAAGCACCACCCACCTACCTAGCTACTGGAAACGAACGCCCACGGTTCCCTCTTCTGTTTGCACACCGGAGCACCCACGGAGATCCACTGCAGACGCGCCGCCGTCCTCGTCCACGCCGCTGCTGTCGCCGTCACGCCGTCGTCATCGCGCCTCTGCTTCGTCTACGCACGGTGGTGAGCCACGTGGTCTCCTCCTCCTCTCTGTATCTTCTGCACACGCACGCATCCATCACCCCTGCACCACAGCTGCATCCAGATCGAGCACGGGCACGGTGATCCCCGCCGGCGAGCAACGACCATGTTTCTGTCAGTTAGTTTCAGTCAGCGCGCGTGTTGGATTCAGTTAACGCAGATGAAGTATAACCTGTCCGCGTTTCCTTCTCTGTCAAAACTGAAGCAGTACCGCACTGGTTACAGTGCATCTGAATCTTGCGCGCGGTCACTGGTTCGATCCCTCGCGGCTCGAATTAAACCAAACCTTTTTTCCACCGTAGCTGACAGGCCTGCCCCACCAGGCAGTGACCCCGGTGGCCACGCAAGCGCGCGCAGCGCCACGCTGGCCCGTGGCCCACGCACAGTGGCTGTGGCTAGCCCACTGTGCGCTGCAAAACGTTTCTGCACGTTTCTGGTTCAAAATAAATCCTTTTTAAATTGCAGATTAATCCCTAAAACAAAAACATTAATAACTTTTAATCTATAACTCTAAATAATAAAAGTTAAATATGTTTGTTGTTCTAAATTTAATTCTCTATCCATTTATGCCATTTGTTTCCTGTTTTGAATTTTCAAAATGCAATTCAAATTTGAATTCAAATAATTCAATTGTAATTTGCTAAATTGCATAACTAAATCATAATAAATCCAAATCATGCAAATAAAATATGTTTTCAATGCTATTTAAAATAACCTATTCAAATATAAATTTTGTTTCATGGTTTGAATAATTTAAATTGCTTAAATAATTTAAACCTTATTTAAATCATTTAAAATTGCTAAAATCATAACTTGCTCAATTTAAATTATTTTTGAACATGCAAAATATGTTTTCAAACCACCAAAGTATAAACTTTTCAAATGTTAATTTGAATTTATGTTTTGAACAAATAAAATTCAAATAAAAATTCAAACTTGTTTTAAACTCATTTAAAACTTGTTTAATTTTGTTTAAGTCATAATAAATTCATCCTAATTCCTTTTTCAATATTTGAAACATGTAATCCACCCAAAATTTCATGATCTTTTCAAATATGAATTTTGTTATTTATTTTGCACAAATTACCTTGGTTGAAAACAACAAATACTTGTGTGTCACCTTTAAGGCACCAAAAATTCCCTAAATTAATAAATAAATTTCTAAATTGGTAAACCCTATTTCAAATTGGTTCTATTGCTGTTATTTTGTTGTTTTCCTCATCCATGCATCATACTAATCCACCTTCACGTGTTGATTAGTTGGAAAACAAATAACCTAACCAAAATCCATGGGCTTTTCATATGCAACTCAAAATTGCATATGTGTCCATTTAAATTGTGTTACCATGTCATTTAGTTTATTTTGATGCATCTATTAACTTGACATGCATCATCCCATGATTGTGCACTATGCCATGATATTGATTATTTATTTTCCTGTATTGTTTGTTTGCTTCTTCTCGGATAGACGACGACGTTGAGACCGACGATCTTTACGACACCCCTTCTGAGGATCTAGCTCAGTACCCGGCTACTGAGTTTGCAGGCAAGTTATCACTCACATGAACCATTGTGTTCCTTTCAACATTGGTTACCGATACTTTCCGTTGTCTATCTCTGCTAGCCATATGTATCGTTGCTTTTGTTACGAAACTATCACCTGATACCCTGAACCCTGATATTGCCTCACCTCCACTCCCATCACCCCTTGGTTGAGCCTGTGTCTTACTAGCATGCTTAGGGTTGTTTTGCTCGAGTCTGTTATCAGTTACTTTCTGTTATCATATCTGTTTATATTCTGGGGCTCGATGTTAAACAACAACCTGTTAATTTGAGGTATTAATAATTTGCTGATAAGGCACCGGCAGGAGGCCCGGCGTGGTTTTGAGGCCTGCTAGTGTCGACCCTAATAGGAAAAGGGTCTTGTCTACTGATCCATGATGAGCGCACTATCCGCATGTGGGAAGCGTGTATGGGCGCCCCCCTCAATTTGATTCGATTCGCATCTCGTCCAAATCACCACACTTAGTTCGGGCTTTCCATTTGATGCACGCATATGCAGGTATGAACCCGAGGCCAGGGTGGAACTTTTGTAGTCGGCATTTAGGGTGGCGTGGTCTTCCAGTGCTATGAGGGTCCCCTTTTCTTCGTGGGGCTCGATTAGCCGCGCACGCACAGCACGTGGTGCTTTGGGCTTGATGCGAAGAAGAGTTGAGTTGTGTTGAGTGCCCCGCTTGGTGGGAAAGGCCTTCCCATCTGGCGGGTTATTCTTACGTGTACGGCCAAATTGGTGCACCCCTGCAGGGATAAATCTTCTCGAGAAGCCGTGGTTTCCGCGGTTATGGTTGACTTGGTGAAAGTACTGGCTAACAAGTACTCAGAACAACTTACACCTAACTAATGATAACTTCGCTAGTAATAGGTTTATTGACACAACAATTTGATCCATCATTAATCCAACTGTGTGAGTTATCCTCGGATTGCTTCTTTGGATAAGGGGCGAGATCCAGGATGGGTTTGTTTGGTGGTTAGCTATAGTGGTTTACGATACGTTATCTTATCCCTTTCTGTTAGACCGGAAGTTGTAGTATGTTCTGTAGTTGGTTAGTGCAGCCAGTTGCAGCATCTTTTATACCTTTTCTTCCGTTGATCCCAAGGCATCTGTGCTTGGTGTTGACGGGCTACACTTTGGTGAATTGTGAGTCTTGCTTGCCAGTACGTTTATGTACTGACCCCTTTGGGGCTGTGGTTTCCGCAGACTACGCTTACGAGGATCCCCGTGACGGCTACTACGTGGAGTTTGACGAGGCTGCTGACGAGTAGGTAGCGGACCCGGGCAGGATCCGAGACATCGTGGATGGGCTCCGTTTTCTTTTCATTCCCGGCTTCTTAAGCCTATTTGGATTTGTCTGTACTCAGACCCGTTGAATGCTTCCGCTGAGATGTAATGATGTTATGTTGGGACATGTGTCCTCTGGATGATTGTATTTGCTATTCTCTGCCCTAGTGAGGGCCAGTTGCAACTTATTTCAATCTTTTGTGTCTTAGAGATATGTTATGTTATCATTTTGTTCAAAGCCGTTGACGTACCATGTGTGTATGGTATGAAGTACGTCAATGGTAGTGTCCTGATTTCTACGGGATAGTTTACATCGACGGTGAATAGTAAAGATTGGTTGTCACACATAAGTGTTGGCCTACTCGTAAGAGATGCGGGTGCCGGTAAGCCCCGTAATCCAATCAAAATACTGTTCAGTTCGTACGGTGAGTATCCTCTAGAAGTCCGGGTGCGACAAATGGTATCAGAGCCTGTCTGCCTGTAGGATCCCCTTTTACTGGTCGCAGTTGAGTCTAGAAACTATTTTGTAGCTATGTAGGAAAAATGAAACGTGAGAGTAGGAATTCTGCCATTTTTCTTCTTTCCCCACCCACCCACCCTTTTCTGGTAAGGAAGTGCAACGTTGTTTTCTTTTCTCACCTAAACTTTCAAGTTAGGATTTCACGTATCCTGGTTTCTCTAGGATAGTTATATCTACTAGACCATAGGAATGGAGGTGGTTGTGACATGATTTATCATGTTGCCTACTCATGATTGAGAACAGAGGCGTGTAAGCCCCGGAAGCAAATCCTCTATCCCTTAAGCAGTAGATATTGATCCTTTAGAAGCCCGGATGGGGTTTTCCGTAGTACCTCAGGAGTTTTGGTCTCGTGTTTCCCGTTGTTGCTTCGATATCATGTTCTTCTCAACATCCTTTTCGTCCGTTGAAACCTTGTTGTTGCTTTCCACTTCAATTCTATACCGGCGTCTAATCAAAACTTCCCCGATCATCTGCAGATGGATCTCAGGTTCTTCCCGCAGGTGGTTCGGATGACTCGTTGCGAGAGCACTGCCGGTTATCCGGAGATGCTGAGGGACATGGTCACTTATCTGGGGTTCCGTTGGGCACCAGAGTACTAGATCTACGAGCAGCAGCGAGAGTTTGACCAGACCTAATACCAGGCTATCGTCTACATTCTTCCACAGTGGATATGGCCGTGCAGCAGGCAGCTTCCGTGAGTCTCACCGTCCTTCGTGCTGACTACTGGGGATTTGACGATTCTATCTATCGCCACATCCCCCGTGGTTACATCACTTCGGAGGGAGCTCACTTCACCCTCTACGACAACCTGGATGTCTACGAGCATGATAACACCAGGCTGCACACCACCGCTCAGTTTGTGAGGCACAGTGACGCCATTGCCACCACACTGTCTCAGGAGTTGGCTTCCGTCAGAGAGCAGCTCTACCTTGCTTTGACTCGTCTGGCGACGTACACCACAGACTTTGTTGGAGATGAGCGCTTTGCACGCTTCGATCAGCCAGTTGGTCGTCGTCTGCCAAATGCTGGAGGTTACGAGCCGATCAGAGGTCCACTCCTCAACCTCGGAGCTGGATACACTGGGATTCCACGCTTTGGAGCACAGGGAGTCGACGCTATGTACTTCACCACCCCTAGAGTCGCTCTCAAGCCACGTCAGATCTATGTGGATCATCGTTCTACCTACTTCCGTGGGCCTCCTCCTCACCGTATCTCTCGTCGTACCACTCACCGCCGTCCTGCGTGATGAGCATGGGAGTACCGATGTATCCATTCATAGCTATGTTTAGTTATCCTTTGACATTCGAACCATGTAATGGTGTGTTGGATATTCTGATGTATTTGAACATGTGGTGATGTACCTGTTGGTTATCTATTCATGCGTCGGAATAATCTCTCTTTCGGTTACCAAGTCTATCCTTTCCTATTGTTGTGCTAAAATGCATGTCTATTCAGGATGCCGCCAACAAGGAGCAACCCGCCTGAGCCACCTCCGATCACGGAGCTGTTGACTCAGATGACTCAGGTCGTGACGCAGATGGCCCAGATCCAGGCTAACCAGCACAACAACCAGAATGCTCCGCGAGTCAGCATCAAGGAGTTTCTGAGTCTGGGTCCCAGAGCTTTCGTGGCAACACGTGAGCCTCTGGATGCTGATGACTGGATCAGGGAGATGGCCAGAGCTCTGGACATTGCTCACGTTGCTGAGGAGGACAAAGTCAAGTATGCCACCTACCTACTGAAGGGTCAGGCAGCTACCTGGTGGGAGAACTACCAGACCATGAGAGCTGGATACCCAATCACCTGGGGTTGTTTCAAGGATGCCTTCCTGAAGCACCACATCCCAGATGGTCTCATGGAAAGGATGCGTGAAGAGTTCTGCTCTCTTAAGCAGGGCAAGCTGGACGTCATTGGCTACCAGAATGAGTTCAATCGCCTCGCTCGCTATGCTGGTGATGAGGTGTCCACTGAGGCCAAGAAGATGGCAAGGTTCCGCCGAGGTTTTAACCCAGAACTGAAGTACGCTCTCACCAACATCAAGTGCAAGGACTTCGAGGAGCTCGTGAACACCGCGCTCAATGAGGAAAATGGGTGCAAGGCGTTCGAGGAGTCCCGCAAGCACTCACGTGAGGGTGGTTCCTCCTCCAACATGACCACCCCTCCGCAGAAGCGCCGCATCTGGGTGCCAAATGGTGCTGTCACTAGGGCTCCATATGCCCAAGCTTCTCAAGGCTTCGCTTCCCGCCCACCCAACCCAGCTCAGATGCAGGCTCAGAGGTTCCCAATGGGGCAGCCAAGGCCAGATGCACCTCGTGTCGTCACTTGCTATAAATGCAAGCAGACAGGGCACTATGCTGATAAGTGCACTCAGAGGCAGCTACCTCCACCACCTCCTCGCCCCAACACCAACCAGGCAATGGTTCGTGCTCCCCGACTAAAGCCTTCAACTCCAACAACAGGCCTGTCGGGAGGACTGCGAGGGTGAATCATATCAAGGCCGACAAAGCTGAGGAAGCTGCTGACGTCGTTCTCGGTACATTCCCCGTAAACTCTAACCCAGCTAAAGTGTTGTTTGATACCGGAGCATCGCATTCTTTCGTGTCAAAGATCTTTGCGACAGCAGTTAAACTACCTTTTGTCGGTTTGGGTTCCCCGCTAGTAGTAAACTCCCCTGGAGCAACTATGCAAACTTCCAAGATCAGTCATGAGAATCAGATTCTAATTGGAGGTTACATATTCCTTGCTTCCCTCATTCTGCTTGGCAATTCTGACATTGATGTCATTCTTGGCATGGATTGGTTGAAGGCCAATAAAGCTACGATTGATTGTGCTCAGAAGTCAATAACTCTGTTCCACCCTTCTGGCCAGATAGTCTATTCTTCAAAGGAATCAAGTTCTGTTCAGCTGTTCAACCTCGATGCAAAACCTCTTCCTGCAATTGAAGATGTTCCGGTGGTTTGTGAATTCCCTTACGTCTTTCCAGAAGAGTTGCCAGGGATGCCTCAGGACAGAGCAGTTGAGTTCGTGATCGAGCTTGAACCAGGTACTGCTCCAATCTCTAAGCATCCATACAAGATAGCTCCTCCTGAACTGAAATTGTTGAAGGAGCAAATCGATATGTACATGGAGAAAGGTTACATTCAACCTAGTTCTTCCGCTTGGGGTTGCCCAACTCTGTTCGTTGCCAAGAAGGATCAAACAAAAAGACTCGTGGTTGACTATCGTCCTCTCAACGAGAAAACCATCAAAAACAAGTATCCAATTCCTCGTATCGATGATCTTTTTGATCAACTTGCTGGAGCCTCAATATTCTCAAAGTTGGACTTGAGGATGGGTTACCATAAAATAAAGATCAGAAAGGAAGATATTCCAAAAACAGCTTTCACCACTCGGTACGGTCTATATGAATACACCGTCATGTCCTTTGGTCTCACCAATGCACCGGCGACATTCTCAAGACTCATGAATTCTGTCTTCCATGAATACCTCGACAAGTTCGTTGTGGTATATCTTGATGACATTCTAGTCTACTCAAAATCCGAGGAAGAGCATGGAGAACACCTTCGTCTCACTCTCATGAAACTTCGCGAGCATCGTCTGTATGCCAAGTTCTCCAAATGTGAGTTCTGGATTCCAGAAGTTGCTTACCTTGGTCATGTCATCTCTGCCAAGGGCATAGCCATTGATCCAGAAAAGGTTAAAGCAATTGTTGATTGGAAACCTCCTAAGACGGTGAAGCAAGTCAGAAGTTTTCTAGGCTTGGCTAGCTATTGCCGTCGTTTCATCCAAAACTTTTCCAAGATTGCCAAACCTCTCACTGATCTCACCAAGAAGGACAAGAAGTTCGTTTGGTCTCCACAGTGTGATGAGAGTTTCAATCTCCTGAAGACTAAACTCACTTCTACACCAGTTCTGGTTGGCCCAGATACTACCAAACCTTTCCAGATATTCTGCGATGCATCTCTCCAAGGTCTAGGTGCAGTTCTTATGCAAGAACGTCAAGTTGTCGCTTATGCTTCACGTCAGTTGAACCCACATGAGCAAAACTATCCCACACATGATCTTGAACTTGCAGCAGTTGTGTTTTCCCTCAAGAAATGGAGACAATACTTGTTGGGTAACAAAACTGAAATCTTTTCCGATCATAAGAGTCTGAAATACATCTTCACTCAGCCAGATCTAAACCTCAGGCAAAGGAGATGGATTGAAAAGATTAAAGACTTTGATCTCACCATTTCTTACACTCCAGGCAAGGCTAATGTTATGGCCGATGCTCTCATTCGCAAGTCATATTGCAATAATCTCATGATCATGGAAAGCCAACCTCCACTTCATGAAGAATTCCAGAAGCTGAACCTTGGTCTTGTTCCTCAAGGCTATCTTGCTAGCTTGACAGCCAGTCCAACTCTCGAGGACAAGATTCGTTCTGAACAACATCGTGATACTGAAATCAAGAAGATGGTTGAGCACATCAAGGAAGGCAAGGAGAAATTCAAGTCCTTCTCAATTGATGACAAAGGAACTGTGTTCTTTGAAGGACGCATTGCAGTTCCTCAAGTTCAAAGCCTCAAAGATGTTATTCTCAAGGAGGCTCATGAAACTCCTCTCTCCATCCACCCTGGAAGTACAAAGATGTACCAGGATCTTAAGACACTGTATTGGTGGCCTGGCATGAAACGTGAAATTGCTCAATACGTTTCTGAATGCGACGTTTGTCAACGTGTTAAGGCAGTCCATCAGAAAACAGCCGGTCTACTCCAACCTCTGAAAATCCCTGAGTGGAAGTGGGACATGATTGAAATGGACTTCGTCACTGGTTTTCCAAAGTCCAAGAAGGGCAATGATGCAATCTTCGTTGTTATTGATCGTCTCACTAAGGTAGCTCACTTCTTTGCTGTCAAAGAAACTATCTCAGCTAGCGAGTTAGCAGAGCTCTACACAGCAAAGATTGTTCCTCTTCATGGTGTTCCATTGGAAATAAGCTCAGACCGTGGAAGCATATTCACTTCTCATTTCTGGAAAAGCTTTCAAGAAGCATTGGGCACCAAACTTCTGTTCAGGACAGCTTATCACCCTCAGTCTCAGGGGCAAGTCGAAAGAGTCAATCAGATTCTCGAGGATATGCTCAGAGCATGTGGTCTCTCCTTTGGCATGAAATGGGAGGATTGCCTTCCATATGCTGAATTCTCCTACAACAACAGCTACCAGGCAAGCCTAGGTATGGCACCATTTGAAGCACTCTATGGCCGCAGATGCAGGAGTCCAATCAATTGGTCTGGAGCTGGTGAACATTCACTCTTAGGCCCTGACATTGTTAAGGAAGCCGAGGAGAAAGTTCGTATCATTCGTGACAATCTCAAGATTGCTCAGTCTCGTCAGAAAAGCTACTATGACAGCAAGCACAGGGATATGATCTATGCACCTGGTGACAAGGCATATCTCCGTGTAACTCCCCTCAGAGGCACTCATCGTTTCGGTGTGAAAGGGAAGCTTGCACCAAGATACATTGGCCCTTTCAACATTCTCTCAAGGCGGGAAGAAAATGCCTATCGTCTAGAACTTCCAAAAAAACTATCCAAGGTGCACGATGTGTTTCATGTGTCACAGCTCAAGAAGTGTTTCAAAGATCCAGATCGTGCAGTTGATCATGATTCCATTGAACTGCAAGATGATCTATCTTATGAGGAGCACCATGTTCGTATTCTCGATGAGACCGAGCGTAAGACTCGCACCAAGAGCACCAAGTTCTTGAAAGTGCAATGGTCGCATCATTCCGATAAAGAGGCAACGTGGGAGACCGAAGAGGATCTTCGCAAGAAGTATCCGGACCTTTTCCTTTCTCGGTAGGAATCTCGGGGCGCGTTTCCTTCAAGGGGGGCGTTTTGTAACATCCCAAGTATGAAAAACTCCCCTTAGAATGTTTGTTTCATGTTTATTAAAGCATTGCATCATGTCATCATTTTGTTTCCAATTGTTTCATTTAGTTTGCATCTGTTTTTCCCTGTTTTCACAATTAAAATTCAAACAGTTTTCAAACAATTGTTTCATACTTGCTCTGTTACAACTTTTGAAATAAAAATCACAAATAAAAACAACCAATTTATTCCATTTTATTCCATGTTGATCACTTATTAAAATATTGGTTTTGATCAATCAATTGATTCCAAATCACATTTAAAATTCAAATCAAAGCACCAAAACAGAATCACTTTGAAATTATGATGATATCAAAACAAATCAACTCAATTTGTGTATAATTAACATAGGGGTCACCCTATTTAAAGGTTTGTTTTTATTAATGATCATTTAATATTAAAATTCACCCAAATTTGGTTTATATTCAAACAGCAAACAAATTTCAAACTTTCTGAAAATAAAACTTAGCATTTGTTTGCTAATGATCTAAAAAGGTTACCCTAATTTTTCCAAAATTATTACTAATGTAAAACCCTTCCATTTCTTCCAATTCCTTTTTCAGGAAAAAAAAAGAGGAGAAATAAAAATTTAAAACGAATTTTGGCGCCAAAAGGGAGTGGGCTGCGCCCAACCCACCTTGTTTTTCTTTCCGCGCAGCGCAGCCCAGCCCATCACTTAACCAACTTACTGGTTCGTTTTTTTTTCTGTTCTTTCCATCGTCTCCTCTGTGTATGGCGCCCATCCGGCCGCGCCACGGCAGCACCTCCGCGAGCAGACGGTGATCCGTGCCCCCCTGGCCCTATAAAGCCGCCCTAGGGCTCTGCGAGCAACCCTAGGCCCTAGGTTCCCTGTTTCCCCCTCGAGCCGCCGCCAATTCCACCTCTCTGCCACCGTTTCCCCTCGCCGCTGCCACCACCGGAGATTTCCCTCTGAATCCGCCATGGCACCGCCCACCTCGAAGCACCACCCACCTACCTAGCTACTGGAAACGAACGCCCACGGTTCCCTCTTCTGTTTGCACACCGGAGCACCCACGGAGATCCACTGCAGACGCGCCGCCGTCCTCGTCCACGCCGCTGCTGTCGCCGTCACGCCGTCGTCATCGCGCCTCTGCTTCGTCTACGCATGGTGGTGAGCCACGTGGTCTCCTCCTCCTCTCTGTATCTTCTGCACACGCACGCATCCATCACCCCTGCACCACAGCTGCATCCAGATCGAGCACGGGCACGGTGATCCCCGCCGGCGAGCAACGACCATGTTTCTGTCAGTTAGTTTCAGTCAGCGCGCGCGTGTTGGATTCAGTTAACGCAGATGAAGTATAACCTGTCCGTGTTTCCTTCTCTGTCAAAACTGAAGCAGTACCGCACTGGTTACAGTGCATCTGAATCTTGCGCGCGGTCACTGGTTCGATCCCTCGCGGCTCGAATTAAACCAAACCTATTTTCCACCGTAGCTGACAGGCCTGCCCCACCAGGCAGTGACCCTGGTGGCCACGCAAGCGCGCGCAGCGCCACGCTGGCCCGTGGCCCACGCACAGTGGCTGTGGCTAGCCCACTGTGCGGTGCAAAACGTTTCTGCACGTTTCTGGTTCAAAATAAATCCTTTTTAAATTGCAGATTAATCCCTAAAACAAAAACATTAATAACTTTTAATCTATAACTCTAAATAATAAAAGTTAAATATGTTTGTTGTTCTAAATTTAATTCTCTATCCATTTATGCCATTTGTTTCTTGTTTTGAATTTTCAAAATGCAATTCAAATTTGAATTCAAATAATTCAATTGTAATTTGCTAAATTGCATAACTAAATCATAATAAATCCAAATCATGCAAATAAAATATGTTTTCAATGCTATTTCAAATAACCTATTCAAATATAAATTTTGTTTCATGGTTTGAATAATTTAAATTGCTTAAATAATTTAAACCTTATTTAAATCATTTAAAATTGCTAAAATCATAACTTGCTCAATTTAAATTATTTTCGAACATGCAAAATATGTTTTCAAACCACCAAAGTATAAACTTTTCAAATTTTTATTTGAATTTATGTTTTGAACAAATAAAATTCAAATAAAAATTCAAACTTGTTTTAAACTCATTTAAAACTTGTTTAATTTTGTTTAAGTCATAATAAATTCATCCTAATTCCTTTTTCAATATTTGAAACATGTAATCCACCCAAAATTTCATGATCTTTTCAAATATGAATTTTGTTATTTATTTTGCACAAATTACCTTGGTTGAAAACAACAAATACTTGTGTGTCACCTTTAAGGCACCAAAAATTCCCTAAATTAATAAATAAATTTCTAAATTGGTAAACCCTATTTCAAATTGGTTCTATTGCTGTTATTTTGTTGTTTTCCTCATCCATGCATCATACTAATCCACCTTCACCTGTTGATTAGTTGGAAAACAAATAACCTAACCAAAATCCATGGGCTTTTCATATGCAACTCAAAATTGCATATGTGTCCATTTAAATTATGTTACCATGTCAATTAGTTTATTTTGATGCATCTATTAACTTGACATGCATCATCCCATGATTGTGCACTATGCCATGATATTGATTGTTTATTTTCCTGTATTGTTTGTTTGCTTCTTCTCGGATAGACGACGACGTTGAGACCGACGATCTTTATGACACCCCTTCTGAGGATCTAGCTCAGTACCCGGCTACTGAGTTTGCAGGCAAGTTATCACTCACATGAACCATTGTGTTCCTTTCAACATTGGTTATCGATACTTTCCGTTGTCTATCTCTGCTAGCCATATGTATCGTTGCTTCTGTTACGAAACTATCACCTGATACCCTGAACCCTGATATTGCCTCACCTCCACTCCCATCACCCCTTGGTTGAGCCTGTGTCTTACTAGCATGCTTAGGGTTGTTTTGCTCGAGTCTGTTATCAGTTACTTTCTGTTATCATATCTGTTTATATTCTGGGGCTCGATGTTAAACAACAACCTGTTGATTTGAGGTATTAATAATTTGCTGATAAGGCACCGGCAGTAGGCCCGGCGTGGTTTTGAGGCCTGCTAGTGTCGACCCTAATAGGAAAAGGGTCTTGTCTACTGATCCATGATGAGCGCACTATCCGCATGTGGGAAGCGTGTATGGGCGCCCCCCTCAATTTGATTCGATTCGCATCTCGTCCAAATCACCACACTTAGTTCGGGCTTTCCATTTGATGCACGCATATGCAGGTACGAACCCGAGGCCAGGGTGGAACTTTTGTAGTCGGCATTTAGGGCGGCGTGGTCTTCCAGTGCTATGAGGGTCCCCTTTTCTTCGTGGGGCTCGATTAGCCGCGCACGCACAACACGTGGTGCTTTGGGCTTGATGCGAAGAAGAGTTGAGTTGTGTTGAGTGCCCCGCTTGGTGGGAAAGGCCTTCCCATCTGGCGGGTTATTCTTACGTGTACGGCCAAATTGGTGCACCTCTGCAGGGATAAATCTTCTCGAGAAGCCGTGTTTTCCGCGGTTATGGTTGACTTGGTGAAAGTACTGGCTAACAAGTACTCAGAACAACTTACACCTAACTAATGATAACTTGGCTAGTAATAGGTTTATTGACACAACAATTTGATCCATCATTAATCCAACTGTGTGAGTTATCCTCGGATTGCTTCTTTGGATAAGGGGCGAGATCCAGGATGGGTTTGTTTGGTGGTTAGCTATAGTGGTTTACGATACGTTATCTTATCCCTTTCTGTTAGACCGGAAGTTGTAGTATGTTCTGTAGTTGGTTAGTGCAGCCAGTTGCAGCATCTTTTATACCTTTTCTTCCGTTGATCCCAAGGCATCTGTGCTTGGTGTTGACGGGCTACACTTTGGTGAACTGTGAGTCTTGCTTGCCAGTACGTTTATGTACTGACCCCTTTGGGGCTGTGGTTTCCGCAGACTACGCTTACGAGGATCCCCGTGACGGCTACTACGTGGAGTTTGACGAGGCTGCTGACGAGTAGGTAGCGGACCCGGGCAGGATCCGAGACATCGTGGATGGGCTCCGTTTTCTTTTCATTCCCGGCTTCTTAAGCCTATTTGGATTTGTCTGTACTCAGACCCGTTGAATGCTTCCGCTGAGATGTAATGATGTTATGTTGGGACATGTGTCCTCTGGATGATTGTATTTGCTATTCTCTGCCCTAGTGAGGGCCAGTTGCAACTTATTTCAATCTTTTGTGTCTTAGAGATATGTTATGTTATCATTTTGTTCAAAGCCGTTGACGTACCATGTGTGTATGGTATGAAGTACGTCAATGGTAGTGTCCTGATTTCTACGGGATAGTTTACATCGACGGTGAATAGTAAAGATTGGTTGTCACACATAAGTGTTGGCCTACTCGTAAGAGATGCGGGTGCCGGTAAGCCCCGTAATCCAATCAAAATACTGTTCAGTTCGTACGGTGAGTATCCTCTAGAAGTCCGGGTGCGACACTATTTTCCTATATGCATTTAGTGATTTTGAGTACTATGCATGATAGGAAGTTTTACTAAGTTATATGCTATGCTATTATCCTAAGTAGTATGTAGCCACCCTTTTATATCATGTTAGTGTAGAAGACATTGAACTTTGTAGAATTGCTTAGCCATGCTCACCAAATATTTTATTTAGATGTTAAGGATAAAACTACTCAGTTTAATGAACCACCTGGGGAATTTGGTAGTGCACGGTTGTAGAAAGTTGAGTGTCTCCCCAGAGCCTTTAATCTCTTGAGGTGTTCACTTGTGGAATGCCACCCAGGAACTGAAGGGGTAGTTGCATAGAAAACAAAAAAATCCTACGCGAGAGACACCCGAAAGGTCAAGATCTAATCTAGGAGACGAAGTGCAACGGGCAAAGAGAGGGTTAAGTAGAACACATACCCTCGAAGACACAAAGCGTTACGGGATCAAATCTCGTTGTTGGTGTAGTCGTACTCACACCGATCCCGATAGCGAGAAGATGTGCACCGCAATCCGGCGGTGCCTCCGTGATCGGTCACATGTACGGTTGATGAAGACCTCCGTTCCCTTGATCCAGCGGGCCGCGGAAGTAGAGGATCCCTCGGAACTCCAGCAGCACGACGGTGTGGTGGTGGTGAAGAATCCCACGGTCAGGGCTTCGCCAAGCCGGAGACCATGGAATGGAGCAGCGGGTGGAGAGTAAATGAGGTGGGAAAGTGTGTGTGAGAAGAGGAGCTCTCACCCTCCTTTTATAGGGGAGGGGAGGCAGCCCAAGAGGGGATGCAGCCAGCCATGGTTGTTCCTCCACCTCTTCCCTCTTCATGTGAGTGGAAGCCCCACTCACATCCACTCATTTTCCCTTAAACTCCACTTAGAAAATCCAACAGTTTTTCTTTAATAAATAAATAAAACATTTTTTCTTTATTTCAGCATTTGTTAATTCTATTAACAAACTTTTGCATATAGCACCTCGAATCATTTGTTAATTCTATTAGCACCCATTCGATGAAAAACCCCTTGAACTATTTCAATTTTCCCCGAAACAATTTCGGTGCTGCCCAAAATATTCTTCGATATTCCGTATCCTCTCAAACGCGTCATCGAACCTTAAGTGTGTCACCCTACGGTTCGCGAATAAGAGAGACATGATCGAGACTCCTCTCCGATCAATAATCAAGAGAGGGATCTGGATATTCGTGATGACTCCTATATATTCAACGATGACTCTCGTGATCTTGTGAACCATCAACGTCGTGAACTACTCCCTTTGTCTCGCGATATTTTACTTGTCCGAGATTCGATCATTGGTATCAACCATACCTTGTTCAATATCGTTACCGACAAGTACTCTTTTCTCGTTTCCGTGATATGAAATCCTTGTGACATGGTCACGTGCTTGCAAGCGGTGTCGATGTGATATCACCGAGAGGGCCCAGAGTATATCTCTCTGTCATTTGGATGGACAAATCCCACTCTTGTTCCATGATCCTCAACTAATACTTTCCGAATACCTAACGGCACCTTTATAGTCACCCTGTTACGGTGTGACGTTTGATGACATCAAAGCACCATTCCGGTATCAGTGATTGACACGATCTCATGGTCTAAGGAATAAGTTACTTCGTATGTTTGATATAACAATGTAAACTTAATGACTTGATCGCATTGCTATATTCACTATGGGTATATATTCATCATATCATTCTTCTAATGACATGACCCCGTTATTAACAGCATCCAATGTTCATGATCAGGAAACCTTGATCATCTATTAATCAACGAGCTAGTTAAAAGAGAGGCTTTACTAGGAACCATTGTTTGTTTATTAAACACACATGTATCAACGTTTCCGGTTAATACAATTATAGCATGAGAAATAAACATTTATCATAAACAAGGAATAAGATAATAAGAATTTTATTATTGCCTCTCGGGCATATTCCCTTCAGGAATCAAGATATTACTATGTCCTTCTATGTTTTGATTCTTCTAGTGCAACCTTTAGTCATATGGGCACTGTCTTGAATCAACTAAGTTGAAGAAACTCACCAGGCTTGACAAGATGATGTAAATGATGTAGGTGGAACAGGTCAAGCCAAACGGTGGTGGAATTTCTTCCGAAATATCTCGTCTCCTCCTTTCCTTAACACATTCTGAGTGTATAGGATGTTTGGGCTCATTGAGTCTAAAGGTGAAAGTGCACAAACTCTATAGAGTTAACAAACTAAGATTTTAGCCGTGTCCCCGGTTATGGACAACTATGAGAAGCTGGACAAGGAAATGGCGGAAGAATCTCATCATGCCAACTTCATAAAATTTTGATGGGTGAACAAGAGTAGGAGTTTTCCTTGGTTTCTATCAGTGGTGCTCCTTAATTTAGTTCGGATTCACTACTTTCTATCAGTGATACCTATAAAGGGTACGTTGCATAGAATACAACAAAATTCCTACGCGAGATAAACCCGAAGGGCCAAGATCTAATCTAGGAGATGAAAGGCAACGGGGAGAAAGAGCCTTAGGAAAACATACCCTCGAAGACTCTAAGCGTTACGAGATTGAATCTCGTAGTTGGCGTAGTCGTACTCACGCCAATCCCGAGACCGAGAAGATATGCACCGCAATCCGGCGGTGCCTCCGTGATCGGTCACACGTTCAGCTCGATGAAGACCTTTGTTCCCTCGATCCAGCGGGGCAGCGGAAGTAGAGGATCCCCCGGAACTCCAGCAGCACGACGACTTGGCGTGGTGAAGAATCCCACGGTCAGGGCTTCGCCAAGCGGAAGACCACATAATGGAGCAGCGGGTGGAGAGAAAAGAGGTGGGACAAGTGTGTGGAGGAGGGAGAGATCTTTATATGTCAGAAACGTATCCTTAATTTCTGATGTTCCATGTTGTTTTCATGTTATTTCCTACATGTTTGCTATACACTTTATGTTATTTTTATCGATTTTTTGGACTAACCTATTGACAAGATACCAGAGAGCTAGTTCCCTGTTTTCTGTTGTTTTTAGTTTTAGAAAAGTTGTTCTTGAAATATTCTCGGAATTGGAAAATTTGAAGCCCGAAAGTCTTAGAATTCCCGATGGTTCCACGGAGTCCCAAAGAGGCCTGGAGGGGGGCCAACCATAGGGCGGCGCGCCCCCTGGCCGTTCCTGTGGTTGGTGTGGGCCCCTCGGGAGTCCACCGCCGTCGCCCTTTCGCCTATATAATCCCCACGATACGTGAACCCTAAAAATATACCACTTTTTTTCGAGAAACACCTGAGGCTGCCGTCATCGACATCCCGAGATCGGGAGGGTTCTGGAGCTCTCCCTAGCACCCTACCGGGAGGGAAATTCATCACCGGAGGGGTCTACACCACCATGCCCTCCTCTGAAGTGATGCGTGAGTAGTTCATCCCTGGACTACGGGTCCATAGAAGTAGCTAGATAATAGTCTTCTCCACTTTGTACCTCATGTTTAGATCTTGTGAGCTTTCCTACATGATCGAGATCATCTTTATGTAATGCTACATGTTGTGTTTGCTGGGATTTGATGAATGTTGAATGTCATGTCTTCTGATTATCAATCTATCATGTTATCTTCATGCATTTGTTATTTATGATCTTGCATGCTCTCCGTTATTAGTAGATGCTCTGGCCAAGTAGATGCTAGTAACTCCAAGAGGGAGTATGTATGCTCGATAGTGGGTTCATGCCTCCTTTGCATCTGTGCTCGAGTGACATAAACATGACAGATGGAGGATGTGATGTTGCCATTAGGTAGAAAACAACGGTGTTTACTTAGTTTACATTGTTTACATTACACACTTTGCTTACTGCGATAATATGTTGCTTGCAACTTAATACCCAGCGTTTGTTCGGATGATATTCGGAGGGTGGATTATTAGTCATAGATGTAGTTGGATGGCGGTCTATGTATTTTGTTGTAATGCCCGCATGAATCACATAGTAATATTTATGTATTGCATATGTCCTACGGTGTAGCCTTCATTTATGTCAATTTCCTAGCTATAGTTTGTTCACCACACATGTTATTTATCTTTCACGGAGAGACACCACTAGTGAACTATGGACCCCGGTCCATTTTCTCATACTGATAATACACACACTGCTTCCACTGTTTTCACACTGCTGCTCCTGCTTTCATACTGTTCTCATATTGTTTTCCGCACCATACTTTTAACCTCTTTGTGTTCAGCAAAACCTGTGAGATTGACAACCTCACTGCTTTGTTGGGGCAAAGTGATTTGATTGTGTTGTGTAGGTTCCACGTTGGTGCTGAACCTTAGTGTGTCTGCCACCTTACCTGCATCAACCTTTAGAGATTTCTTGTTCTCCTACTGGTCGATTCAACCCTGGTTTCTTCTCTGAGGGGAAACTTGCCACTGCACTCTTCACAACCTTTCTCTTGGGGTTTACCAACGTCAGCCTCCCGTCGAGGGACACATCAGTGCTCACCCTTCTTTTATAGGAGAGGGGGAGGCAGCCCAAGGGGGGGTGCGGCCAGCCATGGTGGTGCGCCCACCTCTTCCCTCTTCATGTGAGTGGAAGCTCCACTCCCACCCACTCATGCTCCCATAATTTTTCACTTAGAAAATCCAAGGGTTTTCTTTAATAAATAAATAAAATATTTTATTTCTTTATTTCAGCATTTGTTAATTCTATTAACAAACATCTGCATATAGCACCTCGAATCATTTGTTAATTCCATTAACAACCATTCGACAAAAACCCCTTGAACTATTTCAATTTTACCCGAAACAATTTCGGTGTTGTCCAAAACATTCTTCGATATTCCGTATCCTCTCAAATGCTTCATCGAACCTTAAGAGTGTCACCCTATGGTTCGCGAATAACATAGACATGATCGAGACACCTCTCCGATGAATAATCAACAGCATGATCTGGAGATCCGTGATTACTCCTCTGTATTCAACGATGAATCCCGTGATCGTGTGAACCATCAACATCGTAACCAATTCTCTTTCTCTCGCGATATTTTACTTGTCTGAGATCCGATCATTGGTATCAACCATACGTAGTTTGATCTCGTTACCTACAAGTACTCTTTTACTCGTTCTGTGATATGACATCCTTGTGACCTAGTCACATGCTTGCAAGCAGTGTCGATGTGATATCACCGAGAGGGTCTAGAGTATATCTCTCCATAATTTGGATGGACAAATCCCACTCTTGATCCATGAGCCTCAACTAATACTTTACGAATACCCAACGACACCTTTATAGTCACCCTGTTACGACGTGACGTTTGATGGCATCAAAGCACCCTTCTGGTATTAGTGATTGACATGATCTCATGGTCTAAGGAATAAGGTTACTTAGTATGTAAGACATAACAATATAAACTAAATGACTTGATCGTATTGTTATACTTAGTTTGGGTCTATGTTCATCACATCATTCTACTAATGACATGACTTCGTTATTAACAACATCCAATGTTCATGATCAGGAAACCTTGATCATCGGTTAATCAACGAGCTAGTTATAAGAGAGGCTTTACTAGGAACGATTGTTTGTTGATTAAACAAACATGTATCAACGTTTCCAGTTAATAAAATTCTAGCATGAGAAATAAAAATCTATCATAAACAAGGAATAACATAATAAACACTTCAGCTTATTATAGATGAAAATATTTTATGATAAGAGATAGGAGAAAACTTACTTTATGGAAACTTAGCCAAAACTCAACTCAAATGAGAAATTAATATTAGTCTCACCACTTATATCCACCATAGTGTTACTTGATAATACATTAAATTGTATTGACCCCCTTGTGGCTGCATATTCCATATTGCAGATGGATCTGATGACGAGTGAGGATTTCGTTTAGGATCTTGAGTCTACAATCAACATGTTTTGCCTGTGCCACATGAAGACGACGAGGCTCAGTGATGTACTATGTTTTCAGCTATAATAATTAATACTATGTTTCCTTCTAGTATTCTAAGACTATGCAAGTTGTAATTTAGTTCATGCTAGTCTTCTGAGACTATGCAAGTTGTAATAATGTTATTTTGTAAAGACTGGATCATGTGATGTAATAGAATTTGACGCATTTGCGTGATATTTCATCTTGTATTGTGGTGCTAGCAATTGATGCAGGGACTAGCACAATAACATATGTTCTTACATTATTTAAAATGTGGGAACGCTACAAAATGGTATCAGAGCATTGTGTTGCCTATAGGATTCAAGACTTAGTTTTGGATAAACCCTTTTTTATCATGTTATTACCTCCTTTGAGTATTTTGGATCCTAGCGGCATAGTGAGATGAAGCGGACCGGACAAACATTACATGTCCCCGGACATGAGACCTGTTCCCGAATTGGATAGTGGGTGTCAGTATCTCTCAGTATACTGAATATCCAATCTACAACAAGTTGTTAATAATCTGTCGATCGCCATAGAGAAAGACTTAATATTTTCTAACTATTTTTACTCGCTTCGTATCTAGTACCCCTTCACCTTATGTATGTATGACTTATGTTTTCTTCTACCCTTCTAACTTAACGATGAAGAGCTTCGACTTCACCACCGCCGAGGACTTAAGGACCCTAGGATTGAAAATTTATTTTGTTCAAACTTTCTATAAACAAAACTTCTCATTTCAATATTTCTCATATCCTCTCATCTATTATTCACCTTCAAAATTATTTTCCCTTGTTTTAGATGACCTACCTCTTTTATACCATCAAGACAAGTTTGGTGAACCATGCCCTCGAATGCAAGAAGGATACTTCATTTCACATCCTTGGATCCAACATGAAGTACTACATAGAAGACCATTGAAGAACTTAAAGAAAGACTCAAATCCAAACTTCACAATACTCAGAAGGATCTCAAGGAAGCTAATGAAGAGATTGAACTCTTAAAAAGAAGATATAGATGAGACCACCAATCTAATTGCTTTTTTAGAAGAATGTTAACATGTTAGTGTATTGATCATACCAACGAGTGTGGTATGACAATATAAGTTTGTTTGCTAAACCTTGCTGTTTGGTCTGAAGAATGATTGTTAGTTTTTGTTTGTAAGATGAATTGCCTTGCTCTACTATGTTGGGGTAGGAACCTTATTTAGCTCTCTTTCTAATCTCTACTCATTGATGCTAAGCCAAACCAAATCACATACCCATTTACCAGCCATAGTGAGCTACCATATGGAGTGCAACAACTGAAAGAACACCCAAGGCTATACCTTAATTAGTAACCTTGAGGCAGACCATCCAACCAAGGAATCAGAGAGATCTCAAGATCTTGATCGTTTATGTGAAAGTACAATCACATTCATGATTAATGCCAACTACATCATAAGACACAGCAAGCCAATCAACAAGAGAAGATAGACAAGTGGACTCAAAGTTGCATGAGATATGAAGATTTTGGAGCTTACTACACCACGAGAAGAATAGATGAAGAAGCTACAACAATCGAATTAGTGTTTCTTAAGAGATAACGCAAACCCACTAGTTGGAGAAACGATATTTTAGCTCAGGGTTGTCTTACATATTCGAAACTTTCTGTCAGACAAGTGAGGTGACCTAGTGCTATTATACGAGATTCACCAATCTAAGTATAAGGTAATGGTTGAGTGCAACATGGATTGTCCCCCATGACGACTACTCATATTCACTCTTGCTACAAGGAATGGTAAATCTGAGTGACATACCTATTAGAGAGAAGACGATGTTAAACCCGAACCATAGAATGGTAGAATGTAACAATAACCTTATGTCAGGAAAGTGTTGCTAAAACATACTATTTTTGGTGAGGAACAAATCAACCTTGGAGGTATCATGCAATGAGAGATTTTGCCTACCATAAGAGTTCCATTAGAAATAGCGTGGTGTTTGCATTCAAGGATGATAACAACAAGATGGATGATTGCCAAGGACAAAAAAGTACGAAGTTGAGAGTGACCCAAGGACTTTTGATTGACCCAAAGAGTGACACCTTAGTGTCGAAGGTAGTTCAACAAACTTACGTTGGTATACAACTCTACCGCGAGGGAAAGTTCTACACAAGCCATCTTGAGTAAAACTACACTTCAAGCCATGTGACTAGACACACCCTGCTGGAAGTATATATGGACTCATAAAACCCTAAAGGTTGCATACATGGATTCAAGACGCAAAATACCAACAAGGAGTTTATATATGCTATACAATAATATTATGGATGATGAAATATGACTCCAGCTGAATTCATAGTAAATTCAGCAGCCAGTTAGACAAGAGTTTTAGACTACCCTAAAAAGTTTCTTTAAGGTGGGTAGCCCACCTGGTTGTTTTCGGAACCCAGATACCATAACATATTTTTCTTTCTAGACTTCCCAAATCTCGAGATGAGATTTCTTTTAAGGGTGGTAGTCTGTAACATCCTTGATTTTTGAAATGTTCAAAAATCACTGAAATTTGAAACTTTTGTTTTCCAGAGAATGCAGGTAACCAAAAATAAATAATTTGCAAACACAAAATAAATAATATGTTTATTCCAATGATATGGGAGCTGAAAATCCAAATATGCCTCTATTTTATAAACTTTAATTTTATTCAAATGAATATTTTGCAAAGAGACAAAACTATTTTCAAGCAATGCCGTAAAACCAGAAGGTTTTAAATTATATTTTTTCTCTGGAAATATTATTATGGATTTTGAAAACATGAGGACTAAGAGCCTTGGAAATATTTAATTATTAATGTTAAAACACAAAAAGCATTATTTTGTTTCAAAGCATTTATCAATGATTTAAATCTTAAAATGAGTTTTATTATTTAAGTTGGGCACAAAATAATATATTATGATTTATAAAATCAATAGATTTATTTTTAGATTTTTTCTTATTTTTATAAAGCCAATTTTCCTGATTATTGGTTTTCTATATTTAAAAGGCATTTTAAAATCATTTCAAAAAATCATTCAAATTTCAAAAAACTTAAATGGGTTCAATCTTGCCCACAAATGTGCTTAGTTGAAATACATTTTATTTAAAAAATTTATAAATTTATTTGAGGCTAAAAGGATTTTAAAACAAAAGATATGAAATAAAAGAGATTTTTTTTCTAACGTTAGCATGACATCGTCTTCTTCAACCCGTGGCCTCCCAGTAGAAACGGCCGAGCTGTTTATTCTCCAATTGATTGCGGTGAATTAATCCACCCTTTGATGCCCAGTTTACTTCCCCTTAAAGCCCTCCCTTTTCTCTCCACTTGCCCTCTCACTCCCCTTCGAATTTTGCCCTTAGTCCCCAGAAATTCCTTGCCGAAGTTGCACGTTGACGTAGGTCGTCTTCCTTGTTTTTGGCGAGGTGAGATCGTTCCCGGGCCTGAGACCCGTCCCATCCTCCTACCCTTGACCCCGCGATGCTCTTTGACCATTGTTTGATTTTTATTGCGTAGTAGATTAGTGGCGTCGTGCTCTCCCAAAGCTTCCCGGAAGATGCACCGTCTCCTCTCTCAACGCGTCACCGTTCCGGGAAATGAAGGACTTCGCCGTTGTCGCCATCCTCTATGTTGTGTCACTCCGCCCGTCGTTGTGCCCTCACCGAGCTCCGGGAGCCTCTACAGCGTCCGTGCCGTCCGTCGCCATGCCTCAGCGCCGTCGGCCCCTCCACTTCCAGCGACCTAGCCGCATTGGTGAGCCCCTCCTCATCCCTCGTCCGTTAGATCTACCCTGGACGTCTAAGATTAGATCGAACCGAGCTCGGCTTAAGCCAGTGTCGAGCCGAGTCTAAGCCCAGCCTAGAGCCAGTGAAGTTTAGCCCCACGGTCTAGATCCAACAACCAACAATCGCAATCCGCAGCGAAAAGGTATGGGATAATCAGATCATTCCACTTAGCTTCCGTGGGATTGCCCTTTTCTGTTTTTAAACATATTTAAGTTGCAACTTTAAAAATTCATAACAATTAGTGCACTTGGACAAATTCAACAATTTTGTAGTCATTGAAATCCTCAGAATATGTAGAAAACTTTAGAATTAAAATATTTCACTTTTGATACGTGCACACACTTGCTGTTGTGTAATCTTTGTAAGTCAGCTTTGTTAATAACTTTAGATCCATTAATCCAATTTAAGCAAACTTGGGCTTTTTGAGAAGCCCTTGGCCTGTAGAATAGTGTAGCACTGCCCGAATTCAAGTTTGACTAACTAAAAATTTGTTCAAATTTGATTTAGCCTTTTTTATGAAATTTGACCTAGTTTAACTTTTATTATTCCAAATTGTGCAAATAAAATATTTTTGAGAATCTTAGGATGTGTACTAATAGACCCATCTGCCCAAAATATTTTTTTGGGCAAGTTTAGATTTTATTTAGAATTAGACGACCATTTGAGCATTCTTGACCTAGTTTAAATTATATAAATAATTTAAATATGGTTCCTTTTGCAAAATATCTCCAACTAATAACCTTGGACCCTTAAAACAATCCCTTTGCCTAAGCCATTTGAGCATTCCAGAGACATCCGAACCTAAGCCATTGGAAACCCTTGAACCATATCCATGTAACTTTGGCCCAAATTTCCTCCATAGTGTTAGCCACCTTGAAATTTGTGTAGTGTTGGTGAAACCCTATTAGGTAAGATGGTGATGTGTTCATTTTGATCAAGACCAACACCCCATATATGTTAGCCAAATAATTCATAGTTTGAGGAGCATAAAACCAAGTCAAGATAGAAGACACCAAGATCAAGATGACATCAAGATCAAGTTGCTCCATGGAGAAGGACTCTACATCATCAAGCACAAGTGGTGGATAACAACACCAAGAGCTGAAAAATCTAAAGGAAAAGACTAAATCCCTGAAGACCGGTGTGAAGATGGTTAGCATGTTTCAAGTAGTAGACTACCATGGGAGGAAATAAGTGTTGATCATAGCTTTATTAAAAAAAACCTTAGCCCTAAACCTTGTGTGCCCCTTGTGTGGGAAAACCATACTAATCAAGTTAGTAAATACCAAAACCATGAAGTTCTACAAGGAGAAATGGAGTTACCACAATGATGGAGGAAACTCCAAGGGAGCCTGAAGATGATGATCTTCAAGAAGACCAATAATGTGAAGCCTTGGAGCAACCATACCACCTATGCGAGTTGGTTTATATCAAGTTTGTTTTTGTCTAACCATTTGACCCTTAGAACAATCCCTTTGCCTAATCAAGTTTGAGTTATTCCAAAGTTGAACTTGACCAACCATCTGTTTGTTGGGATCCGATGAACCATTGAAATTATGATTACTTTGTTCATGTATTTTTTGTCCTTCACTTATATTTTTAGTGTTTTAATTTTTTCTTGCAATGCTCTCCGATGTGTATGATTGTCTTGGCCAAGTTATTGTATGCACCTCCAAGAGAGGGTTTATATGATAGATAGTGGGTCCGTGCCTCCTTTGCATGTGCGCTCGAGTGACAGAAATGTTGTAAGGTGGAGGATGTGTTATTTCCACTAGGAAGAAAACAGCGGTGTTCTGGTCTACAGATAATAACTATTACTTACATTACGTATTATTCTTAATGCATTTGTCTATTTCACACACACATTCACTTCACTGTTTCAACTTAATACTAACGAGATTTGATGGATTTATGGCTAAAGGTGGACTTTTAGTAGTAGACCCGTCAGATGGCGGTCTATAAAACTTGACGTAATGCGTACAATGTTAGAACATATGAACTATATTTTGTCATAATAGTATTATTATATGCTCCAATTTGTTAATTATCCAGCTGTAATTTTTTCACCCATCATGTTTATTGTTTCTAGGAGAGACACCACTAGTGAAACTATGGCCCCCGGTCATATTTTCCTCATTGATTACCACCTTATTTACTCGCTTTCATCATCATTTTCCCGTCGTTCTGTTTTCATTTAATATTCTTCAACCATTCAATACAATTAATTCTCTATTTTTCAGCAAGAGGGGAAGATTGAAAAACTTTTCGGAAAGTTGAGAGTAAGAGAGGGTTTGTGTGTGTGTGTGTATGCATGCAGGTCCACGTTTGTTGAACTTCCAGACAACAAACAACCTACTGAGAGACTACGAAATCCTACTAGATTGATCACCATGATTCCTAACTTGGGGGAAATTTACTACTGGACTACATCATACATTCATCTTGGGGTTTCCCAACGGATGTGTGATCACGCTAACAAGGAATGACACATCTGATACTATTTATATTATGTCAATCTGCTTAAGTAAATACTTTGGCATGAACTTAATTTCTAGAGATGCATGTTATATAGAGGTCTCGAAGTGGAGTATTAGTTATATGTGCGGTTTAGTAAAGGTCTATATATTGTGGATGTAATTTACAATAATGTCTGTTTCCAATGCTGACAATTGACGAGGTGTAATTTGTCACCCAACATTGTTCTATCTTTATGGAGAGATATCTCTAGTGAAACTACGACCCCCTGTTTTATCTTTTTACATGGTTAAACTAGCACTTGCCCGCTCGTATGTTTTTTTTACTTTATTTGTATTTCATCAATTACATCCACATTATACATTCAATTTTTGTAGCTAGGAGAACAAGGACCTTTTTGTATGTTGGGTACAAGTTGGTTTCGTGTCCGAGTCTTGCTATATGTACGACAAATTTTGTCCGACGTACGTCCAAAGTACGACATGGTCCGTCAGATTCACTCGGTTAACAGTTCGTGTCCGTGTGATTGGACCATCGTACATATGTCGAACAGGAATCATCGGACGTAGAGTCGCTCCGTTTGTGTCTTGTGTGCAGGTGCCATTAACTTGGTGGAAGGGGTGATATTCCTACCTGTTTGGTAAATCTTGATTCTTTGTTGAGCCAAATATTTGTTGTTATCTGCACAATCCCTTCTACTTTGGGATCACAACAGTAACATAAGACAAGTGAGATGGATTTGTCCAAGCTCACCCATGTATTAAATTCCAGATTTTTCATGTTATGCATATGTAAAAAAAATACTCGCTCCATATCGAAATGTAAGATGTTTCACCGTTTTCTAGACAACACGTATCTAGACGTGTTTTACTGTAAGATGCATATGAATCTACACACTAAAACATGTCTTGATACGTTTTTTTCTAGAAAACGCTAAAACATCTTATATTTTGATAGAGGAAGTACATTTTATTCTTGAAAAGGACAGAATCCCGATAACATATACATCAATATATGCATGCAATCATATTCATCACAAAGTTTCAAATCCATACAGAACTACAGTAAAATATCGATTTTCCTAATTCTCAGTCCATAAGACAGGCTTAAGTCTTAATTGAATATTTCAAAAGCGCGCCGTTGATATATGAAAAGTGCAACACTTCTCACTAGATGGGAATTCCTTTTTTCACTAAGCCGATTAGTGCAACACTTTCACTAAACCAAAAATCTTAATAAACCGCGAAGTAGATGAAACTACAAAAATAAAGTGGAAGGCATATTAAATGGTGTACTTATGTATCAATAATGTTATTGCTAAAGTGTCATCCAAACTGGTTGAGCATAGTTCATATTAGTACCGTCTACAAGTCGCCGCACTCATATACCACAGAATCTCGCGCCTCCACACCATTTTGAGCGCCATGTATCCATCAAATACCCTTTTGAATAGCCTTCATTGAATTAGAACGTTTCTTTTTGCTAAAAGTTGTGTCGTGAGCGAGTTACGCAGTGCACAGCTAGCTAGCATTAACGGCTTCTTGCATTCATCATCGCCCAATTTTAGTTTTGCACTCTCGTCTGGCCCCATTCTAAAATCTTGGTCAAGCTCTACCATTGGACGTATGCGTCGACAACAAGACGTAGGTGATGACATTGTTAACATTGAAGCTCGCTGACTTCGTCTTTACTCTTTAGTTCGTATGCAAGAAATTTGACGAAGTAACTCATCGTTGTATCTTTTTTGTGTTTGGGTAACTCATCATTGTTTGTTTATGACAAAATGACTCTTTTTTTAGAAATGGAGATTTTGCCACGTCCTCTTCATCAAAACGATGCACACATCCGTTTTTTCTATTAATAATAAAAACGAATCACGAAGTCTTACAAGGAGTTACAAGGATCAACCAAAAGTCACCTGACTGACGAACATCGCCTCACCTACGAACTCTTGATGAAGGGGGTAGTCATAATCGGGGCTGATGCTCTGAACTAACACACCAACGCGCATCATCTAATCCGGTTGCTTCCATCAAGCCGCCCGATAACGAACTGGGAGCACATATCCGGTTCAGCTAACCCGCAGTATACACCGATATGCACACTCGGAAGCCGCTGCCGCCAACATCTTCAAAACGATCTTGTGGAGAGATCAATGCAGAAACCTTGCCATGCGTGCCATCGACGCCGCCCTCGCGCCAAACAACAGCACCTTCTTGCGCGCGTCCATCGCTGTGACTCCGTGGCTCCACGCCGCCAAGACTCGCCATGTTCGACGAAGATGAAACACCGCACCACCAACAGACCCCCTCCAGGCAACCCGTGTTCCAAAAAACGAAACCTCCAAGGGGATAAACGGCACCGAAGGTGCCGTCTTTGTCCGATCTGGTTATACCGGATCTAGGGTTTCCCCTGAAACACGTGCAGGAGACGAGTGATTAGCAGCAGCAACTCCTGCCACAAGTGGCGACACCCACGGGCGCCACAATCACTGACAAGAGCCCGAATTTCACCGTCCGCCGTCTTCACCTCCTAGATCCGCCAGGATCCAATCCGCGAACCGCAACCGTAGGGGCCGAGTCGTGGTAGAGGGAGATCAACGCTCCTCCGATCTGCCTAGAGGAGGCCGAAAGCCTTCCGTCATGCCGCCGCAGGAGCATCCACGCCGTGTTGCCGGCTGCAGCGCCACGCCCGACCTAGGACCCAACCCGCGCCGGCATCCTTGGGCGTAGGAACGGGAGAGATCCCCGCCGCCGCCGAGACGGGAGAGATCCCTTCTCGCGGTGACGAGGGAGGAGGGGAGCGAGTAGAGGGGCTGGCGGCGGTGGAGACCAGGGCCCCCCTCGGCCGCCGCGCGGGGCGGACGCGAGAGGAGGTTGGGTAATGTTTTTTCTTTGCCACAAAATGACTCACTACTGTGTCTATGGACCCACCTGTCAACATTTGTGTCAAAGGGCAATCAAATATGTGCAATTTTGTCATTTTGTAAGTTATTCTTCGTATGCGGTGTAGTGTGTGTATTATGCTTATGGGTCTACATGTTGTAATATGCAAATAAAAAAATCCACATACTCCTTCCCTTCCAAATTAAGGACTAGGTTGTGAAAGAAAAAGACTAGGCTGTTCTTGGAGGAAGAAAGGACAGAAAGAAGACAATGGCCGAGGCAACACACCACAAGTCATGCTCAAGTGGACCGTGTAGCCCGTCCCCTTCCCTCCCTTGCACTAGCTCCCTCTATATAAGCCGCGTGCCCGCGGGTCATCATCCTCACACACACTCCCAAGTCCGAACACAACAACTAAGCACAAGCCCGCACACAGGCTAGCGCGCCGCAAAGCCATTCCACAGCATGGACGACGCGCACCGCCACAGGAGCAAGCGCTCCTCCACGGCCTCCGTCGGCGGGTCCCCGACCGGCATGCAGTACCGCGGGGTGCGGCGCCGGCCGTGGGGCAGGTTCGCGGCGGAGATCCGTGACCCCGTGTCCAAGGCGCGGCGCTGGTTAGGCACGTACGACACGGCCGAGCAGGCCGCCTGCGCCTACGACGTCGCCGCGCGCTTCATGCGGGGCGCCAAGGCCCGCACCAACTTCCCCGTCGCCCCCACCGAGGCCTGGACGTCCGCGGCAGGGTACTGGCCGTGGGGCCAGCCGACGGCGCACCCACCGCAGGCGCCACATCTCAACACCATCATCCTCCACAACCTCATGAGCTCCTCCCCGCACGGCTGCGTCTTGCTCCATCACGCCGGCCACGGCCACGCCCACGCTCACGCCGATCCCCTTTCTCCGCCGACCCCCACTCCGCCGCCGCCTCCTCCCCACGCCGCATCGTCCGCCGCTACGGTCGCCACGCCAGACGCCACCACGGCCTCGGCGTCGTCGTCTGCTCCGGGTGCGGACGAAGACGACGGCTGGGACTGGACCGGCGTCCTGCAAGGGCGAGACCCGCCGGAGACGGGGCTGCTGCAGGACGTGGTGCAGGGATTCCACGCGAGCAGGCGACCGCGCGACCACGACCGCACCACCGAGCCCGCCTTGGCGTGGCCGGCGAGCCACGAGGCGTTCGGCGGCCTGCCCTCCTGTTGCGCCGGCGAGGATGTGTGCGGGGACGATGGCGATTTCCCAATGCTCTCGCAGGGCCTCCTGGAGGACGTGATCCAGTACCCGGCGTTCCTGCAGGTGGTGACGGCGCCGTCTGCCATGGGCCGCAGCAGCTGGCCCTGATGTGTCCGGCCGCCCGCGACGCTCCTGGACCTACCGAGAGTGCATGCGATGTGCGCCCAACGTTCTACATGCAATCATCGGACAAATTAGCTAGTCGTTTTGGCTTCAAGATTGCCTAGTCTTTATTTGCCTCTATCTAGTCAATCATGCTACTAATCAGTAGTCAGTACTAGTTCATCTTTTCGGGATGGAAATTAAGCTTATTGGATATCGTTCCTGTTCTGTGAGCTTTATGATCATGGTGATGTGGTGCCATTCCTCTTGGCTACATTTTGGGGACTTTCTGAAGTGTCTCTTTAATTTCTCGCAGAAAACTCCACCGGGGGCGTTACTCCGAGTAGGAGTAGTATTTGGTTGCGCATTTACAATTTGTATTCATGTGGACGAAATGGTTGTGGTTTCTGTCGATTTAACTTTGCACTAGGCATGCATGCATCCGTCCAGCTGTTTTCCCACAATGAACGGAAACGCACGTCCCAGTTTTGGTTCTTACCGCGCCCATGCCCTCTTTGCCGAGCCCTTCAGATCGATGTCCCGTCGGCGATACGGGCAGAGCAAGACCCGTTCACGACGGCCGGCGAGGCGTCCCTGCAACTGCAAAGCACGGCATATGCGCGATGCTGATGAGTAAAATGATGGGTGCATCCCGGCACGCGATAACTGCTCGGGGGAGGGCCAGTTTCGTTTCTCCACTCCCAACCAAAACGCCTTTGCGCTCAAGTTAATGCGGGGAGAAGTCGATGCACGTCCTAGTAAGTTTCGACCCTGTTGTTTTCACCATAATGATAAATTTCCTTTTTTGTTGCTACAAATGCACTTCCAACTCTTCTCAATGTGTAGACCCACCTCCACTTCCTGCGAGTATGTCATGGTTGTTATTGAAATAAAGAAGAAAAAATCGTGAGGTGGACTCACTGCACTTTTTATCTTTTAGCATTGCATGCAGGCAAAGTAGAATCCTACAAACCAAAAAAACTCGCGTGAAATTCCTTCAAGCGAAACATACCCTTAATTCGGTCCTCGCTGAAACTCGAACCTGGGTGGGTGCAAGCACTCAGTTCTATTATTCGTGTAATCGTGTTGTTTATAACTTCATCAGTTTGGGGTCTAATTCGGCCCTCTTACTTTCCAAGGTAATAAGGTGGGAAAAAAAATAGAAATAAGATTCTTTTGCCCGTTTTCTGGTATCACCATTTATTTGTATGATTCAAAACGATGAAGGGAAGTGAAAACGGAGGAAAAATCCATCTATGCTAAAAGTAAAAGAAAAACACGGGAATTTTACACTCTACTACATTTTCTTGTTTGAATCGCTCGACCTAAAGAATGATATTGAGCTCTTTAGTGGCATAATAACATCATGTATACTTTTTCTATAGCCTGACTCTGATTTGACCATGTTTATTAGTTATGCCGTGTTTTTTATTCTCCCAACCAAACACTAAAGTTTACGAGACTTTATTGTTTTCAAAACATCAATTTTGCACATATATTCCAGTTGACAAATGTTGTGTTTTTCCCTGTCATATCTTTTTTAGGATCATATGAGCCAAAGAGGGGCATTTAAACCTACACATACATGCATATGAAAAAGTAGAGTTGACTCTAATTCCACGTCAATAATAAACAAACATGGTCATATTATACATAAAAAGTTGGCATTAAATATAATGCGTACAAAAATAATAATGTCAGACATGTTGATGAATCTTCAATGTGAGTTTGTTTTAGTAAAACTAAAATTCAGCTTATGTCACATCTTTTCTTACGTACTAGTAACTATATTGATGTTTTTTATACCTTCATTATTAAATGCGAGTCGGTGGTGGTACGTCGTTGGATACTTAGGTATGTGCTAACGCAAGTCTCTTAATGCAGTTTCATAGGAATTTTGGAAGTGCGACGAGGTTGCAAGCTCGTGACGTGAAGGATGAGTGGTGGGTGGGGCGGGGGGGGGGGGCAAGCACGACGCATGCGGCAGCGGACTCTGTCGCCCCATGGGATCTCACCGCTTCGCTCAAGCATCTCGCTGGTCTCCAGCTCCAATGGCTCGCGTTTCTCTTATCTCCACGAGGATTTCTCATCGGAGGACGACGAGTGTTGCTCTCAAATACCCTTCGATGCGGCGTTGGACGTGCTCGACGAAGTGGATTCGCGGTGGAGTCCGCCCCGTCGTTTGGCGTGGAGTCGTCGGAGCCTAGGTGGACGTGGATCTCGAGAAAGGGAAGGAAAAACGACGACGATGTGATCCAAGAATTCTGGGATGAGATGGGGTTTCCTACACCGTCTTCCAGGCCATGGGAGAAGCCATCGTCACCGCCATGTTCGGCTCTGGGGAGGTAACTGATGGTGTGTAGACACACGTTCGTTGGGAGACCCCAAGAGGAAGGTACGATGAGTACAACAGCAAGATTTTCCCTCAGTAAGAAACCAAAGTATAATCGGACCAGTAGGACAAAGAAATCACTTCTGAAGCTTGTTGACAGTTGATGTTGGCAGGACGCACTACCGGGCTCAGCAGCAACATGGAATCTGCACACAACACAACCAAGATACTTTTAACGGAGTTACAAACATCAACTTGGCCAGAGCATCTACTAGTAACGGAGAGCATGCAAGATCACAAATAACATAAATATGATAGATCTATAATAAACTTGACATAGCATTCAATATCCATCCGATCCCAACAAACACAACATGTAACATTACAATAAGATGATCATGATCATGTTAGGCAGCTCACAAGATCTGAACATGATGGCACAAAAGGAGGAGAAGACAACCATCTAGCTACTGCTATGGACCCGTAGTCCAAGGATGAACTACTCACGCATCACTCCGGAGGCAGGCATGGTGATGTAGGTCCCTCCGGTGATGATTTCCCATCTCAGCAGGGTGCCGGTGAGAGCTTCAGAACCCACCCAAACTAGGGTTGACGATGACGACGGCTACAGAAATTTTCGTGGATGGAGGCTCGGGTGTTTAGGGTTTTCTCGAGGAAGACTTTATATAGGCGAAACGGCGATGTCGGTGGGCGCCCGAGGGGCCCACACCACGTGGTGACGCGGCCAAGGGGGGCCGCGCCACCCTATGGTGTGGCCCGCCTCGGTGCCCCCCTCCGGGTCTCCTCCGGACTCCGTGTACGTGACAGAAAAAAATGGACTTTGGTTTTTGTTTCGTCCAATTCCGAGAATATTTCCAGAACAACTTTTCTGAAACCAGAAACATCAGAAAACAAAAACTGACGCTGTGGCATCTTGTCAATAGGTTAGTCCCAGAAAATGCGTAAAAATGATATGAAGTGTATAGAAAACATGTAGCAATTGGTATAATATCAACATGGAACATCAAAAATTATAGATACGTTGGAGACGTATCAAGCATCCCCAAGCTTAGTTCTACACGTCCTCAAGTAGGTAAAACAATAATAACAAAATAATTTTTGAGGTGGCATGCTACCAACACAATCATGATCAATATTATTGTAAAAGCATTGTAAGCGGAGATCAAAGTACTCTAAACATAGCCATGATAGATTGAATTCTAACTATGTAACTTAGAAACTATGTTGCAACATGAAAAGTAACTCAAACAAAAGATCATGAGTAATACTGCACTGAAAGTTATACGTTTGTTACGAGCATAAAGAAAACATAGCAAAGTAGTATTCCGCTTGTCCTTAAAGTGATAGCAAAACATAAATGCCAGGACACGTTCAAAGTTCAAGTGGTGAGTAGATACAAATAATTTGACAACAAATAATAACATAATCATGAATCAGTCAATAATAAATTTTGAGACTTATGCTCAATATACTCAAAATGAAAACTATGCTCTCTTAATTGGTGCATAAAGTTAGAAGATGAAGACTCAACATTAAAGTAAAAGAAAGGCCCTTGGCAGAGGGAAGCATGGATTACTCACGTGCTAGAGCTTTTTATTTGATAAAAATAGATGTATTGAAAACAATTTTGAGATAGGTGTATGTCTATGTCAACAAATGGTAAATAAACAATACATGAAGTCATAATTTAACTAGAATTTCCAAGAGTGGCTCCCATGAAGGACGTCCTTTCTACTGTAGTCAGTAGATCATCCCTTTTCTCTTTTGTTTACACACTTGTGTACTTTTCTTAACTGATAAATCAGGGGTAAAAAGAGTGAAGAGAATTGTGTAGTAACCAAATTTAGGGTTGGGCACCCCGTTGCCAGCTCTTCGAGCGAATTGGATAAGCGGATGTATATATCACTAGTCCAGGTGTGTAAAGTCTAATCAACAAGTGAAATAAAGACCGTCTACCTACGTTCTCATGAGCTAAAACAGAGCACAAAACATGTATAATTTTGAAGGTTTTAAAGGTAGCACATGAGAAATTTACTTGGAGTGGCGGTTAAATACCACATATAGGTAGGTATGGTGGACACATTTGGCAAACTTTGGTTTTTGGGAGCGACCAACTAAGAGAGCAATAATGGCCATAATCATGCATACCGACAAAACATTATTAATCAAAGCATAAATGATATCGAAAGTCTAAAAATAAATGGTCATAGAGACTAGAGGTGACTGGTTTGTAGTCATAACATGGTGTAAGCATGCGTCAAGTCAACCAAATAAAGCATTCGAAGGAGAATACCACAATATTATGATTCGATATGATAAAAACAACTCATGATTTCTTTCAATGACACATTAAGCACTCTCAGATATTTGAGACCAGTCATGCTACATAAATAACTACTAAGCAGAAAATTAAAATAATATCTAACATGACATGTTAAATTCTAAGCCACGGTCTAAACAAGCTTCACTTGCACCGTTATAAGCATGAAATATTTTATTGTTCTTAAACACCAATCATTTTATTTCAACAAAAACTCTCCAAATAATTTATCAATGAAACAAGAGAGTACTACTCTACAAGAACTAACAGCTCTGAATAAGAGATGCATGAAAAACAGGAGTTAAAAGAATTGCAATAGCTAGATGATAAATGAAGAATACAAGTATTCATATGAAAAATCGGAGCGTGTCTCTCTCCCACACAAGAATGTTAGGATCCAACCAAGTTTATTAAAGAAATAAAAAGAAAATAAAAATAATCAGACGCTCTACGTAAAGTACATAAAATGTGACCGAATAAAAATATAGTTTCACTATAAGTGACCTAATAAGTTGCTAATGAAGAAGGAGATGCCTTGGGCATTCCCAAGATTAGACACTTGACTCTTCTTTAAATTTGCTGGGATAATCCATGGGAGAATCCCCAAGCTTAGGCTTTTTGCTCTTCTTGATCACATTATATCATCCCCTTCTCTTGACCCTTGAAAACTTACTTCACACCAAACTCGAAGTAATTCTCATTAGAGGGTAAATACATAATAAAAAACTCACATGTTCTGCATGGACACAAGTATTATCATACTTTTTAAACATTAGCTACAACCATTAATATTATGTGGAGCAAAGAAATCCACTCAACATAGTAAAAGAGAGAATGCAAAGTAAAAGGCAAAATTTGACAAAACAAGAACAGTTTGTGAAGACGATTTTTTTCGAGGCACTTACGTTGCTCAAATAAGAAAACCCCGAACTAAGAAAAGTTGCGTACATATCTAAGGATCATGCACAATGTTTTTCAGGATTTTACATTTTTTTGGAATATTTAGCGAGTTAAACGGTGGACAGAAAAAATTTGTTCCTGTGCAGAAATCCAAATCTAGCATCAACTTTTCACTAGAGACTTTACTTGGCACAAAAATTAGAAAAGATAAAGATAAAAAGGAGTTGGTACAGAAGTAAACAACACCTTGACTCAAATAAAACAAAATAAAAATTGCAGAAATAAAACATGGGTTATCTCCCAAGAGTGCTTTTCTTTAACGCCTTTCGGCTAGGCACATAAAGAAAGAATCAAGTATTTTCAAGTGAAGAAGCATCCAAATCATAATTTGTTCTAATAATAGAATCAAAAGGTAGCTTCATTCTCTTTCTAGGGATGTGTTCTATACCTTTCTTGAGTGGGAATTGATATTTAATATTCCCCTCTTTCATATCAATAATAGCACCAACAGTTCTAAGAAAAGGTCTTCCCAAAATAATAGGACAAGATGCATTGGATTCAATATTCATAACAATAAAATCAACGGGGACAAGGTTATTGTTAACCATAAATAAAAACATCATCAACTCTAACCAAAGGTTTCTTCTTAGCATTATAAGCAAGACGAACATCCAAATAACAGTGTTACAAAGGTGGTAAATCAAGCATATCAAAGAATTTCTTAGGCATAACAGAGATACTAGCACCAAGATCACATAAAGCATTACAATCAAAATCATTCACCTTCATTTTAATGATGGGATCCCAACCATATTATAACTTCCTAGGGATAGAGGCTTCACGTTTTAACTTTTCTTCTCTAACTTGCATGAGAGCATTTGTAATATGTTTTGTGAAAGTCATATTTATAGCACTAGCATTAGGACTTCTGGCCAGCTTTTGTAGGAACATAATTATTTCAGAAATATTTCAACCATAAAAATCAAAATCATTATTATCAAAAGTACTGGGACCATTGTCTCCCATATTTCGAAAAAATTTAACACTTTTATGAGAAACCGTTTCAGTGGTTTCAGGCAATTTTAAACGTTTAACAGAAGAAGTGGAGACATTCCAACACCTATTACTTTACCATTAACAGTAGGAGGTATACTAGCATTTGAAGCTTCAAAATTATCACTGGTGGTAATAGTACAAACTCTAGTTATATTATTCTTTCTAGCAATTTCATCTTCTCTTTCCAACCTAGCACGCAACTCACCCAACATCCTAATATTGTCATCAATTATAACTTGAATGGCATTAGTAGCAGCAAAGGGATTGTTGTACATGGTTTTCGGTTTAGCGGCCATTTTATTATTCAAAGAAGATTGTGCTTCAAACATGGATGAAATACAGGTTTCAGCACGAGAAATTTTTACTTGCAAACCAGAAATTTCCCTATTTAAATTCTCAATTTGATGACTAATATTTTTCAACATAGCAGATTGTTCCTCCATGGTTTTAGTGAATAATTTATTCTGCTCATATTGCATTTTCATAAAGTTCTTAGTGGCTCTTTCAATTTCTGAAATCCTTTCCTCGCTAGGCATTCCAGATCTACCATAAGAATAACTATTGCCACTATTAGAAGGATATGGCATGTAATTGTTACTACCAAAATTATTTGTACAAGCATTTTGTGTTGAAATTATTGTTTTCAATGAAGTTCACATCAACATTCTCTTCTTGAGCAACCAAAGAGGATAAAGGAACATTATTAGGATCAACATGAGTTTTACCATTCACAAGAAAAGACATAATAGTATCAAGCCTATCACTCAAGGAAGAGGTTTCTTCAACATAATTTACCTTCTTACCTTGTGGAGATCTCTCAGTGTGCCATTCGGAATAATTTATCATCATATCATCAAGAAGCTTTGTTGCATCACCCAAATTGATCGACATAAAGGTACCTCCAGCAACTGAACCTAGAAGGTTTCTTGAAGAAAAATTCAGACTTGCATAAAAGGTTTGGATGATCATCCAAGTAGTCAGTCCATGGGTGGGACAATTCTTTACGAAAGATTTCATTCTTTCCCAAGCTTGAGGAACATGCTCATTATCAAATTGTTTAAAATTCATAATGCTACTTCTTAGAGATACGATCTTAGCAGGAGGATAATATTTTCCAATGAAAGCATCTTTACATTTAGTCCAAGAATCAATACTATTTTTAGGAAAATATAGAAACCATTCTTTAGCTCTTCCTCTCAAAGAGAAAGGAAACAATTTCAATTTAATAATGTCTCCACCTATATTCTTATACTTATGCATCTCACAAAGTTCAAGAAAAATATTAAGGTGAGCAGCAGCATCATCAGTACTAACACCAGAAAATTGCTCTCTCATGATAAGATTTAACAGGGCAGGCTTAATTTCATAAAAATCTGCAGTAGGAGCAGGTGGAGCAATAGGTGTAAAAATAAAATCACTATCGTTTGTGCTAGTGAAGTCACACAACTTAGTGTTCTCAGGGTTACTCATTTTAGCAATATCAAAACAGATAAAAAATAACAACTATAATAGGAACTAATTTTTTTGTGTTTTTTGATATAAGGAATCAAACAAGACAAAATAAAATAAACTAAGCAAAACAATAACAACGTAAAAATATTGGAGGTGGGAGACTCCCCTTGCAGAAATCCTCTTCTTCCTCGGCAACGGCGCTAGAAAAAGAGCTCGGTGGCGTGTAGACACACATTCGTTGGGAGACCCCAAGAGGAAGATATGATGAGTACACCAGCAAGATTTTCCCTCGGTAAGAAACCAAGGTTTAATCGGACCAGTAGGAGAAAGAAATCCTTTCTGAAGGTTGTTGACACCTGATGTTGGCAGGGCGCACTACCATGCTCACCAGCAACGTGGAATCTATACACAACACAACCAATATACTTTGCCCCAACAAATCAGTAAGGTTGTCAATCTCACCGGTTTTGTTGAAACAAAGGATTAGACGTATAGTGTGGGAAATGATGTTTGTTTGACGTGAATGAAATGAGAACAATGTTTGCAGTGGGTCGTATTATCAGTGTAAAAGAATGGACCGGGGTCCACAGTTCACTAGTGGTGTCGCTCCATAACAGATATATAACATGCTGGGTGCACAAATTACAACTGGACAACTGACAAAATAGAGGCTGCACCGTAGTGCAAATACATTAAATGATAATTACTATGAGATTCATTTGGGCAATACAACATGATACATAGACCGTAATCCAACTACATCTATGACTAATAATCTACCCTCAGGACGTCATCCGAGCAAACTTTGGGTATTAAGTTGCAAGCAACAGATTATTGCATTACGTAAAGTGCGTAATGTAAACAATATAATTATCCTTATACAAAGCATTGTTGTTTTTTCCCTAGTGGCAATAGAAAATCCACAATCTTAGAAGTTATTGTCACTCTCCCAGATTAATGGAGGCATGAACCCACTATCTAGTATAAATACCCCCTCTTGGAGTTAGAAGCATCAACTTGGCCCGAGTATCTACTAGAAACCGGTATCATGCAAGATAAAAAATAACATAAATATGATAGATCTATAATCAACTTGACATAGAATTCAATATTCATCGGATCCCAGCAAACATAATATGTAGCATTACAATAAGATGATCTTGATCATGTTAGGTAGCTCACAAGATCTAAACATGATGGCACAAAAGGAGGATAAGAAAACCATCTAGCTACTTCTATGAACCCGTAGTCCAAGGATGAACTACTCACGCATCACTCTGGAGGAAGACATGGTGATGTAGACCCCTCCGGTGATGATTTCCCCTTTCGGAAGGGTGTCGGGGAGAGCTTCAGAACCCTCCTAAACTAGGGTTGACGATGATGGTGGCTACGGAACTTTTCATGGATAGAGGCTCGAGCGTTTACGACTTTCTCGAGGAAGACTTTATATAGGGGAAAGGGCAATGTCGGTGTGTTCCCGAGGGGCCCACACCACGTAGTGGCGCGACCAAGGGGGGCGCCACCCTATGGTGTGGCCTCCTTGGTGCCCCCCTTCGGGTCTCTTCCGGACTCCGTGTATGCGACTGCAAAATAGAGAATTTGGCTTTTGTTTCGTCCAATTCCGAGAATATTTTCAGAACAAATTTTCTGAAACCAAAAACAGCAAAAAATAGGGGTTGTCGTTGTGGCATCTTGTCAATAGGTTAGTCCCAAAAAATGCATAAAAATGATATGAAGTGTATAGAAAATATGTAGAAATTGGCATAATATATGGATGGAACATTAGAAACCGTAGATACATTGGAGACGTATCAGACACCCCTTGCAACAGATGATTGGTCACCTACATGATGGCACAATCGGTCACCGGATTCTTTCCCCAAGGGCGGCAGGGTGCAGGTGACCAAGCCCGTCCGCTTAGGATGTCGAGGTCCACTTCCACGGCCATGCATCACTACACCCATTATCCTAGACAAAGTTTTGCGTTGGAATCGGGCCAAGATGGTCCTGAGGAGGTGGTCGGCGAGGCTGGCAGCGATGGCCAGCCGGGTGTGGATAAATACGATCATGCGATACTTGGTCAACACGGAGGCGGGTCATTTCAAATTTGTCGCATCCTCTGTGGCCCCCATCTGCATGCAGATCAATTGGACCGGGACCGTTCATCTCCTCGGGGCTATCTCGGCTGTAGGTTCGTAGCTTTGTGGAACCGATTGATAAACACAGTTAGGGTTCCTATCATTGTTTTCACAGTCGCTCTGGTCTCCATGCCATCTCCTCCGGCGAGTGATACGTCCCAAACGTATCTATAATTTTTTATGCCCCATGCTTGTTTTATTTGTGTTCTTACATGTTTTATACATGTATATATCGTTTTTCGTATGATTTCCTGTACTAACATATTAGCAAGATAGCCAGAGCCAACTTCTATTTTCTACTGTTTTTATGTTTCAGAAAATTTTGAAGACAATATTCGCCAAAAGTCGTGAAAAATCACAGAAGTCGTTTTTTACCCGGAACGAAGACGGAATTCAAAGGAGATACGGAGGCGGGCACCAGGTGACCCCCAGGAGCGGGTCCACCCTAGGCCGTACCTGGTGGGCCATTGGCCCTGTCCATCGCCTCATGCCGCCTCTTCGCCTAAAAGTTCCCTTCAACCCTAAAAATTCGGGGCAGAGAAATTTTCCACGAAATAGATACAGAGGCGCCAACACCTCAAAATGTTAATCTAGGACTTCTGGAGTCCTGCTCCGGCACCCTTCCATTAAGGGGAATCGTCACCGGAGGCCTCTACATCGCCATGATTGCCTCCGGACAGATGCGTGAGTAGTTCATTCCGGGACTATGGATCCATAACAGTAGCAAGAGGGTGTTTTGTCCTCCTTGTGTCACCATGTTTAGATCTTGTGAGCTGCCCTACATGATCAAGATCGTCGTTATGTAATTGATGCATGTTGTGTTTGCTGGGATCTGATGAACCATGATATTATGATTACTTTGTTCATGTCATATTGAGTTGCGTCACGTATATCTTTAGAGAGTTTTGATCTTGTATTGCAATGCTCTCCAGTGTGTACGATTGCCTTGACCAAGTTATTGTATGCACCTCCAAGGGAGGGTTATATGCTAGATAGTGGGTTCATGCCTCCTTTGGATCTTCGTTCGATTGATAGAAACGTTATGGGTGGAGGCTGTGTTGTTGCCACTAGGGAGAAAACAGTGGTGTTCTTGTCTATGGATGAGGATCATTTCTTACATTATGTATTGTTCTTAAGGCATTTGTCTGTTGGACACAAGCAATCACTTCGCTGGTGCAACTTAATACCAGCGAGATTTGATGGATTTCTGTCTCTAGATGGACTTTTAGTAATACATGCTGTCGGTTGGCGGTCTATTTATCTTCACGTAATCCTACAATGTTAAAACTCGTGGACTATATTTCTTAATAATAGTATTGTTATACGTTCAAGATTTCTCAACTGTCCAGCTGTAATTTGTTCACCCAGCATGTTTATTGTTCTTAGGAGAGACACCACTAGCAAAACTATGGCCCTCGGTCCTATTTTCCTCATGGATTACAACCTTGTTTACTTGCTTTCATTATCACTTCCTCGTTGTTTTGTTTTCATTCAATATTCTCCAACCATTCGATACAATTAATTCTCTTGTTTTCAGCAAGACGGGAAGATTGACAACCTTCTCAAAATCTTGAGAGCAAGAGAGATTTTGTGTTTTGTGTGCATGTCCACGCTTGGGTCTCGTCAACAATTTTATTTCTAACACCATGCACAAGCAACCTACTGAGAGACTTTTAAGTTCTACTAGATTGATCACCCTGGTTCCTAACTGGGGGGAAATTTGCTGCTAGACTACATCATACCTTCCTCTTGGGGTCTCCCAATAGGTGTGTGATTTCACGCCATCAAGCTACATTTCCGGCATCGTTGCCGGGGACTTCGAGCTTTTATCTAGGGGAGTTACATACTTCCACTTTCTCTCTTTTGTTTTTTCTTTCTTGATTAGTTTAATTTTATTTAGCTTTGTTTCTCTTATATCAAAAATCCAAAAAATTAGTTCTCTAGTTTTTAGTCTTTTACTTGTTTTGTTAGTTTGCTTTTGCCTTCACCTTGTCTTTATGTCTAAAGAAAACATAAATAAAACAAGGGAAAACAAGGTATGAGTTTGCTTTGTAATCCCTCTCTTGGTTGTTTTTTCAAAGAAGTTACACTTCCTGAACCAATAGCGAGTAAGGAAGAAAATATAGAAAGAGAAGCTATTTGAAGTTTTCTCATTGAAATGAAAATATGATTGGAGTAAACATGACAAACTTTATGAATCAAGTGATGAAGTTGATACATTTGATGAATTTTTTTCTTCTTATGGTGACAATGTGTCTATAAACACCTTGAAGGATGAGTGCCATATTGATGAATGTGATGATCCTATTGATTCTTTTGAAATATTCCTTTTTGATGAAGTTGATGCTTGCTATACTTGTGACCATGATGCCCCTATGAATTATGCTTGTGAAAATGATTTTGATACTTTTATTTATGATAATCCATGCTACGTTGATAAATCTTATAATAATCCTTTATTTATTCCTACTATTGATATGCATGATAGTGAGGAAGTTTCCTTAGAAAATTTATATGATAATGCTCTCGATGATGGTACTATGTTTCTTGATGATATAAATTATAATAATACTAAAAATGGGATTGGATAGGTCTTCAATTTATCTAGAAGGAGTCATGTACCTTTCAAGAGGGATCAATCATCTTGTTATAATATTGCTAAAAGTGGATTGGAAGAGGTCATGATTTTAAATTTTGATCCCACTATTTTGGAGCTTGATATGAATTATGTGCTTGTAGATCATAAAAATATGCTTTGTGTGATAGTTATATTGTTTGTTCATGATGCTACTGAAAATTATTATGAGAGAGAAAAATATTCTTGTAGAAATTTTCATGTTACTAAAACACCTCTCTTTCTATTCGAAGTTTTGAAGTTGATCTTGTTTTACCTTCTTACGCCTTCTTCTATGTGCTTATTTGATTTATTTATTTACAATATTCCCATGCATAGGAAGTGGTTTAGAATTAAATGTGTTCCATATTTTCTTCTTGATGCTCTGTTTTGCTTCAATTCTTATTCTTACGTGAGCATCTTTTATTATTAATGAACCTATTTTTATGTCTATAAAGAAAGAGCTATTGGGAGACAACCCTTGTTACTCTTGTTTTCTCTTTGTTTTGTTTTCTTTTTGTGAGTCTTTGAAGTTGTTACCCTAAACCAACACCTCTTTATCCTTTTATTTCGTTTTTGTGCCAAGAGTAAACTCTATTTGAAAGGAAGTGCAATTTGCTATTTTCTGTCCAGATTTTTATGCTTCACCGAAAAATGTTTATCTCTCAGCGAGACTAAGATAAAATTCTAAAAACAATCAGGCGTCTTCCCCTGGTGGTTATCTAACTTTCACTAGTTGACCACCTTTTTATTGGAGCTACGAAAGTGCCTCAAAAAAATTCATCTTTACAGTCAGTTCTGTTTGTCAGATTTCTGCCTTTCTTTGCATTTGCATCTTAATCTTTTTTATTTTTGTGGTCTATAGGAGTGGGGAGCTTTAAAAGAAGTTGTTCTAGTAGCTAATGTTTAAATTGAGTGTTTTTCTTGTGTTAAAACTAAACCAAGTGGATTTATTTATTTGATGCACTAACCCCGCTAATGAAGATTGTGCAAAGTTTTGTGTGGAGGAAGTTTTCAAGTGTCAAGCTTGGGGATGCCCATATCACCCCAATAAATATGCAATAAGTACAAGCTTGAAAGCTTGGGGATGCAGAAGGCATCCCCTTCTTCATTAACAAAATTATGGTGTCATCTTTTAAGGCACTATATTTTTATTTCTTCACATAATATGTGTTATTCTTGGAGCTTCATTTTATTTTGCTTTCTGTTTTTTTCTTGCTGATCATAATTGTTTGGATCCTAGAATTCTTTGTTTGTGTTTGATATAAACACACTTCATTATGATTTTTTAGAACACTCTAGTTTTCACTCTTATTGCTTTGTGAGTATTCAGTTTTTGCTATTGTCGTTTTTAGGTCTTGTTTTTCTTTCTTATTTTGTTCAGAGCTTGTTTGTTTGCTATATTTAGATATGATTAGCTCTCTCGTATTTATTAAATATTTGTTTAGAGAGTCTTTCAAATTGATTGTTGTTGTTTGGGACGAAAATTGTCATGCATGTGGTAGTTATGTGAGAAGAAACTACATAATCTTGTAGATCATTAAATTGTTTCACTTGAATCATTGATGTAGTTTTAAGATATTAATATGCCTAATGGGTAAACTTGCTGGTTTAGTAAAGTGAAAAAACAATTAATAGTTGGTCTAAAAGCTTGAAACTATGCCACACTTGAATAATCAGTTGAAATTATGATGGTATACGACTTCAATGTGGATAGCAACCTTGATAATTTTCATTATGTCTTGCAAGATCATACCGCTAGTTGGAATCTTTAAACTTGTGAGTTATTTTGATTCAAGTTAAGTTGTGGTTTTCTCAAACTTATACTAACCATATTTGCTAGCATCTACGTTCGTTGGGAGACCCTAAGCAAAATGTATGATGTAGTCCAGTGGAAATATGCCAAATAGGGGTATATCCGGCATTGGCCGAAGGCCGGATTAGCCGGGTGGCCCATAGGCAATGGAGCAAAGTCCGTTGGGCTTCCAAGTAAGCTGACGCACAGGAAGGCGGATTCTAGAAGAACACGGATTACGGCCCTATACGTGGTCCGGCTTGGAGAAGAAGTCGGACGTCTTGCACAACAAGAATTGGAATACTTTCCTTAGACTCCACGTTTTCCTTCATGTAAGCCCTAGTCCGGCTGCATATATAAAGTCGTACAGGAGCCTCCTTAGGGCACGAGATCGAAGACATCGAAACCTAGACTCACATTGTATTCTATATACTTTAGGCTTTAGAACTGATTTAGTGAGATTGTAGGACTAGGGCACCGCCTTTGTTGCGATGTACCGAACATAGGTAAACTTGTGTCCCCGACTATGGAAACTTCCCTATGTTTCCACCCATGATCTACTCAAAGGCTTATGGCACCCCCTGCCATGAACCATACTAATAACACTAGACACCTAATTAAGGAACTAGGGTTTATCGAACCAATAGGACTTCATAGTCTTGGAGAAAGTTTCTTGTTGTATGGCGCGTCAACAAGCATGGAACCTACACAAAAACACAAGCTCTCTCTTGCCCCAACTTCCTGGAAGGTTGTCAATCTTCCGGTCTTGCTGAAAACTAGAGAACTAAAAGTACAGAGTCTTGAAAAGTAAATAAAGTAAAAAAAAAAGAACAGCAAGGAAACAATTATGAAAGTGCTTTAAATAAGGTTACAAATACGAGGAAAATAGGACCGGAGGCCATAGGTTCACTAGTGGTGTCTCTCCAAAGAGAACAAACATGCTGGGTGAACAAATTACAGTTGGGCAATTGACAAATCATGAATGTATAACAATACTATTATGGCGAGATATAGTTCACAGGTTCTAACATTGTAGGCATGATACGTCCAGAATGTATCTCCTTTTCCGAACACTTTTGTTGTTTTTTGCCTCTAAACTTGGGAGTTTTGGATACAACTATCATGGACTAACGTTGTTTTCAGCAGAATTACCTTGGTGTCTTGTTTTTGTGCAGAAAAATCAACTTTTAGGAAATTGCCCGGAAAAGATCCCGAAGTCCTTATTTCACCCGAAGACCCCCCGGAGCTCGAAGAAGAGACGGAGGGGGGAAAGGAGGGCCCCACACCATGGGCTGGCACCCCCTAGGCTGTGCTGCCTGGTGGTGCTGCTGCCCCAGGCACCCCCTCAGGCTCCCCTTTCGACTACATAAGCCACGTAACCTAAAAACATAAGGGGGTTCATCATATTCCAGAGAAACACATCGGAGCACCGCCGCCACCTCAGAACTCAATTCGGGAATCATAAGTTCCTGTTCTGGTGCCCTGCCGGGACGGGGATTCGGAGTAGATCATCGTCATCGTCACTGCCACCACTTCACCTTCAACCATCCATGATTCTGCCATCCCTGTGTGAGTAATCTCCGCTGTAGGCTCAGAGGGATGGAAGGAATTGGATGAGATCGCTCATGTAATAATGCCAGATTGTTAGGGCATAGTGAGTAGTATCTGTTGTTAGCGCTTTATATCGGTGTTGCAACTTGTTGTGCTTAATGCTTTTCACTAGGGCCTGAGTGCCATGATCTCATATCTGAACGTATTATTGTTTCTTGAGTATAATTATGTTTCTTGATCATACCTGCAAGTTGTTTACACATGTCATTGTCTGGAACCCGAGGCCCCAAAGTGACAGAAATTGGGACAACCGGAGGGGATGGCTGTGATGTGAGGATCACATGTGTTCACGGAGTGTTAATGTTTTGCTCTGGTGCTTTATTAAAATGAGAAGCTTAACTAACAGTAGTTTCCCTTTAGGCCCCGTTGCAATGGGCTGGTAGGACGAAAGATGTTGTGCAAGTTTCTCATTGCAAGCACACACGACTAAATTGGACACATTCCTATGTTTTGCCAAGAACTTGGATGCTTTATTATTATCTATCTGCAATGCCCATGTTTTGATTATTATATGAACTATATTATCCATGCAACGCCCGTTCATCCATCCCTATGCCTACATTACGTTAATCCCGCTGCTTCCTACAATTGCTACCGTTGTTATTATTTTACTCCTGCTGTTATTTTACTACTACTATTGCTATAAAACTGTTACCAATGATAAGCTGTTGCAAGCAAGTCTACTTTCAGGTGCAGCTGAACTGACAACTCATATGTTAAGGCTTATAAATATTCTTTGGCTCCCCTTGTGTTGAATCAATAAATTTGGGTTATACTTCCCTCGAAGACTATCGCGATCGCCTATACTTGTGGGTCATCAAGACTATTTTCTGGCGCCGTTGCCGGGGAGCATAGCTTTATTTATTTGCTCACTTGAACGTGATATTGCTAGTTGCAAGCCTTTCATCATGGGTAAAACTCGTGATGGAAAAGTTCCTATATTACCATCCACTACAAGGAGAGGTACAACTTTGAACACCTCTGTTGCTCTTGATTCACCGTTTGTAATGATTAAGCTTCTTACACCACCCCATACTACACACACTGCTACTTCTGCTAAGTCTGGAAATGCTTCTGATACTTTTGATGATGCTTCAACTATGCTTGATGATACTGGTTCACTAGGTCCTTTCCTAGATGCTATAATTGCTAGATCTAAACACATTGAAAACACTGAAATTCCTGTTGAAAATGCTGGTATGCATGTTAATTCACTTGAGAATAGAGAAAGTCCTAGTGATGATCTTGAGGAAACTTACATTGAACTTAATGATGACTTTGTTGAAGAAGTTCAAGCTACTACTAGTGCAAGTGCTATTAAGAGTCTTCTTGCAAGACGTGTTGTTAAATATAAACCTTCTCTTGATGCTAAGTTTGCTACATCTCCCATACACATTAAAGATAAGGATGCTGATTTCTCTCTAGATTTATCTTATGTATCTATTGTTGAGAAAGAACCTTTTTGTGGTACTGAAAATAAAAGTGCTATGGAAAATATGAATGAGCTTTCATCTTTGAGTAGTTTATTTTCTTATGATATTAAGAAATGCACCTACTTTGCTACCAAGATCATCCCTTTCTCATTGAAAGATGAAGCTAAAATTTGGTTTAATAATTTGTCACCTGGATCTATTGATAGTCCTATTGGTTTGGTTAATGCTTTGTTTCAAAAATATTTTCCTGCTAGTGCTCAACATGCTGCTTTGTAGAATATCTTTAACCTTAAGCAAATTGAAGGAGATAAAATGCCTGAATCTTTGTCAAGGTTTTATTCATTAATAAGAGCTAGTCCTGGAAATTCATCACCTAAAAATGAGCTCCTAGATATGTTTTATAATAGACTAACTGTTGAATCTAGGACATACCTAGATAATTGTGTTGGTTGTGTTTTCAGGAAACGAACTCCAGAAGAAGCTGAGGAATTATTGGCTAAAATAGCCAAAAATCATGATGATTGGACTGTACCTGAGCCAACACCAACACCAGAACCAACACCAATACCAACACCCAAGAAGAGGGGAATGATTGAATTAAATGATGAAGTGATGAGGGAAGCCAAGAAATATCTTAAAGAGAGGGGTATTAAACTTGAAGATGTGAAGAATCTACCGCCTATAAAATAATTATGTAATCCAATTCCTCATCCACCCACGGTTTAGGTACACTCTCTCTCCAATATTTTGATAATAGAGATATTCCCTTTTCTAAACCACCTGATCAATGCTTAGATGAAGTTGATAATTATGTTGTTAAGCAAGATAATTTTAATATGAGAATGCAAAATTATTTAATGGAAAACTCTAGAGCTATTGATAATTTGCATGGTATTATTGAGAGAATCTCTAATGATGTTAAAATGCTTGTCAAATATTTTCATATGATTCAAACTCAAATTGATCAACTTACTAAAGTGCAAAAATATTTGTTAGCTAATGCTTCTAGAGAAAAACATGTTTGTGAAATAATTACTAGAAGTGGTGTTTCTACTCAGGATCCCTTGTATCCCGAGGGACATCCTAAAAGAATTGAATAAGATTCTCAACAACCTAAAAACTGTAGTTCTCCTTCTAAGAAAAAGAACAAGAGACATAAAATTGTTGTAGAATCTCTTGAACCTGCTAAAGATCCTAATAGTATATCCATCGTTGATGTTGAAACTGAAAGTGCTAATGATAAAAGTGATGCTTCTAATAAAGAAGAAACTTAAGTTGAACCTGAAGACCAAACTAAAACTGCAAAGTATACTAAGGAGGATTTCATTGCTAATAAACATGGTAATGAGAGAGAACCTTGCTTTTGCCTAATAAGGAACACAAATCAAAGGATGAAGACCATTATAACAAGTTGTGTGAATGGATGAAGCCTTTGATTTTGAAAATTTCTTTGACTGGTGCTATTAAATTGCCTCCTTATTCTAAATATATGAAAGATATTGTCTCTAACAAAAGGAAAATTCCTAATGAGGAAATTTCCACTATGCTTGCTAATTACTCTTTCAATGGCAAGGTTCCAAAGAAGCTTGGAGATCCTCGTATTCCTACTATTCCTTGTTCTATTAAAAATAATTATGTTAGAACTGCTTTATGTGATCTAGGAGCAGGAGTTAGTGGTATGCCTTTTTCTCTCTATAAGAGACTCTCTCTCGAAAAATTGATACCAACTGATATATCTTCGCAAATGGCTGATAAATCAACTACTATTCTTTTTGGTATATGTGAGAATGTTCTTGTTCAAGTGGCTACTAACTGTTTGATATTAATTGACTTTGTTGTGTTGGAAATGCCTGAAGATTATAATATGTCTATTAATCTTGGGAGACCTTTTCTTAACGGGATGTTACTGACTGCAATCAAGGAAAAGTAACTTTTAATGTTAATGATAAAGATCACATAGTTTATTTTCCCAAGAATATTGATAGGAGATATGGTCTAAATTCAGTTGAAAATATTAAGACCATGAAGATTGGAGAATTCTAGTGTCCCATTCCAATGCCACAAAAAGAATATGAAATTATTATGATTGGGACTATGTCTATCAAAGTTGAGGTAACATAATCATTTAGTGATAAGCAAAGTTTTTCTTCATATAAAATTATTTTGGTTACAAGACTTGATCAACTTTGTTAACAAAGTGATTTTGAATGAAGAGAACAATGTTTTCACCACCCACATTTATGTTTTCACTTTGTTTCCCTTTGTTTCCACTAGTCATTTCCCTATTGGAAGGTCTTAGAACCTCTGTAGGTTTGGTTTTGGTTTTGTTTTACACCTTTCTATAATTGTTTTTCTGGTTCTTAATTATTTATTAAATTCTGTAAATTCCTCGAAAATGAATTTTATCTAAAAATTCCAGAAAAATTATACTAAATTTCTACGCAAAAAATGAGGCAGAGAGGCACATGGGGGACCCACCATGCAGGCACACCACTAGGTGACACCGCCTGGCCCCTGGTGGCGCTAGCACATGGTGTGGGGCCCCCTGTCCCTCCACTTGCTCTCCTCCCTGCCAAACACTCAACTCTCTCTCCCAAAATCGAAAATATTCCTGGAACCCGAGCTCTTGATGTTCTTCTTCGTGAATTTCTCGATCTCTTTGCTCAGCCTATCTTTGTTACTGAAATTTGGAGCATTTGCTCTTCGTTATGTGACTCCTTCGATTATCCAAGTAGAATTTTTTTTAGTGGAGTATTTTGGTACTGTAGGTGACAGGTTGTGTGAGCTAGCATGCTTAATTTTGTGAAAATAATTTATGTTTGATGCATGTATAGCCCTCCTACAAGTCTCTATAGTAGTTTCTATCATATAGTTGCTTGAAACCAATTTTTGTGATGATTGTTTAAAATTTCAGAAATGGAGTACAATGTATACCAACTTGACCATCATGAGTTAGAGGTGCATGGGGTCATGCAAGTACACCGAGAAGAAAGAGTATTTCCATCCATTTATCCATGCCATGGATTTATGCATGTTGCGGGAATTTTGCAACATTTCCGCACCCTTGTCTCTAATGCAGGATTGGAACATTTTATTGAGGGTGAACCTACCCAACACATAAAACTAACTATGTCTTTGGTGCAGGATTTCCGTTTCAGCCGGTCCTCGCCTAACCCAATGGTTCATTACAAAATTTATAATAAAGCTGTCAACTTGCCTTTTGATGATTTTTGTGCACTATTAAAGTGCCACAATGGGGATCACGTGGAAAGATAAGAGGGCAGCCCAAACCATTGATGGATCTATATGAAGAAATTTTCCAAGATAGAAGCTTCACAAGAGAGAGTGGTAAAATTCGAGACATTCAACTCCCATCTATTCAATATTTTTTCTATTTTATTGCCAAGTGTGTGCTTGCTAGAAAAACTGCAAACAAGTTATCTGTGTATGATCTAGCTTTTATCTCAGCTGCTTTGAAGCATGATAGGTCTTATAATTTTGGTGCTTTAATTGCTTTCCGTCTCTCCGCTAACCGCGAGAATGGCGGAATTTGTGGAGGTCTGATTGCCTCTCGTTTACTAGCTTTACATGGTGTGGAGCCACACCATTCAGACCTTCAGTTTCCTGTGGAGAGGTTGGATCTTAATTCCATGATACAACATAATTTTTTTTCCTCCTATGCTAACTTGAAAAATTTATCCTATGAAATAACCTTCTCCAAGAAATCAAGGTGGAGAGTGACTAAATCTGATAAAGTAGTCCATTTGCCTGCGCCTATTTTGTTTAACCTTAATGTCAGGGAAGGATGGTCACTCTCGGAGAGTGAATTTGATAAATACATTGAGAAGCATCCCCAACATGTAGAGGACGCTGGAGAGGGGGACGAAAATGATTTCGTCCAGCCCTCCGACACTGCGGTGTTTCCGTACCAGCACCCCGGTCATGATTATGCGCCTGCTGCTTCATCTTCTTCATGGGCTCCTGAGTACGACCATGCTAGGGTCAACCCACCAGCGTGGGGTTACTACCCGCGTCGTGTTTGAACTCCACTTAGGCCAAAATCCTAAGCTTGGGGGAGGCATGCCGACATCACACTCATCTACATATCACATTTTGTCGGGTTTTTTTATATCTACGTTTTCGTTAATTTTGTTTCTTATTTTGTTTTTGCTTTCCAAAACACAAAAGGACAAAATATATTTCTGTTGTTTCTCTTTATTTGCTTCTTTATTTTCTTTTGTTGGTTTGCTTTACTTTATAGTTTCGGTTCAATATTCAAAAATCTAAAAAGATTTTGTTTTGTTTGCTTGTTTCCTTTTGTTCTTGTCTTAAATTTGAAAACCCAAAAATATTTGTTGTTCTTCTTTGGTTTTGTAAAGTTTGCTGCATAGTTCAATAGTCCTCCGTGACTCCGCTGGAGCTTGGTTATCATTTTATATTATTCAATCCACACGAGTGAAGAGCAATAATAAAGATTTACGATAATTCAAGTTGTGGTGAGAGGCTGGTATGAAATCTATTTATTTTCATTTTTGTACATATACTCATCTATGTGGACATGCTTAGTTTGTTCGTGTAAGGTGTATGTTATTTAATAAATGCTTGGTAGTTCGTGCTCTCCCATGATTAGTTCCAGCTTATTAATATTAGGTAGCATGTCGTATAAATGTTTGCTTGCATTGTTTTATTCATAGAAGGGTATGAAATTGTGGTATCTCCCTCTGAATGTTTCGCCTGAATTGACTTAGCACATGCTCACGCATGCATAAGACTAAAAACAAAAATTCAATTAAGCCTCTATTATTTATTTTGCCTCAAAGTATTTGTATCACTTTTATGCCCCTGTTAATTGTTCTGTCGCAAGTATGATTATGACAGTTATTGCTCTCTAGATTGTCGCTCCCGGTCTATTGCTAGCCTTCACCTGTACTGAGTATGAGCTCTACTCGTGCATCCAACTCCCAAAACCAAAGTTTTCCAAACATGTCCACCATACTTACCTATATGTGGTATTTCACCTCCACTCCAAGTAAATTTTCATGTGCTACCTTTAAAACCTTCAAAACATTTCTCATTTTGTGACACTATTTTAACTCATGAGGAAGTAGTAGTTGGGTTTGTTAACTTCCATATTAATTGAGTAACCTTACTTGCATGCTTCGTCTTCTCGTTATTAATTTTGCAAAGAGATGGTTAGACCATTATAACATCAAAAGCTAATAATAAATAGGAACTCCTCCATGGTATGAGATTGTTGGCAGGCACCCGAGGATTCAGTTAGCCATGGTTTGCGAAAACAAGGTGGGGAGGAGTGTCATACTATATAAAGAGCATGCTATAAATTCTTAATATATATAACTCGGAACCGCTCTCAACTTGTTTAGTATGGAAGATAACAAGGACTCTATTACCATTCTTTGACATGGACAATCACCTCCCAAAAATCATTTTACTTCTGTTTATAAAATAAAAAGCTCTCGCACATGTCAATCCCTGCTTCCCTCTGCAAATGGCTTTTCTTTTACTTTTACGCTAAGTCTTCACCTTCTCACTTTATGCACCTTCTTGAGAGTATGTCTACCATTCTTAGTTTAATGTGCTTGTCCTAGAACACGGTTGATTGTGGTATAACTTTGATGCTTGTATCTTTGATATATTTAATTCTAGTCTCCACTTGAACCTCATAGGTGCCCTTGCATTTATTTTTTGCTCGATTATTAAGGGAAAGCGAGATACCACTTTATCATATCTTATTATGAACATTGCAATCCTGCAGATTGATATAATTCATGTTGTTTATTATCAGTGTGTTGGTATCTTTTCATGGTTTGCATAACTATTAGGTGACTTTATTTGCATACTTCTTATTATGAATTGCCTAAGCACGTGATCATATAGTGAGAATATTTACATCATATGAAACAAATGTGTTCATAAAAGTTCTTTTATCGCACTCAGTTGTTAACTAAATTGCTTGAGGACAAGCAATAAGCTAAGCTTGATGGGAGTTGATACGTCCAAAACGTATCTCCTTTTCCAAACACTTTTGCGGTTGTTTTCCTCTAAACTTGTGAGTTTTGGATACAACTAACACAGACTAACACTGTTTTCAGCAGAATTACCTTGGTAACTCGTTTTTGTGCAGAAAAATCAACTTTCAGGAAATTGCCCGGAAAAGATCCCGAAGTCCTTATTTCACCCGAAGACCCCCGGAGCCAGAAGAAGAGCCGGAGGGGGCAAGCAGGGGCCCACACCATTGGTTGGAGCCCCCCTAGGCCGTGCGGCCTGGTGGTGTGGCTGCCCCAGGCACCCCAACGGGCTCCCCTTTCGACTACATTAGCCCCGTATCCTAAAAACATCGGGGGGTTTGCTATATTACAGAGAAACACACCATAGCTCCGCCGCCACCTCGAAACTCAATTCGGGGATCAAAAGTTCTTGTTCTGTCGCCCTACCGGGACGAGGATTTGAAGGAGATCGCCGTCATCATCATCACCACCACTTCTCCTTCAACCATTCATGATTTACCCATCCATGTGTGAGTAATCCCCGCTGTAGGCTGAGAGGGATGGAAGGGATTGGACGAGATCATTCATGTAATAATGCCAGATTGTTAGGGCATAGTGCCTAGTATCCGCTGTTAGTGCTTTATATCCTTGTTGCAACTTGTTATGCTTAATGCTTGTCACTAGGGCCTGAGTGCCATGATCTCAGATCTGAACATATTATTGTTTCATGAGTATAATTATGTTTCTTAATCATACCTGCAAGTTGTTTACACATGTCATTGTCCGGAACCCGAGGCCCCAAAGTGACGGAAATTGGGACAACCGGAGGGGATGGTTGTGATGTTAGGATCACATGTGTTCACGGGGTGTTAATGCTTTGCTTCGGTGGTTTATTAAAAAGAACACCTTAGTTACGAGTAGTTTCCCTTGAGGCCCCGCTACAACGGGCTGGTAGGACAAAATATGTTGTTCAAGTTTCTCATTGCAAGCACGTACGACTAAATTGGAATACATGCATATGGTTTGCCTAGAACTTGGATGCTTTATTATTATCTATCTGCAATGCGCATGTTTTGATTATTATATGAACTATATTATACATGCAACGCCTGTTCATCCATCCTTATGCCTACAGTACGTTAATCTTGTTGTTTCCTACAATTGCTACCGCTATTATTATTTTACTCCTGCTGTTATTTTACTACTACTACTGCTATAAAACTGTTACCACTGATAATCTGTTGCGAGCAAGTCTACTTTCAGGTGTAGCTGAACTGACAACTCATCTGTTAAGACTTATAAATACTCTTTGACTCCCTATGTGTCGAATCAATAAATTTTTGTTTTACTTCCCTCGAAGACTGCTGCGATCCCTTATACTTGTGGGTCATCAAGGCAGGTTGGCTATCTGGCATGCATCCATATCTAAAAGTCCACCTCAAGAAAGCTATCGAGAAAATCTATCTAGTATTAAGTTGCAGCAACAAAGTGATTGCTTTGTGTGCAACAGACAAATGCATTCAGAGCAATACGTAATGTAAGTAGTGCTCCTCGTCTGTAGACAAGAGCACCGTTGTTTTCTCCCTAGTAGCAACAGCACATCCCCCATCTCTCACATTTCTGTCACTCGACCACAGATTTAAGGGAGGCATGAACCTACCATCTAGCATATAAACCCTCTCTTGGAGGTGAAAACAAGTACGTGGCCAAGGTAATCATGAACACGGAGAGCATTGCAAGATAAGATTAAAACTCTCTACGAATATAAGTGAAGCAACTCAGACTAGACATGCACAATTACATGACGGTGGTCTCGATCATGTGAGGCAGCTCACGAGACTCTAAACATGGAGGCATAGGGGAGAGAACAACCATCTAGCTACTGCTATGGACCCGTAGTCCTGAGATGAACTGCTGACACATCCGTCTGGAGGCGATCATGGGCCCACCAGGCGCAACCTAGGGTAGGGTCGCCCCTAGCACCCCTGGCTTCCCTTCGGCTCTTCTTTGGACTCCGTCTTTGTTCCGGGTAAAAAACGATCTCCGTGAATATTCAACCCTTTCCGAGAATATTTATTTAAGAACTTCTCTAAACTAGAAAAACAACAAAAAACAACTGGCCCGGGGCATCTCGTTAATAGGTTAGTTCATGAAAACATCCGGAAAACGATAGAGAACACGTGGAAAACAAAAGGTATTGGGTAGAAAACAAGCATGGAGCATCAAAAACTATAGACATGTTTGCAACGTATTAGCATCCCCGAGCTTATCTCATGCTCGTCCTCGAGTGGGTAACTGATAACAAAATAATTTCTGAGATGACATGAAGCCAACACAATCTTGATCAACGTTATGTAAAAGCATTGCAAACTGAGATCAAAGTACTTTAACAAAGGCATGATAAATATTATTTGAACTAATGTAAACTTAGCAACTATGTTGCACATGAAAAGTAACCCGAATAAATGACAATGAAAAAAATGCATTCAAAGTGATATGTTTGTTTCAATCATAAATAAAAACATAATAAAGTGGTATCCAGCATGTACATCGTGTGGTAGCTAAACATAAATGCCAGGATACGTTCAAAGTTTAAAGGGTGACTATATACAAATAATTTGAGAGCAAGCAATACCACAATAATGAATCAATCAATAATAAATTTTGGGACAATGCACATTATAGTCAGAATGACAACTATGCTCTCTTAACTGGTTCATAAAGTAGGAAGATGGAAACTCATCGTGAAAGCAAAAGAACGGCCCTTTGTAGAGGGAAGCAGTGATTACTCATGTGCTGGAGCTTTTTATTTAATAAAACAGAGGTATTTAAAATATATGTTGAGAGAGGTGTATGTCTATGTAAACGAATGATATCAAATGAATTATCATATTTTCATGTTTAATGGCTTCAAGAGCGGCTCCCATAGGAGAATCATAACATTCCCATGTCTCCTTTGTTTGCACAAGCTAAGTTCATGATTTCTCAAGTCCATAGTATGAGGATATTTAACGTTATTATTGTAGCTAACTTTGGGTTGGGCACCCAGATGCCTGCTCTTTTTGCAAAATTAAGGACTAGCACATTATTCATGCTAGTCAGGTGTGAAGCCATCAAACATGAAAGCATAATAAAGCGTTCAATACTTCCTCATGAGCTAAAACAGGAACACAAATCAGGTTAATAATTTTTAAGGTTTAAAGGTAACACACGAGAAATTTACTTGGAGTGGCGTGATGGAGTATAGACACACGCTCGTTGGGAGACCCCAAGCGCAAGGTGTGAAGTGTGCAACAGCAAGTTTTCCCTCAGAAAAGAAACCAAGGTTGAATCGACCAGTAGGAGGAAGAACCACTTCTGAAGGTTGATGCAGCTGAGATGGCAGGGCGCACTACTGGTTCAGCAGCAACGTGGAACCTACACAACACAATCAAATCACTTTGCCCCAACGAAGCTGTGAGGTTGTCCATCTCACCTGTTTTGCTGAACACAAAGAGTTTAAACGTATGGTGTGGAAAACAGTAGGAACAGTACGAGAGCAGTATGAAAGCAGTAGGTGTTTTATCAGTATGAGGAAAAATGACCAGGGTCCACAGTTCACTAGTGGTGTCTCTCCGTGAAAGATAAATAACATGTGTGGTGAACAAATTACAGCTGGGCAATTGATAGAAATGAAGGCTGCACCGTAGTGCATATGCATGACATAAAGATTACTATTTGATTCATGTGGGCATTACAACAAATTACATAGACCGTTATCCAAATGCATCTATGACTAAAAATCCACCCTCCGGATATCATCCGAACAAACGTTTGGTATTAAGTTGCAAGCAACAGATAATCACAGTAAGCAAAGTGTGTAATGTAAACAACAACATCATCCTTAGACAAAGCATTGTTGTTTTCTCCCTAATAGCAATAGCACATACTCCATCTGTCACGTTTCTGTCACTCGAGAACAGATGAAAAGGAGGCATGAACCCACTACCGAGCATAAATACTCCCTCTTGGAGTTACTAGCATCTACTTGGCCAGAGCGTCTACTAATAACGGAGAGCATGCAAGATCATAAATAACATATGCATGAAGATAACATGATAGATTGATAATCAGAAGACATAACATTCAACATTCATCAGATCCCGACAAACACAACATGTAGCATTACATAAAGATGATCTTGATCATGATAGGCAGCTCACAAGATCTAAACATGAGGTACAAAGTGGAGAAGACAACCATCTAGTTGCTGCTATGGACCCGTAGTCCAGGGATGAACTACTCACGCATCACTTCGGAGGAGGGCATGGTGGTGTAGACCCCTCCGGTGATGGTTTCCCCCTCCGGTAGGGTGCCGCGGAGAGCTCCAGAACCCTTCCGATCTCGGAATGACGGTGACGGCAACCTTGGGTGTTTCTCGGATAAAACTGGGATCCTCCTAGGTTTTTTGTCTCGGTGGGATTAAATAGGCGAAAGGGCAGAGGCGGTGGAGGCCTAGGGGCCCACACCACCCCCCGGCACGACCAAGGGGGGCGTGCCGCCCTATGGTGTGGGACCCCTGAGGCCTCCCTCCGGGTCTCTTCGGGACTCCATAGAACCTTCGGGAATTCTAAGACTTCCGGGCTTTGAATTTTCTAATTCCGAGAATATTTCCAGAACAACTTTTTTGAAACTAAAAACAGCAAAAAACAGAGAACTGGCTATGTGGCATCTTGTCAATAGGTTAGTCCAATAAATCGATAAAAATGACATGAAGTGTATAGCAAACATGTGAGAAACAATAAGAAAACAACATGGAACATTAGAAATTAGGGATACGTTTACGACGTATCAGCATCCCTAAGCTTAGTTCCTACTCGTCCTTGAGTAGGCAAAACGATAAAAACACATAATTTCTGAGGTGACATGCTACCAACATAAACTTGATCATCCATAATGTAAAAGCATATTTAAGCTAAGATCATAGAACTTTAACACAATAATGATAGATATAACTTTAATAATAAAGCATAGCAATCACTTTGCATCATGAGAAGTAACTCAAATAAAAGATCATGAATAACAATGGAAAAAAATATATACGTTTGTTTGAAGTTTAGAGAAAACATGTCAAAGTGATATTTCGCTAGTCCTTAAGAGTGGGGCAAAACATAAATGCCCGGACACCTTCAAAGTTCATGAGGAAGAATAGAACAAATAATTAGAGAACACGCAATAACACATCATGAATCAATTAATAATGTTTCTAGGACAAATGCACATAAAACTCAGAATGGCAAAAATGCTCTCTCAACCGTGCATAAAGTTAGAATATGGAGACTCAACATAAAAGTAAAACAAAGGCGCTTCGCAGAGGGAAGCATGGATCACTCATGTGCTAGAGCTTTTATTTTATTAAATAGAGGTATTGAAAGCATTTTTTTAGAGAGGTGTATGCTTATGTCAACGAATGGTAAACAGAAAATACAGTTCGTCACAAGCCAACTAGACTTCACAAGAGCGGCTCCCATAGAAGGACGCATCTGGTTAGAAGGTCATCCCTCTTTCTATTTTGTTTACACAATTATGCTTTGACTGATAAATCAGGGGCAAAAAAAGTGCAGAGAATTTGTGTTATTAATTTGGGGCTGGGCACCCCGCTATCAGCTCTTGTATCATTGGATAAGCAGATGAAGCCACTAGTCCAGGGTGTGAAAGTCCAATCAACAAGTGAGATAAAGATTCTCTATTACGTCCTCATGAGCTAAAACAGGAGTAATTTTGAAAGTTCTAAAGGTAACACATGAGCAATTTACTTTGGAGTGGCGGTTAATTACCACATGTAGGTAGGTATGGTGTACACAATGGGAAAACTTTTGTTTTTTGGAGTTGGATGCACGAGTAGAGCTCATATTCAGTACATGTGGAGGCTAGCAAAAGACTGGGAGCGACAAATCAAGAGATCGTAAGAGCCATAATCATGCATAACGACATAAACATCATTAATAAAAGCATAAGTGGTACCACAAACTCAAAAACTAAATTATCATATAGGATATTCGAGGCTGGTTCATATTCATAAACATGGTGTGAGCATGCGCCAAGTCAACCAAATAAAACATTCAAAGGAGAACACCACAAATTTATGCTTCAATATGACAAGAACAACTCATGATTTTTCAATGGAACATCAAACACTCTCAGCTATTTGATGCTAATAATGCTACTCAATAACCACAAGTCTTTAAAACTAAAATAACATCTAGCATGATATGAAAAAGTTCGAGCCATAGTCTATACAAGCTTCTACTTGCACCGTTAAAAATTCTACCTCAAGAAGCAATTTCTTTTCCCAAGAAGCACCATACAAATCATGCTTTAACAAAAAAACTCTCTAAATACTACTGAAAGAAAACATGAGAGGACTCACATAACTCTACTAAGACTTACAGGTCTGAATAAGAGATGCAATGAAAACAAGAGCTAAACAAGATTTTTGCAGCAACTAGAATAAAAACTAAGAATACTAGTAGAAAGTATTCAAACAAAAAAGCGGAGCGTGTCTATATCCCAAACAAAAAATGCTAGGATCCAACTATGATATTGCAGAAAGGAAAACAAAAGAAAAACAAACAGACGCTCCAAGTAAACTTCATATGATGTGACCGGATAAAAATATAGTTTCACGAGAAGTGACCTGATAGATAGTTGATGAAGAAGGGGATGCCTTGGGCATCCCCAAGCTTAGATGCTTGAATATTCTTAAAATATTCTTTGACCTTGCACTCTTCTTGATCACATATATCACCTCTTCTCTTAACCCTTGAAAACTTCCTTCACACCACACTCAAACAGTAATTCGCATTAGAGGGTTAGTGAAACAATTAAAAATTCATTGGTTCTATATGTCACAAGTGCTATTTGTAATTTTAAATATTAGCTACAGCCGCTGGTGTTTTGTGAAGTAAAGAAACCCAGTTAACATCGCAAAAGAGCAAATACAAGAAAAATGACAGAATCTGTCAAAACCAGAACAGTCTGTAAAAACGATTTTTTTCGAGGCACTTACGTTGCTCAGATAGAAAAACTTAAAGAATGAAAAATTTGCAAAATTATCTGAGTAATATGCTCAAAAAACTTCAGATCATTACGATCTTCCAGGATTTTATACGATTTTTTACGGTAGACGGCAGAAATCTGTTTCCTGCGCAGAAACTCGGAAACCAACTCCAACTCTCGTCGAAAACCTTACTTGGCACTACTAAAACATGAAAAGAAAGATACAAAGGATTTTCTAAAGAATTAAACAAACCCGTGAATCAAATAAAACAGAGAAAAACAAAGCAAAAATGAAACCATGGGTTATCTCCCCAGAAGTGCTTTTCTTTAACGCCTTTTAGCTAGGCCCAGAAAAGTGGATTCACGTGTTTTCAAGTGAAGAAAATGCTCACATAAGAAATATGAATTAAGAAAAATAGAGCATCAATAATAAATTATAAAACAAATTTAAGTATAAACCATTTCTTATGCATAGGAATCTTGTAAAGAAATAAATTAAAGAAGCTCAAACTAGAAATCAGGGGAAGGTAAAACAAGAGCAACTTCAAAACTTTCAAAAAAAAGAGGGGTGTTTTAGTAACATGAAAATTACCACAACCATCAAAGCGTGAAGAGATATTACAAGTCAAAAACCAAATGTTCATCAAGGTTAAAGGTGAATTTGTATATAGTCAGAACATCATGAGAGCATGCGCCAAGTCAATCCAGATAAATCATTCAAAGGAGAATACTACAATACCATGCTTCAGTATGAGGAAACAGCACATGATTTAATTTCAATGGCACATTAAGCACTCTCGGATATTTTAGACTAGTCATGATACATCATATACTACTAAGCACACAGCTAAAATAACATCTAATATGACATGCCAAAGCCTAAGTCATAGTCAAAACAAGCTTCCTATTGCACCACTATAAGCATGAAACATTTTACTCTTCTCCAATACCAATCAACTTATTTGAAACAAATATCAAATAAAATAATTACAAAAGACCAGAGAGCTTATCATATATAGCTGAATAAAACCAACAAGCTCCGAACAAAATTTGAATGAAAAACAAGAGCTAAATGCAATACTAGCAAAAACTGAACAATCACAAAGCAAAAAGAATGAAAACTAGAGTGTTCTAGGCAATAAAAATGGAGTGTGTTTCTCTCCAAAAAAAAACTTCTAGGACCCAAACATACACTACATCAAATAAAACAAGAATATCATGTGAAGCAATAAAAAATATAGTGTTTTGAAATAAACCTGATATTTTTGCTGATGAAGAAGAGGATGCCTTGGGCATCCCCAAGCTTTGACACTTTTACTTCTTGGATATGTCTTGGGATGACATGGAATCCACAAGCTTGAGATCCAAGAATAACACATATCATGTGAAGCAATAAAAAATATAGTGTTTTGAAAGAAACCTGATATTTTTGTTGATGAAGAAGAGGATGCCTTGGGCATCCCCAAGCTTTGACACTTGTACTTCTTGGATATGTCTTGGGATGACATGGCATCCCCAAGCTTGAGATTTTGTTCATCCTTCATCTCATCATATCATACTTCTCTCCCTACACTTGAAAACTTGCTCCACCTAAAACTTCTCACAATCTTCATTAGCAACGTTAGTGCATAAAAATAATAAATCCACTTGGTTCAGTTTCAACACAAGTCTAACAATCAATTTAAAACATTAGATACTGTCACAACTTAATTTAAGTCTCCCCCCACCCCAAAAAAACAAAAATAATCTCAAAAGAAAAAGATTAAAAGACAATTACAAATATTGGCACAAATCTGTCAAAACATAACAGCTGGTAAAGATGATTTTTTTTCTTCCGAAAATCTTCTTTTGCTCAAATAAAAAAGTGAGAAACTAATGAATATTAGATAACAACCAGGGGCATGTTTCTTATTTTTTCAAAGAAATCCGACGTTCTGGCTGAGAAAAATAATCTTTTTGGTAGCAGCAGGGAAATCTGTTTCAGGATAGCAATTTCGCCAAATCGCACAACCTCTCTATTAGAGGTTACTCTTGGCACAAAAACAAAAAAAAGGTTGTTACAGAGGTAAAATTTCCAAGAAAAAATAAAAACAAAAGAAAACACAAAGGGAAACAAAGTTGGTTGCCTCCCACGCGCGCTTTTCTTTAACGCCTTTTAGCTAGGCATGAAGAATGAATCAAGTATTATCATTCAATTTGAGGAGCTCGAACTCATCATGGAGGCATTGTATTTTACACACAAAAGGTTAATAATCTACTCTCTCTCTTCTCTTTTAGGTTTACTACTTTCACCAAAGAGATTCTTTGAAACAACCCAACCAAAATTTTCCTCTAATTCCTCAGACATTGCTAAAAGTTTGAATGGTATAGGGATGTTAATTTCATTTTCATATTCATTTTTCCCTCGTATATTATTCTATAAATATCTAAAGTTTTCAAAGTATGATTGATGGCAAGACCGAAGCCAAGAATCTTATAACGAACAAAAACTTATCTAGCTTCTGTAGCAATGTCATTAAATTCCAGGAGTAAAGCATTCAACACAAAATCCCTTTCTTTTCTCCTTTCTTCATGCCATCAAGTTTAAGAAACATGTGTTGTATAATAGGACTGAGGTTGGCAAACCTAATTTCTATCATGGCAACCAAAGAAGCTACATCAGTCTCGTAGTTATGGGCAAGTTTAACTACAGGTTTAGCATTAAAATCACGAAGCCCATTAACATGGTTAAATAATTCTTCAATATTGTTTCTTCTAGTAATGAATCCACTTCCTACCTTCACAACTTTCATAAAAAAATTAGGGGTAGACATCTTAGCTAAAAACAACAAAAACTAACGCGAAGACGAAAACTAAATAACAAGACAAATAAAAGACTAGAAACTAGAGAACTAATTTTTTGGGGGGTTTTGATAAAGAGAAAACAAGACTAAACAAAAGTGAACTAAGCAAGAACAAAACAAAATAAAGGGAGTGGAAGTTTGAGACTCCCTTGTAGCAAGCCATAAGTCCCGGGTAATGGCGCCAAAAAAATTACTTGATGCTCATGTGATCACTCGCTCATTGAGAGACCCCACGCGGAAGGTATGATATAGTCTAGCGGAAATTTCCCCCAGTTAAGAAACCAGGATTTATCGAACCAGTAGGACTTTGTAGTCTTGGAGAAGGTTTCTTGTTGTCTGGGGCGTCAACAAGCGTGGAACCTACACACAAACACAAACTCTCTCTTGCCCCCAACTTTCTGGAAGGTTTTCAATCTTCCGTGCTAGCTGAAAACTACAGAATTAAATGTATAGAGTCTTGAAAAGTAAATAGAATAAAAATAGAACAGCAAGGAAACAATTATGAAAGTGCTTTAAAGAAGGTTCCAAATATAAGGAAAATAGGACTGGGGGCCATAGGATCACTAGCGGTGTCTCTCCAAAGAAAACAAACATGCTGGGTGAACAAATTGAAGCTGGGAATTGACAAATCATAAACATATAACAATACTATTATAATGAGATATAGTTCACGGGTTCTAACATTTTAGGCATTATGTCAAGGCATATGGACCGCTACCCAACATGCATCCCTATCTAAAAGGCCACCTCAAGAAAGCTATCCAACAAATTTCTCTGGTATTAAGTTGCAGCAACGAAGTGATTGCTTTATGTGCAGTAGATAAATGCATTAAGAACAATACGAAATGTAAGCAATGATCCTCGTCCGTACACAAGAGTACATTGTTTTCTCCCTAGTAGCAACAAGACATCCCCTATCTGTCATGTTTCTGTCACTTGAGCACAGATGTAAGGGAGGCATGAACCTACCATCTAGCATATAAACCCTCTCTTGGAGGTGAAAAAAAACTATGTGGACAAGACAATCATAAACACCAGAGAGCATTAAAAGAGAAGATTAAAATTCTCTAAGAATATAAGTGAAGCATCTCAGATTGGTATGAACAAAATAATCATAATCTCATGGTTCATCGGATTCCAGCAAACACAACATGCACAATTACATAACGCTGGTCTTGATCATGTGAGGCAGCTCACGAGACTCTAAACATGGAGGCATATGGGAGAGAACAACCGTCTAGCTACTGCTACGGACCCATAGTGCCGAGATGAACTACTCACGCATCTGTCTGGAGGAGATCATGGCGATGTAGAGGCCTCCGATGATGATTCCCCTCTCCGATAGGGTGCTGGAAACAGGGCTGCAGAAGCCCTAGATTGGACTTTCGAGGTGACGACGCCTCTCTGTATGTTTTCGTGGAAAATAACTCTGTCCCTAATGTTTTTAGGGTTAAAGGAAATTTATAGGCAAAGAGTCGATGAGAGGGGTGGCCAGGGTCCTTAGGGGCCGCGCCTAGCACGCCCTGGCCCCCCTTCGGCTTTTCTTTGTACTTCGTCTTCGTTACGGGTAAAAAAATATCTCTGTGGATTTTCAGCCCTTTCTGAGAATATTTATTTAAGAACATTTTTTAAATAGAAAATAGCAGAAAATAACAATTGACCTGGGGCATCTCGTTAATAGGTTAGTCTATGAAAACATCCAGAAAACAATAGAAAACATGTGGAAACCAAAACGTATTGGGTAGAAAACAACCATGTAGCATAAAAAATATTGATGTGTTTGCAACATATCATTGTGGATTTCCCTTTCTTACCTCGAGAGTAGGTGCATACTTCGCCGGTACATCCAAACCCCGTGGGGAGGTCTTCATCATGTTCTCCTACACATAGGACCATATATCTTCCTCAAAACAGGAACCATACCTACGTATCACGGAATTTCAATAGCCGTTCCGAGATATAATGCCATACAACATTCATCTATATTATGTTACTTGATGACATGCTTCATTGTTATATTCAGTTTGATACATCAAAGATTTTATTATGATTTATAAGTACTAAAAGTGTGATGATTCATTGTAATATAGAATGCTTCCCCTACCAGTGAGTATTTAAAAGAGCCCAAAGAGACCACGAAAAGAGCCCAAAGAGGCCAAAAAGGAAAGATCCCAAAGAAGATAAATGAGATAAAATATAAAAGAACCACGGAGGCCACTAAAGAGAGAGAGAGGGCGGCATCATTACTATTCTTTATTCCACACTTGTGCTTAGCACCTATACTTCAGTTTGGAGAGAGTTTTCTTATTATGACTTGTATAACTATGTGGGGATCCATAAATTATAGAACTTGGACTATATATTCCAATGACGAGGCTCCTCAAAAGTGATCTAGGTCTTCGTGAGCAAGCAAGTTGGATGCACCCCCGCTATTTCCATTGGATAGATTTCATACACTTTTAGGTCTATGTGCATATGTTGTGTGGCAATCACTATTCCTTGTATAGTTTTTATTATAAGACTTCCTCCTGTCTAATGATCACTTTCAGTTATGTGAAACTTTCTTTCATTGACCATCCAAACCCCCTATAATGTTCTCTTAGCCATAACATCCTGGTGCTATAAACAAATGCTAAACGCTTACTCTTTTTAGTGCACAAACAACAAGATAATTTTCTACGTGCATATTGTTATCAATTGACTTGATCATAACAAAAATTATTGTGAGTGTTTGATGCGTTGGATGATTATATTATTTTTCTTGATGCTTAAATCATTTTTAATATACCTTGCACGGTAGATGGTCTTTTATTACTGATTCATTGAAAGTTTTTTTACTTTAGTTTTCCTAATGGTTTGTGCATTACTTTTTCTTTTTTTCAAGAACATGCCTAAGCATGTCATGACATTAAGGGGGGGAATACAGCAGGTTGTTGTTACAGACTACCAGCTAAAAAACAGAAATAAACTACGAGGCTACTCCTCACGTCTGCCCGCTCTCTGCCTGGCCGCAGCCCAAAGACTAACATCCTCTATAATCCTACTAGCGACCATCTGCTCCGTAGAGATAACGCGCTCAAAGTGTCTATTGTTGCGCTCTAACCACAAGCGACGACAACACGCTACACTCAGCGTTGCGAGCTCGGTCCTTTTTCTCCTAGGTGAGCAGCCCGCCAGACTAGACCACCACCCTCTGAGCGTGGCGTCGTGAAGCGGAACAAACCGCGACAGCTCGAACTTGTGAAGTACCGTATACCAGATAGAGCGCGCCGTGGGACATTGCATCAGGAGATGATCGATGGATTCGGCCACCTGATCGCACAGAGGACAAGCAGCAGGCCCGTTCAACCTTCTCGCCAAGAGTCGATCTCCCGTCCAGCAACGATTTCTCAGAGCGAGCCATAGGAACAACTTCTCCTTAAGTGGCGCCCAGCTGCTCCATAGAATGGCCGCAAAATCGGCCTTTGTTGAGCCCAGCCAAAGGCCATTGTAGGCCGTTTTAGCAGAGTACGTCCCACTGGCAGCAAGCAGCCATCTGAATTCGTCGGGGGCGTCCGAGAGAGGGGGGCCTGGCTGAGCTCCTGCCATAATCCAATGAACTGGACGATGGCCTCTATGCCACTGATGCCGCGGATAGTCTCGATCCACCTATTATTCAGAAGTGCCTGCTGAACTGAGAGATGCAGGGCACTCTTGGGCGAAACGAGCCGCACTAGCGCCGGAGCGATGTCGGCGGCACATTGCCCATTGATCCAGCGATCGAACCAGAAGGAGGCCGTCCGGGCCGTTGCCGATGGTGCATTTTATCGCCCCACGCGCGAAGGATTCAGCGTTCTCTGTCAGATTGAACTGAAGACCAGACCAGGCGTGAAGGGGTCCTGTTTTCTCCAGCCATCGCCATCGGATCCGCAACGCATCATTGAGCATGCGCAAATTGTGGAGTCCAAGGCCTCCCACGCTTTTTGGCATGCAGACCAGATTCCAGGCGACCTTACAGCTGCCGCCCCTGGCGTCCTCGGCTCCTCGCCAGAAAAAACGCCTTCAAATTTTATTGATCGTCTTCAGCACCCACGGCGGCAGATCCAAGGATAACATGTGATAAACCGAGAGCATCATGAGCACTGATGAAATGAGCACCAGCCGCCCGCCCTCGGTAAGCAGGGAAGTGCGCCAGGATGCCAGCCGCCGTGACAACTCGTCGATGAGAGGTTGCCAGTCGATCTTCCGCAGGGCTCTGGGTGAGAGGGGGAGCCCCAAGTACTTGCATGGGAATGCCGTCGTCGGACAAGGGAATGCCCCCGCAAGAGTGGCCATGTTCACGTCCTCGCAGCGGGTCGGCATCATCGCGCTTTTGGTCATGTTCGTGCGAAGGCCGGACGCGTCCCCAAAGCACTCAAGCAGGCGGTGGGCAGCAGCTAGTTCTTCCATACAAGGCCGGAGAAACATCGCAACGTCGTCGGCGTACAAGGAGAGGCGGTGCCTGATGCCCCAACGAGTGAGAGCAGTGAAGAACCCAGCCTCTTCTGCCTTTTGAAAGACGGCTGTGAGAACATCCATGACTATGATGAAGAATTGCGGCGAGGCTGGGTCACCTTGTCTTAATCCACTGGCGTGGAAGATCTGCTCGCCCGGAAAACCGTTAACCAGTACCTTGGTATTCGCAGAAGCCAGCGAGGTGGCCACCCAGGAGCGAAATTTTGCTCCGAACCCGCGCCTCTCCAGCACTTCGAGGAGAAAGGGCCAAGAGAGGGAATCGAACGCGTGTGCAATGTCAAGTTTGAGGAACAGGGCCGGGATGCGCCTCCGATGAAACGTCTTGAGCGATTGATTAACCAGCATGAAGTTATCTTGGATCGTGCGCCCTTTGATGTACGCACTTTGATTAGGTGCCACGAGCTCATGGAGTTTGGGGGCTAGCCGGTTCGCGAGCGCCTTCGAGAAAATTTTTGCGACGCTGTGCAGGAGACTGATCGGGCGAAAGTCCTGTATGTCCGTAGCCCCGGGCCTTTTTGGTAGCAGGGTGATGAACGCGCTATTCAGAGATTGAAAGCTTCTGCAATCTGAGCGTGTGAGGTGGCGAATGACTCTCAGTAGATCGTCCTTGATGATAGGCCAGCAGCAGCGGTAGAAACGAATCGTAAAGCCATCGGGGCCAGGCGCCTTGTCAGGTGGTAAGTCCATAATGGCCTCGAGAATTTCCTTCTCCGTGAAGTCGTCATCCAGCTCGGTGAGGTCAACCGTAGGAAAGTCGAGAGAATCCAGATTGAGCGTGGCAGAACGGGGCTTTGGCGTACCAATAAGATCTTCAAAGAAGGTAGTACTGATCTCATTCATGCCTTGTTGCGTAGTGGCAATGTTACCATCGCGGGACAACTTGAAGAGGTGATTTCGCCGTCTGCGGTTGCTAGCGTGGGAGTGGAAATAAGCTGTGTTGGCATCCCCTTCTTGGAGCCAAAGTAGCCTTGAGCGTTGCCTAGCAATGGTACGCTGCAGAGAGGATAGCCCGAGAAGACGTTTCTTTAGTTGCTTCCTGAGCCAGCTTTCACCAAAAGATAGCGATCTGCGGTCCTGGGCAATGTCCAGCTGCAGTATGATTTCGTTCGCAAGCATGAGCTGCTGCTTGATGTTCCCAACTCGTTTCTGGCCCCATGAGGCGAGCATGCGTCCGGTACTCCGCAGCTTGGTGTCGAAGGTGAGGAGAGGGTCGTTATCAGATGTGGGAAGCGCCCAGTTTTGGGAAACTGCTTCTAGAAAACCCTCCTGAGTGGGCCAGAAGCTCTCGAAGTGAAACCGCCGCTTCGTGTGGAAGCACACGTTGGTCGACATTTGAATCGCACAGTGATCGGAGATGTTCGTCGAGAGGGCTTGGAGCAGGCTGTTTGGAAACGTGGTATCCCAATCCACCGAGTAGAACCACCTATCCAATTTGGCGAGAGTTGGGTTAGCGCGTTCATTGGACCAGGTGAACCATCTGCCTGTGAGGGGGGCCTCAGCAAGCTCTAAGTCCGTGAGCAGGCGTTTGAACCTTCCCATCATGCGACGATTAAGAACTCCCTGGTTTTTGTCCGCGGCATCGACGATGAGGTTAAAATCGCCCGCTACTGTCCAAAGCCCATTACAGCAGGTGCGGATCTCCTTAAGCTCATCCAAGAAGGCCAGTTTCCGCGTGTCGTCCGTGGGACCATAAACTGTGGTGTGCCACCACTCTCCGCCGTCCACGAAGGAGAAGAAGGTCGTAAGGGAAAACTCATCGACGCGCTGGTAGGAGACGGTAACCAACCTGGGCTGCCAGGCGACAATGATACCCCCGGCCGTGCCCACCGCGGGGAGAGACATGAAACCATCGTACCGCGGACCCAACAATTGCATTAAAAGGAAACGATCGACATGTTCTTGTTTGGACTCTACCATCACGGATGCCTGGCAGTCCTCCGCAAGATTCCGAGCTGCTGTGTGCCTATTCTTATCATTTGTGCCCCTAATGTTCCACACCGCTTGCATTACTCATTCGGTGTCAATTATAAACCCCAGATCTTATTCATTTGATACTAGTTTACATGCTTTACATTACTACTTGATCAAGATTGTGTGGGTAGCATGTCACCTCAAAGTTACTTACTCGAGGACGAGCGGGAGTTAAGCTTGGGGATACTGATACGTCCCAAACGTATCTCTAATTTGTGATGTTCCATGCTTGTTTTCTTGATGTTCGTACATTTTTCTACATGTTTCACTTTCCATATGATTTCATGGAGTAACCTATTAACAACATGCCTAGAGCAAGATTCTATTTTCTGTTGTTTTTATGTTTCAGAAAAGTTCTGAAGAAAATATTCGCCAAAAGTCCTGAAAATTCATGAAGTCATTTTTTAACTAGAACGAAGACGGAGTCCAAAAGAGAGCCGGAGGGGAGCCAGGGGCACCAGGTGACCCCCAGGCGCGGGTCCATCGTAGGCCGCGCCTGGTGGGCCCCTCATGGCCCTGGCCACCGCCTCTTCGCCTATAAGTTGCCTTCAACCCTAAAATTTTTGGGGATGGAGAAGTTGTCCATCAAACAGATACATAGGCACCTTCACATTGAAAGTCCAATCCAGGACTTCTAGAGTCCTGCTCCGGCACCCTGCCGTAGAGGGGGGCTGTCACCGATCGCATCTAGGGAGATGCGTGATTAGTTCATCCCGGGACTACGGGTCCATAACAGTAGCTAGATGGTTTTATATCCTCCTTGTACCACATGTTTAAATCTTGTGAGCTTCCCTACATGATCTCGATCACCGTTATATAATTAATACATGCTATGTTTGTTGGGATCCGATGAACCATGAGATTATGATCATTTTCTTCATGATATTGAGTTGCTTCACCTATATCTTTAGAGAGTTTTTAATCTTGTCTTGCAATGCTCTCTGGTGTGTATGATTTCCTTGGACAAGTTATTGTATGCACCTCCAAGAGAGAGTTTATATGCTAGATAGTGGGTCCATGCCTCCTTTGCATCTGTGTTCGAGTGACAAAAACGTGACAGGCGGAGGATGCGATGTTGCCACTAGGGAGAAAACAACGGTGTTCTTATCTACGGATGAGGATTATTGATTACATTACGTATTGTTTTTTATGCATTTGTTGGTTGCACACAAGTAATCACTTCGTTGCTGCAACTTAATATCAACGATATTTGATGGATTCCTGTCTCAAGGTGGACTTTTAATAATATATGTTGTCAGATAACAGTCTATTTATCTTGACGTAATGCGTATAATGTTAGAACCGTGAACTATATTTCGTCATAATAGTATTGTTATACGTTCATGATTTGTCAATTTTCTAGCCGTAATTTTATTCACATAAAATGTTTATTGTTCTTAGGAGAGACACCACTGGTGAAACTATAGCCCTCGGTCCTATTTTTCTTATTGATTACAACCTTGTTTATTTGCTTTCATCATTGCTTGCTCGCTGTTCCGTTTTCATTTAATATTCTCCAACCATTCGATATAATTAATTCTCTAGTTTTCAGTAAGACAAAGATTGACAATCTTCTCGGAAAGTTGGGAGCAACAGAGAGTTTGTGTTCTGTGTGCAGGTCCACACTTGGCTCTCGTCAACAGTTATATTTCTGACATCGTGCACAAGCAACATACTGAGAGATTTTGAAGTTCTACTGGATTGATAACCCTCGTTCCTAACTAGGGAAATTTGCTGCTTGACTACGTCATACCTTCCTCTTGGGGTCTCCCAACAGGTGTGTGATACCTTCAATGAGCTCCATTCTATTGCACCAGCGCCGTTTGATAACCCTCGTTGCCCATTGCCATTGTGAAGGTGACCGGCGATCCAGTGTCATCGGATGTTATTCATATGTTGGCGACTCGTTTATGTCCACTGCAATTTGCATGGAACTGGGAGGCTATTCCACATAAGGAGAACCCTTTGCGTGGTATCTTCGTCGAGGTGTAGTTCTCACTAAAGATAACCTTGCAAAACGCACAGTAAAAGGTTCGTCTTATGTCAGAAGGACGAGACGATTAAACATTTTTTTTCGAGTGTAAATTTGCTAGTTCTATATGGTGAATCATCCAAATAGGTTCAACCTTATACCCACCAACAAGCATTGCCAATAATTTTGGCAACTGGCTGAACAGTGTGGAGTTTAGGTTTAAACGACTTATTATGGTGGGAACGCTCGGCGTGATATGGTCGTTGTGGTTGTATAGAAATGACGAGATTTTTAATGATAAAAATGCATCTCTTATGTAGGTTATCTACACGAGTACAACTACGCTTCATTCTTGTTCACCGTTGCAACGTGTGAAGTCGCCGCGACCATTTTATGAAGACGTGTACACGACCGAAAGATACAGCGATTGACTTTTTTATCCCAACAGCATAATTTGTGTCTTGGCACTCTATCTACATAGGTGTTTTTACAGTTTCTCGTGCACCCGAGTTTCGGTGTTCTCTCCATTAAGAAAAAAGTTCAAAATTCAAATAATCTTGATATATTCAAATGATTTATTGTACAAACGTGCAAAAATAAAATATGAAAAGCATTGTATTTTGAGCTGCACAAAAATGACAATTGTATAGACCTATAATAATATAGTGTTTAAAATCTCCAAATTTTGTGAGATTTTTGTTATTTTTGTGCAGCTCGTGATATCAAGAATTCCGTATTGTGATTTTGCACGTTGGTAGGCTATTTTTGTTGTTGTTGAAACTTGTAAATAATGTTTTTGATTTGTTTTAAACAGAGGAAGCACCGGAGCTCGGAAGCCAAAAAAAAAATTGAGTTTTCGCATGAATTAGGATTTCACCGTGAAGTTTGACCTAGAATCACGATGCGGAGCCGTGGACGTGCGCTGAAAAGGTCGATCGGGGAACAGAGGTCTCAGTTCATTCCGCGCGCGTGCGCTGAGGGACAGAGGAAGGTTGGAACAGTACCCTGCTGCAGCCTGCAGTGTCGAAGCGCAGAGCAATTCATGGTGATAAATCTCTTGTTCCCCTCCCCCGGCCGGCACAGATTCCAAGGTTGGTGCTTCGCTAGAAAAGAGCCCAGCAGCCAAATCTTCCCGACGCCAAGCCTGCCAGTGTGCCAGAATTAAAGAAGCCATTCTCTTCCTGTCGCAACAACAGGGGAGCAGTATGTGCGTGTCTGTGTTTCCTTCATGGCGTAGGCACCGCATGCATGGTTGCGGCGGCAAAAGCGGTGTTGCGCTCTGTTCACTGTTGCCAGCAAAAGCAAGCAAGGGCATTTCTACCTCAAGGAGGAGAGGAGAGGAATGGGGAGATGCGCGATAACTGCGATATGGCCGGAGCTTGGCACGACGATCGTCTGTGGCTTTGGATTTCTGCGTGAATTTGTCAAGCCCGTGTTTGACAGCTCGTTGTTTTCAAAACCGCAGAGGAGCAAAACCGTAGTATTTCCATGCTAGGACGACGAATACTTCAGTTTCTTGGCTTAGAAAGATAAAATTCAGGGCTAAAGTTTTTGAATACGGCAAGAAATTGCCATTTTGGAGGAACACCTCACTTTTGAAAACCACCATCCGAACACTTCAAATTATTTAAGGCTCCAGTTACTTTACAAACCGTGGTATTCTTAGATTACTTAGAAAAATACGTCGATGCCAATTGTAGTGGAGTCAAAGTGGATGTTCTGTGTGATGCTACCCGCTACTTTTTTTTTTTTTTTTACCTTTAGTGTGTATGGAGTGTATTCTAAATGATTGGAGGGAATTATTGTAGATCCCGAAAAATTCTCGATAGTCTGTCTGCTACTTTGACTTTGGTGGGATTACTCCTTAGAAATCCTCCACCAACCAACTCATTTTTGTCTAGATTGAAAACTCTACCATACATTAGTGTATTATTATAGTGGAACGATATTTGTAGGAATTTGGTGAAAGCAAAAAATGTGGAACGTAACATATCTGATGGTATCATGCCATCACAAGAGTACACGATCTCTACAAAGAGTTCGACAATTTATCTTTACACGAAACAGGGTTTCGCCCCGCTATATTAATATAGCAACCAACCGAAACAATAGACAGGCCAATGCTGGAGCGAAACAGCACAACATCATACCCAAAAGAAAACGAAAAGAACAAAGAAGAGAAAACAATGCTGGCAACGGCGGTTCAACGAAAACAAAGATGACTCGCAACCGCTGCGCCCTCCTAGGAATTTCCACCCCGCTCCTAACATTCTGAGTTGCCACGCACCAAGCAGCACCTCCAAGAAGGGAACGACGATGACGTCGCTGCTGCCCGGACAGTTCCAAGGATAACTCGGAACGTGTCCTAGGGTTTCCCCCGGTACACTGGTGGGTGGGAAAGAGGTAGCCGACGCCCTTCAAGAAGGAAGGTGGCACCCCCAGGTGTCACCGCGTCAGAGCCGAAACGACAGGGAGTTCTCCTGACCTCCAACAAAAACACGCCGTCGGACGCTCCAGAAAGCTCCACCAATCTCGCCGTCCACCAACGCACGCCACCACGATTTTGCAGTCATCTTCGTCGTCTCACCGTGATCCAAGTCGCAAGGCCGGTAGAACTAGGTAGAGGGAACCTCAGCGAAGGTCAGCGGTACAGTGGCACGCGGGAGGGACCTGCCTCCCCCGCCAAACGGCAGTAGCCGACCGGATGCAGCAGCAGAGCACACCAGGCCTGCACTGGCCCGGACGAGCCCAAAAGGGCCCGTAAAGCCCTGCCGCCGCCCTGCAGCAAGGGCACCACCGACGCCGCCAACCCTAGCACAAATCCCTACTCCACCGCACGTTCACCGGGGGTGCCGACAGGCGGCCCGCCCAAGCCCAGATCGGGCCCATCTGGCCTAGATCCGAGCTGAGCTTGAGAACCCAACTGGCCGCACGCCGGCGACCAGCCGCTCGGGCCCAGGCCACCACGGCTCCCCGCCACCAACTGGCGGCGCCACCGCCACGAAGACCACCCGCAACGCTCCGGACCGCAGTCGACCAAGGAGCACCGCCGCCAGAGGAGTCGCCGCCGTGCTCGGGCTCCCGCGCGCCGGGTAGAGGAGGGCCGACTGCCACCGGCACCGCACGGGGCTAGCACGGCGGCGCACGCCGGCAGCAGCCGGGAGGGGACGGCAGGAGGAGGGACCGCATGGGCGGAGGTTCGGCCCGGCCGCCCGCACGGGGGCGGCGCGAGCCTAACGGAGGAGGGGGAGGGAGAGGGAGGAGGAGGAGGGGAGGGGACGCGGCCGGCGGCGGCGGCTAGAGGACGAGAGGAGGGCGGCGGCGGCGACTAGGGTTCGCCCGAGGGAGAGCCCCGCGCCAGGACGGGAGAGACGAGCCTGCGTCGTTCCTTGCCTGGGCAAACCTTGGAATAAAGGCCCTCAATATATCTTTACATGAAAACATTATTACAGGAAAGCCGAATGAACCAACACAATGCACTAACACTAACAAATTAAACATTGTGAGTGCAAAGTACTCCCTTGAAGCCAAGTAACACATATGATGTATAGAGCGCCAAAAGCTATCCGGATAAAAATCAGCCAAATGCGCAAAATGACAATAGATGACAAGATTTTGAAGAGTCTCCTCTTGGTTACAAAACGCGCTCAACTTACAATCGTTTCAAGTCCTTTTAATTAAGAGACTCCACTATTTTTAATTTACTCTACAAGTTTGACCAAATATATCTGAAAAATATTAACATATATAACATCAAATGCTTATAATATTAAAATATTTTTATGATGATTCTAATATTATTAAATTGCCCTCGATGGTGTGATGATGACTCAGGTGGGCAACCTCGGTTTCGACACCATCTTTAGTGGTGTGTGGAGTTTGCACCTGGTAGCTAGGGTGGTCGTGTGTCCTCGCGACGGTCATGTTCCATGACGGTCGGCGAGGGTGTCTGTACCGGTTTTTTTGGCCGGTTATCCGCTAATTAACCGACCACCTGTCTTTCTTCTTAATTGATGAAAATGGCAAGTCTTTTGCGATGTTTCAAAGGAAATATTATTAATTTATAGTATTATGTAAGTATTTGGTCCAATTTTTTTAAAAAAATTGACTTTAACTCCCCCTTCCACAAAGAAACTTACAGCTGGATTGGTAGGGGTTCATACGTACGTGCGGGACCCGAACCTTTTCTTGGCCGGTAAGAAGCACAGGATTTTCCGTTGGGAAAAAGAAGCAACTTGGTACGTATCACGCACGGATTTGCAAAGTGGTACGATTTGTAAAGATCTGGTCGTACCGGTAGAGCGATAACGTACGTGGGTACCGACCGGGAGAAATGTTCCGTCGTGGCGGTTCTTCTCCTCTCCTCCGTGCCGCGCGCGTGAGACCAAACATGACACAGGCAGTAAGCGTCCTATCCTGTCTGGCTGTACTAGAACCGGCATGTGCCTGCAGCTTCTGTTTCTGACGTGAAATGATTCCTTGTCGGGCTCCGCCTACGTACGCGCACGTCCTGCTGCCAAGACCCCAAGACCCTGTTGACGAACCAGAAGGTAGATTTGATTTTGATGTCGCCGTACGCGGAAGCTTGGAGAGAAATTGCAGCTTCCATCAGGTAATGCTTCATGTGTCGCACAAATCACAAATTACCATTTAGGGGATTCATTTTGCAGTTTTCCAAGAAATCCCGCTTTACTATAAGAAAAAAATCATATACGAGCTCAATTGCAAAAAAAACTAGGGCTATAACAAAAAAAATGCCCGGCAGTCTCCACGGCCATCCATTTTATTTGTGTCCGGCATCTCCAATGGTGCCCCCTTGGGGTGCCGGACGTGTGTCCGTGAATTTAGTGGGTGTCGTCTAAAACAGCGACCCGCTAAACGTCGACACCCTAATCGACGACCCAATCAAACAGTTGGGAATTTGTAGAACTAGAACAACATATAGTCTATATGCAAAAGGTTTAATTTTCATTGAATTTTTTTGACCGAAAATAACAACAAGCGTCGTAGCACCCTAACTACTACTCCTCGTCGTTGTTGTCCTCGTCGTCGCTACTCTCGGCCTCACCATGCTCGGCCTCGCTGTCCTGGTAGCAGTCGGGGCGGAGTATGGTGCCGTCGAAGATCTTGATCCGCAAGGTTGGCCCTGTCGTAGTGGAAGGTGAGCATCCAGCCCAACCGCAGGTGGTAAATGCGGGTGAACGCCGTCCAACCGTTCCCGAGGAACAACTCGCCGTAGTGCCTCACCACAATGGCGTCCACGCGGTTGGGGCACTCTTCCGGCTGCAGTGTGAAATACTCCGGCTCGTTGCCTATGAGTCAGGCGGCGATTCTATCGGGTAGCCTCGGGAGGTTGCCCAATGGTTTGAAGAGGTGGACAAAGAACTCAGGGAGGGCGAGTCCTTCGTCGTTACCTACACCGCCACGGCCGCCGCGACCACCACGACCACCACAGCCGCCTTTTGGAGTTCTGGCTATCGCTAAGATTTGGATGATGAGGGGTAGGGGAGGGGCAAAGATGATTCCCACTCCAGCGAGAGGGGATTTTATAGGGATCGTGGGCATCGTAGGGAAGTGGTGGCTCCTCGGTCTCCGCCACGCATTGGGACGTGGGCGTCGTTGGGACATGGATGCGTGGGGAAATGGCGGCGTCGCTTCCCCTTCTGCCGCCGCGTTGCCTCGCCTGCCTGCAACCGTGTCGCCTCGGGAGACGGTGCACCCCATCCCATTGAGCCCTTTTTAGGCGCACCATCGGTCTCAAACTCTGGCACAAATCTCCCACCATCATCCACGCAATGGCGCTGCCGGAGATGAATGACGTGCTGTCGGGCGACAAGGAGAAGATCGCCGAGGATCCGCTGCAGCCGAGGACCCGCTGTCAGCCCCATACATGGCTGCAGACCAGTGGGAGGCTTGGCCCTCATGAGAGGAAGCCTTGCGCGGTGTAGACCCGTAGTGGTTTGCACCGCCATGGGCACAAACCGCGGCTCCTGCGATGCCGCCTCCTCGATCTCGACCACCGCTGACGCCGGAGCAGGAGGAGCCTGGAACTCCGCTGCCTCCCTCTTCAGAGGAGGACGACGATTAGAACTTTAGGGAGGGCGTCGTTTTTTAAATTTCGTCTTATATATATGTACAAAAATAACATGTGCAACGAATGCCTCTACCGTCATATGTGAACAAAATATTTTGTGTTTTCTGTGTCTATGACGAGCGGGCCCTCCTATCGAGTGGGCTGATCGGAGAATGTCCGGCGCCCCAGGCAGGCCACCAATTTTGGCGGGTGGGCCGAGGTGTCGGACATATATTAGATGGGCGGACTACTCTGGGGGGGGGGGGTTGCCATTGTGGGCGGTTTTTTTGGTCCGGACCACCAATGGGCCATTGGGGGGAATTCGGGGGTGTTGGTTGAGATGCTCTAACGGCGAAGCAAGAAGACACCCTACCTCCATTGCGCCCTCTGAACTTTTCTACCAGAACTTCATGCCCCCACGGATCACAGAATATCAAGGCAGCATCTCCAAGGAGGGACGTGACATCATCATGATGCTATTTCCCAGACCAGCAAGTTAGTCCTAGGGTTTCCCCTCGCACTCACATGCGATTAGATGGGCTATCCTTGACACTCTCCAAGGAGGAATTGCGATGTCCACAAGCAGCAGCGAAGCTTCGTGGGGGGTGAAATGGGCTGTCACTCCCCTTCTCCCCTAGCCCATGAAGTTACAGCCTAATATTTACAGATTTTGGCCCATTATCCACTAAAATTAGCCTAAATCTCATTGTTTCGCTCCCGGCCCATTTTGCCCCCACCCCCTCTAGGATTTTGGCTCAAGCTCCGACATTGCCCACAAGCGCCACATCGTCGGTGCCAGTCATGCCAACATGGATTTCTCCCGAGCCCCTGCTCACCCCTAAGGGCCTCTTTGGTTTAAAGGATTTTCAAAACATAGGAATAGGAAAAACAAAGGATTGCAATGTCATGCATTTCAATTCCTACATGATTTCAAAACACAGGAATTTCGTAAGAGATGTCTTTGGATGGCGCGCAGGAAACAAACACAGGAATTTTACAGAAATGGGGATAGAGAGTAGAGAGATAGAGTATGAGTGCATTGGACTTCTCAAAGAAAAAAAATAAAAAGAGGTTGGACCTCATGTTGGGATTCCTATGGAATAGATGGCAAATGAATATATTCCTTAGGAATTTGATGGTGTCAATCCCACAATCCAAAGGCATTCCATAGGAAAAATTCCTATGGTTTCGAATCCTCTAGAATTCATATGAAATTCCTTTGATCCAGGCCCTAAAAGATACGTGGACATGAGAATCCTCCAAGGCCGCCATGCATGGAAGAGGAGACTCTTCGAAAGTCGTCAAACAACAAGTGTGGCGGGCACGACGACACGTAGGGCTCCAGCCCATATGGGTCCATAAAGCCGCCTCGAGACCTACGCACACCTGGCCCTAGTCTGGCGCACATGCTAATGGTTGCCGCCGCCACTTCAACGTCGCCCAAGAACCTCGCAACCTCACACCATCGAGCACGACCACCGACCCGATGTATGACACACCAGAACTGGTCGACCAGCGGTCCGACACCTCAGCACCCACCAGCACCACACACCACCGTGCGCACCCACCGACACCGGCAACCGCTATTCAAGATATTTTCCGATATTCCGATAAATCGGTCGATTTATTCCTTCTTGGTGTCTGACCGATAAGATAAATCAGTCGATATATGCCTATAAATCGGTCGACATGTGTAACACCTGGGGTGTTACCTTAGGCTAGAAAGTTGTTTGTTTTCTTTTGTTTTGCATCCCATGCATCATAAGCATTGCATCATGTTTTCCAAACCACTCAAAACTTCCAAACAATTTAAATTGTTCAAAACCCTAATGGCAAATTCCAAGCATTCAAATCCAATCAATCTTATTTATCATATCTCAATATGGGTTTGAAAAAAATTAAAATTTGGCAAACAAACTAATTTCAATAAGGTTGTATAATTGCTTGTGGCTTATTAAATAAAATTTGTTTAACTCCAAATTTCCAACCAAACCCTATTTGAAAAAATCACCTAACCAATTAATATCCAATTACTATTTTCAAGTTGTTGAATTACCTTTTAACTACCTTGTTGTTGTTGTTTTGCAAAATAATAAAAATCTAACTATCAACTAAACACCCCAACCTTATTTTGGAATTCAAATAACAAAATAGAAATCAAATCAACAATTTAACTTTTTGATTAACATTACTGTTATGTGTGCTGTTTTGCGAAATAACCAAATGTATTTATAAACCCAAAAATAAAACCCTAACCCTTCTCTCTCTCTCTCTTTTCTTCTTTGCAAAAAAATCAACTAATAGAAAAAATAAAGCCTAAGAGAGAGGAGAGGGAACCAGCCCAAACCCCATCCTCTCAATTTTTTTTCCCAAAGCCCACCAAACCTGCTGGCCCATACCCCTCTATCTTTTCTGTCTTTCTTCCTCATGTCGCTGTCATCCTGTACGAACGAAGAACAGCCGTGTGATCGATCCCCACCCCATGGATGAGCTGCCGTACCAAGCTCCTTCCCCTTATCTACCCAGCACCCTCTCCCCTCCCAAACCCTAACTTCTACCCTCCTCTTTCCCACATCGCCGCCATCTACCTCCATCCTCTCTTTTGGTTCGTTGACTGAACTCTGCAACCCACCCACAGACTATGGCCACCATCTTCTCCCCTCACCACCGGTGGGCACGGTCACCTCGAGGAAGGACTGACCCCGGGAATGGAACCAGCACACATCCCTCACCAAGATCTCTGAAGGCTCCATCACCAGGTACTGCCCCGATTCGCCGCCCTCTTCCTCTGTTCGTCGCTCGTTCCTCTGTTCCTGGATGTGTTGTTCGTCAGAAACAACTAGACAGCAGCAGCAGTTGCGATCGACACCTTCCCCTCCTCCCTCGCTTTTCTCCTGTACAGGCACACCACACACCCGCCCGATGCACGCACACCGCCTCCACATCGCACATATCCGCGAACCACCGCGACGCAACGATCTCTTCATCTTGTCTGCTCTGTCACAATCGGAAGCAAATCTGCTTCTTGTTCTGTTCGAGGTTCAGAAAACCCCCAAAATTTCACCTCTTCTTCAGTCGCACCCGTAGTCCATCACGACCGCGGCAGTACCGCAGTGGCAACGCCCTACTTTAATAAAATATGTTTTTCAGTCCAAATTCAATGAACTTTCTGTTTATCAACTTTGTTTTGCAAATTGGGCAATTAAAATTAATGTTATTTACTAATCCTTAAATTGGTTAATTAAATGGCATAATTAATAACTTTCTAATGGTTGCTCCAAATTAAATACTCAAAACATGTTTTTCATCCAAAATCAAATGCCACCCTTGGATATCAACTTTGTTTTCTGGTTTGCCACATTTAAATTGAATAATTGTTTCACCTCTTATTTAATGCATTTAAAATTGGTAATGTTCTCAACTAATTCATTTAAAATGGTTTCTCAACCAATAAAATATGTTTTCCAATCAGTTTCCAGTCATTAATATGTTCATGCCATCCATATCTCTGTTTGCATCTTATCTTGTGCATTTTAGATCTTGTTATGCATGTTCACCTATATGACAACATATGGAATGTGTGGGCTAATTATTTTCCAGCTGTTGCCACATTCCATTTAAATTGCCTAACTCACCTACTTTATGGTTTGCCATGCTAAACAACATTTAAATTGATGGTTAGCTAAACAACTTGAACCAATTCCTATTTCTCGGGACTCCGGTTCCGATTAAATTGCTTAAGTTGTTTCCCCCGTTGCATCTTGCCATGTCATGCATATAAAATAGGATCATGCCGGATCTTTTGCCGTAGTAGTAATTGTTGCATCCGGTGTTTGTTCGAGGTTCGTTGCTTCTTCGCGGATAGGACGTTGAGATGATGTGAGCAACGACAAGTTCTGCTACCTTGCGGGATCTCAGGCAAGTATACTCACTTGCATGCCATATGGCTGCCTTTCATCACTTGTTACCGATTCTTTCCGCTGATTCTTTTCTGCTAGCCTTAGTGGTAGTTGTTTCTGCTACGAACCCATCACATGAATCCCTTAACCTTGATATTGCCTCACCTCCATACCTACAGCCTTTGTTTGTGCCTGTTCTTATCTAGCATGCTTAGGTTGTTTTGCTCGAGTCTGTTACCCGTTACTTTCTGTTATTACTTCTTTATGTTCCGGGGGCTCGATGTTGAATCAATCAATCAAACATGCTAATGTTACTATTAATAATAAACTTGATGATAAGGCACCGGCGGGAGGCCCAGGGTGGTTTTGAGGCCCGCTAGTGTCGACCCCCTAATTAGGAAAAGGGTCTTGTCTACTGATCCATGATGAGCGCGCTACCCGCATTTGGGGAGTATGGGCTCCCCCTCAGTTTGACTCGATTCGCATCTCGTCCAAATCGCCGTACTAGTTCGGGCTTTCCATTTGCTGCATGCATGATCTTGCGAGCCCTTGGTACCCGGGTGGAACTTTCGTAGTCGGCATTTAGGGCGGCGTGGTCTTCCAGTGCTATGAGGGTCCCCTTTTCTTCGTGGGGCTCGATTAGCCGCGCACGCACAGCACGCGGTGCTTTGGGCTTGATGCGAAGAAGGGTTGGGTTGTGTTGAGTGCCCCGCTTGGTGGGAGGCATCCCATCTGGCGGGATATTCATGAGTGCGGTTGCTATGGTGCACCCCTGCAGGGTAAATCTTCTCGAGAAGCCGTGTTTTCCGCGGTTATGGATTACTTGGTGAAAGTACTGGCTAACAAGTACTCAGGACAACTTAAACCTAATGATCAATCATGTTTCACCCAATGATTAATACTTTGACTAGTAATAGGTTATTCACACAATAACTTGACTCATCTTTAATACCACGGTGTGAGTTATCCTCGGATTGCTTCTTCGGATAAGGGGCGAGATCCAGGATGGGTTTGTTTGAAGTTATCTTTCAGTTGGTTACAATCCTCGATCTTATCCCTTTTCTGTTAGCTGGAAGTGGTAGTATCTCTCTGTAGTTGGTTAGTGCAGCCTGCTGTCAATTATTTGCAATAACCCCTTCCTTTCCGTTGATCCTAAAGTATTTGTATCTTGTGATGACTGGCTACGCCGGTAACTTGTGAGTATGGGTTTTATCCCCCTTGCCAGTACTTAACCGTACTGACCCACGAATCTCTTTCGTGGCTGCAAATTCCAACTTGCAGTCAACAGGTTTGAAGTCTGACGACGTTAGCTTGGGAATCCCTCCGGCTTGGCCTGGGCAGGGATTGGACGCCTTCGGTTATCTTCAGGACTCTTAGTCCAATTTGGATCTTGTCCGTAGCCGGACGTTTGTTTCTTCCGCTGTTATTTGGATCTTTGTATTGTATCAGTTGTATCCCTGGCTCTTCTGAGTCATCTTGTATCTATCTGTTTCTGTTGTAATTGTGGAATATTCGTGAACTATTGTAATGTTATCATAAATGGCAACCTGGAATCGGTTATTATGTGGATTTTGGCGGGAATGCTGAAATCTGCATAGTGCCCGATCTCGGGGCGTCACAAATGGTATCAGAGCCTTGGTTCCGATTCCCGAGATTGTTTCGATACGAATGGTTATCGAAGCAACGGGTCCGCAAAGCCTGTAGGTTTAACCTCGCTAACGGTCGTTGTTTCTAGAGTGTCAAAAACTATTTCTGCTAAACTATTTTGGGAAACATCTCAATAGGATTCTTGATTTTCTCCTTATCCCTATTCTATTTCCCCTCCCATCTTATTTGTTTTGGAGTCTCCCCCTTGTCTATCTTTCAAAGTGTTAGGATCCTACGTGGGTGGACGTTTTCTGAGCCTTTAACCTAATAGGTTCGATCATCGGAAGATTCTGGTGGAAGAACATCGTCGTCACTCCGAGCAAGAATCCCTTGTTAGTGGTGTCGAGGAGATCAACTGGAAGCACGAAGAATCGATAGTCGAACCTCTTTTCCCTCCCGGGTTAGCAGGTGGATTGCGAGGGCGCAATCCCTTATTAGTGGTGTCGTCTGTAACACCTGGGGTGTTACCTTAGGCTAGAAAGTTGTTTGTTTTCTTTTGTTTTGCATCCCATGCATCATAAGCATTGCATCATGTTTTCCAAACCACTCAAAACTTCCAAACAATTTAAATTGTTCAAAACCCTAATGGCAAATTCCAAGCATTCAAATCCAATCAATCTTATTTATCATATCTCAATATGGGTTTGAAAAAAATTAAAATTTGGCAAACAAACTAATTTCAATAAGGTTGTATAATTGCTTGTGGCTTATTAAATAAAATTTGTTTAACTCCAAATTTCCAACCAAACCCTATTTGAAAAAATCACCTAACCAATTAATATCCAATTACTATTTTCAAGTTGTTGAATTACCTTTTAACTACCTTGTTGTTGTTGTTTTGCAAAATAATAAAAATCTAACTATCAACTAAACACCCCAACCTTATTTTGGAATTCAAATAACAAAATAGAAATCAAATCAACAATTTAACTTTTTGATTAACATTACTGTTATGTGTGCTGTTTTGCGAAATAACCAAATGTATTTATAAACCCAAAAATAAAACCCTAACCCTTCTCTCTCTCTCTCTCTTTTCTTCTTTGCAAAAAAATCAACTAATAGAAAAAATAAAGCCTAAGAGAGAGGAGAGGGAACCAGCCCAAACCCCATCCTCTCAATTTTTTTTTCCCAAAGCCCACCAAACCTGCTGGCCCATACCCCTCTATCTTTTCTGTCTTTCTTCCTCATGTCGCTGTCATCCTGTACGAACGAAGAACAGCCGTGTGATCGATCCCCACCCCATGGATGAGCTGCCGTACCAAGCTCCTTCCCCTTATCTACCCAGCACCCTCTCCCCTCCCAAACCCTAACTTCTACCCTCCTCTTTCCCACATCGCCGCCATCTACCTCCATCCTCTCTTTTGGTTCGTTGACTGAACTCTGCAACCCACCCACAGACTATGGCCACCATCTTCTCCCCTCACCACCGGTGGGCACGGTCACCTCGAGGAAGGACTGACCCCGGGAATGGAACCAGCACACATCCCTCACCAAGATCTCTGAAGGCTCCATCACCAGGTACTGCCCCGATTCGCCGCCCTCTTCCTCTGTTCGTCGCTCGTTCCTCTGTTCCTGGATGTGTTGTTCGTCAGAAACAACTAGACAGCAGCAGCAGTTGCGATCGACACCTTCCCCTCCTCCCTCGCTTTTCTCCTGTACAGGCACACCACACACCCGCCCGATGCACGCACACCGCCTCCACATCGCACATATCCGCGAACCACCGCGACGCAACGATCTCTTCCTCTTGTCTGCTCTGTCACAATCGGAAGCAAATCTGCTTCTTGTTCTGTTCGAGGTTCAGAAAACCCCCAAAATTTCACCTCTTCTTCAGTCGCACCCGTAGTCCATCACGACCGCGGCAGTACCGCAGTGGCAACGCCCTACCACGAGCACGCTACGGCCCGGGATCGAATCCCCCAGGCCGCACAAGGCCACCTCTTTTTTCCCCTTTTTTTTTCCGCGCACGCAGGGACGGGCCCCGCTGGTCATTGACCGCGGTGGCTCCGTGGCTCCCACCCACGCCCACGTGGCCGCCACCTGGGCTCGGGCCCGCGCCGCAGAGACCCCGGGCTGGGTTGCGCTGGGTGTAAAACCACCCCAGGGACCTGTATGGAATTTCTGCTCCCATCTAAGTCCTTTTCCTTGCAGCTTGGTCCCTGAAAATGAAATGTTAATAACTTTTATTTCCTAAGTCCAAATAATAAACATAAAATATGTATCTTGACCCAAATTTAATTATCTACCTATTCAAAGCATTTGTTTTCTGTTTTAAACAATTCAAATTGTTTCAAATTTCAAATTCAAACAATCCTCTTCCAATTTGGTTAATTCCATAATTAATTCATACTTAATCCAATTAATGCAAATAAAATATGTTTTTCAGTCCAAATTCAATGAACTTTCTGTTTATCAACTTTGTTTTGCAAATTGGGCAATTAAAATTAATGTTATTTACTAATCCTTAAATTGGTTAATTAAATGGCATAATTAATAACTTTCTAATGGTTGCTCCAAATTAAATACTCAAAACATGTTTTTCATCCAAAATCAAATGCCACCCTTGGATATCAACTTTGTTTTCTGGTTTGCCACATTTAAATTGAATAATTGTTTCACCTCTTATTTAATGCATTTAAAATTGGTAATGTTCTCAACTAATTCATTTAAAATGGTTTCTCAACCAATAAAATATGTTTTCCAATCAGTTTCCAGTCATTAATATGTTCATGCCATCCATATCTCTGTTTGCATCTTATCTTGTGCATTTTAGATCTTGTTATGCATGTTCACCTATATGACAACATATGGAATGTGTGGGCTAATTATTTTCCAGCTGTTGCCACATTCCATTTAAATTGCCTAACTCACCTACTTTATGGTTTGCCATGCTAAACAACATTTAAATTGATGGTTAGCTAAACAACTTGAACCAATTCCTATTTCTCGGGACTCCGGTTCCGATTAAATTGCTTAAGTTGTTTCCCCCGTTGCATCTTGCCATGTCATGCATATAAAATAGGATCATGCCGGATCTTTTGCCGTAGTAGTAATTGTTGCATCCGGTGTTTGTTCGAGGTTCGTTGCTTCTTCGCGGATAGGACGTTGAGATGATGTGAGCAACGACAAGTTCTGCTACCTTGCGGGATCTCAGGCAAGTATACTCACTTGCATGCCATATGGCTGCCTTTCATCACTTGTTACCGATTCTTTCCGTTGATTCTTTTCTGCTAGCCTTAGTGGTAGTTGTTTCTGCTACGAACCCATCACATGAATCCCTTAACCTTGATATTGCCTCACCTCCATACCTACAGCCTTTGTTTGTGCCTGTTCTTATCTAGCATGCTTAGGTTGTTTTGCTCGAGTCTGTTACCCGTTACTTTCTGTTATTACTTCTTTATGTTCCGGGGGCTCGATGTTGAATCAATCAATCAAACATGCTAATGTTACTATTAATAATAAACTTGATGATAAGGCACCGGCGGGAGGCCCAGGGTGGTTTTGAGGCCCGCTAGTGTCGACCCCCTAATTAGGAAAAGGGTCTTGTCTACTGATCCATGATGAGCGCGCTACCCGCATTTGGGGAGTATGGGCTCCCCCTCAGTTTGACTCGATTCGCATCTCGTCCAAATCGCCGTACTAGTTCGGGCTTTCCATTTGCTGCATGCATGATCTTGCGAGCCCTTGGTACCCGGGTGGAACTTTCGTAGTCGGCATTTAGGGCGGCGTGGTCTTCCAGTGCTATGAGGGTCCCCTTTTCTTCGTGGGGCTCGATTAGCCGCGCACGCACAGCACGCGGTGCTTTGGGCTTGATGCGAAGAAGGGTTGGGTTGTGTTGAGTGCCCCGCTTGGTGGGAGGCATCCCATCTGGCGGGATATTCATGAGTGCGGTTGCTATGGTGCACCCCTGCAGGGTAAATCTTCTCGAGAAGCCGTGTTTTCCGCGGTTATGGATTACTTGGTGAAAGTACTGGCTAACAAGTACTCAGGACAACTTAAACCTAATGATCAATCATGTTTCACCCAATGATTAATACTTTGACTAGTAATAGGTTATTCACACAATAACTTGACTCATCTTTAATACCACGGTGTGAGTTATCCTCGGATTGCTTCTTCGGATAAGGGGCGAGATCCAGGATGGGTTTGTTTGAAGTTATCTTTCAGTTGGTTACAATCCTCGATCTTATCCCTTTTCTGTTAGCTGGAAGTGGTAGTATCTCTCTGTAGTTGGTTAGTGCAGCCTGTTGTCAATTATTTGCAATAACACCTTCCTTTCCGTTGATCCTAAAGTATTTGTATCTTGTGATGACTGGCTACGCCGGTAACTTGTGAGTATGGGTTTTATCCCCCTTGCCAGTACTTAACCGTACTGACCCACGAATCTCTTTCGTGGCTGCAAATTTCAACTTGCAGTCAACAGGTTTGAAGTCTGACGACGTATGCTTGGGAATCCCTCCGGCTTGGCCTGGGCAGGGATTGGACGCCTTCGGTTATCTTCAGGACTCTTAGTCCAATTTGGATCTTGTCCGTAGCCGGACGTTTGTTTCTTCCGCTGTTATTTGGATCTTTGTATTGTATCAGTTGTATCCCTGGCTCTTCTGAGTCATCTTGTATCTATCTGTTTCTGTTGTAATTGTGGAATATTCGTGAACTATTGTAATGTTATCATAAATGGCAACCTGGAATCGGTTATTATGTGGATTTTGGCGGGAATGCTGAAATCTGCATAGTGCCCGATCTCGGGGCGTCACAACATGCCCATAAAACAGCCGATTTACCCCTTATCGTGGTTCAACCAGTTGATCCGCTGCCATCAACGTCGCGGGATTCGGGCCCACCTTGCCCAAATCTAGCTGCACCACATGCCTGCCAGCCACATGTCCGCAGCGTCGCCGCCAAACCCGGGATCTACCTCGTCACACCTCCACTATACGAGCTCTACCGGATCCACGCTCGCCTAGCCTAGATCTAGCCACACCGCGCGGCTAGCACCCAACTTGGGAGCCATCACTCTACAGAGCAATCAGTCCCGCCACCCACCTGCTCCATCTCGCGCAACTAGATACGAAGAGAGACCCCCTTCTTCAAACAGACACATAGCTTTGTCCGTGGCTACTACAAATACGGCAATGGAGGGAAGTTGTGATGGGGGTTGTGGCGGTGGAAATGCGGGTTCGCCCTTGAGTCGCGTAGAGGAGGGCAACCCGATGGGTGGGGGTGTGTTTTAAATTTGGTGAAGTTTTCACTAGGTGGCGGGCTAATTTGTAATAGTTTTCACCACTTCGTTATCTAATCAACTTTAGACTAGTTGAAAACAAAACTGACTGCTAGCCCCACATGTCAATGCTTCCATTATGTAGAAAATTGTAGAAATTTTGTGAAAATACAAAATACCATTCACCCAAAAATATGAGTTTTGTATGCACACTAGGATAATGGATGAATTTTGTATGAAGCATCAATGGTTACCCAAAGTAAAATAATGATGCATCATATAGAATGGAGTCTACTACATTCTAGAGTGCACCCCAAAATTCATAATTTTTGATTGAATGGTTCATTCTTTTATGTATTTTAAGTGTTTATTTGTTCTCAACAAGACTAAATGCTAAAAGACTTTAAATAGTTGATTAGATGATCAAATGTTGAAAATTACAACATATTAGACCACCCGCTGATAAAGCTACAAAATTCTATGAGTGATGGTTCGTGCAAAGACAAAACAAACATGGGAAAAGCTGCAATTTTCTCAAGCTCGGATGTGCCTCTCGTAACAAGCAGAATTTATCCAGCAGTAGGAGATAGCCATCCAACTAAGATGTCACCGATCTCGAGAGTATATCTAGCCATGGCACATCTTATACGATAACATGATACTCCTTGTAAAAATTAAAATTTACCTAGTTTAAAAAGATCCGAAATAAATATGTTGGTGGTCACATGATGCTTGAACCAAATTCAAAATATACACAGAGAAAAAAAAAAGGAAATCCAACATAAATAATGTCACAAAAAGATAAAAACACAAAACGACACTATTTACATAGCAATTTGTTTTGTTTATTCATGTGTATTTTGAATTTGGTTATGAATTTTTTATAAAATGTAAAGACACATCTTGTGAACACTCACAGTTTCTGTTCGATATTTTTTGACACTTGTAAATTTAAATTTTGATGAGTAATATTATGGTATCACCTAAAGTTTGATATCACAAGATATTTACCCACCAATCTCGTGTATACTTATTTAAAGGATTGACCGGAGGACAGTTTGTTCCCCACCAATCTCGTGTATACTTATTTGAAGGATTGACCGGGGGACAGTTCGTTGACATCTTGGGTGAAATAACGCTAGCGATCCATCTATATGTTGAAATTAGCATCAGCATATTATCTACAGAGGTGTTTTGGCTGACAGGTGCATGTGCATCTTTTATTTAAATGCATTTGAAATCGTATTTTGAAATGTCCAAAAAAATATCTGCTATAGATATCAACATCAATTTTTTTTATATGAACGACATTTTTTGGCTCGTGTAGAAAGACAAAATGTGAGGCTAAAATAAGGATTTTCATGAATTTTTTAATCATTTTACACAGATAAAAAATATTGATTTTCTGCGAAACAACGTTGTAAATACATATAATAGTTGAGTTTTGATCAAAATTCAGTTATACAGATACAGGATAATTTTAGCCGGAGCGAAGCGAGACGGTATGGCTAAGTGTTGACCTACGTTTTCACCTCTTTATATACCTCTTGGGATAAGCCAATTACTGCAAATCTATGGCATGTTTGTAATTTTACCCGATATAGTGAAAATTTGCTGCCTATCGCTCGTGGTTTTTCTCTTCATTCTTGTGAAGGTTTTGTACGTTAAAAATCTCGTGTCACCTATGCTTGATCCGTTGTTTTTTGCTTTTTTCACAATAAAGTGAAGTTATATTTGAGAAATACTGTTTGATATGCATGCTTAAAGTGGATTTGACCATATTGTACTTTATAAACTACTGTTTGATACTTCCTCCGTCCAAAATGTAAGGCTTTTTAGCGAGGTAAAACAGTTTACTAAAAAGTCTTACATTTTGGGACGGAGGGAGTATTTCCGTGCGTAACCAGAGTCTTCGTCCCCGAGTTGTGTGCAGCTGGCCTGGGTGGACACCGGAAATGGTTGCTCTTGCAATTCACGCATCTGCAGAGGCAGAAGCAGCAGGCAGAGAACAGCGTAAGACAAACATGTATACCGAGCTCAAGGAATAGAAGCTGGTCTAGCCTTGTGTGGCAGCAGGCGATTTACAGCACTGGCTTCGCAACCAGAACATGTCCCCCTCCGCGCTCAAAAAAGGCCCCCTTGTGCTTTCAATGTCCCATGCATGGCTCCAGTTCCCTCCTCATTGGTGGTGATATCTTTCTCTTGCACACAGACACAGGGAGGGGAGAGGGAAGGCATGGGCGTGACTTTGGTGGAGTTAAACACAAGGCATTCAATTCCCTGCTGCCAAGGGCAGGGGTTTAGGGTTTGGAAACCAAGGGCTTTTGTCACATGGACTTGTCCCTCCTCTCCCCGCCTACGCTCTCTCCTGCTAGGATGGGCATGCCGTTCCTATAGTTTGTGCAGTGTAGGGTCGCGGATGAGCGTGTGTGTGCGCGATCTAGTTTTGGACGCCATTTATGCATCTGGGGTGCGGTGCAGTGCGCATTGGTGAATCTCCCCGCTACATTTGTCGTATTGCAGTTGACATGGTGCCCACACACGGACAGATGGACAGGTATACGTGGTGCGTGATGTAACTGCTCTTTTTGTGGAAAAAAAGAGGGGGCAACTCATCTTGCTCATTATGCCTCCTCAACTCATCTTACTGGAACTCCACGTCCACTGAATCCATCCGGCGCGCGGGACAAAACTACGGCCCAAAAAGCGTGCCTCATTAAAAAATACGGACAGATGTCCGGTTTTCCGTACGTTTCAACCCATTCCTGACTCATATTTGGGACGTAAATGCGTCGGCGCGGACGCGCGGATGATTTTGCTGTCCCGCCAATTCCTTCTCTTGTTATATCCTGTCCCGCCTGTCTGCGACAGTTTGACGCTTTCGCTCCCGTCTTCCTAGCTCTAAAAGCCCCATGGACATCCTCGCTGCAAAGCCGCCGATGTCGCCGAAGCCGATGCGGCCAATCAGTCCCCACCCGTCCCGGCGCGTCCGGTCAGTCGGACGACGGCCCCGCCGCATCAAAAAAGAAGCCGGAAAAATAGCTCATCCCGGCGCAGAGGATGTAAGAGTCCCAGAAGCGCGGCGAGCGGAGGAGGAGGTAGGTCGCTTCGAAGACTGCCCAGGCCACTGAAGCAGCTGTCGGGCCCGTGCGGCGAGCGGAGGAAGAGGCCATCGCCTTCAAAGGCGCCCAAGCTGGCACCTTGGCAACCCTACGTATGCTGGGCATCGTCGCCAGGCCGGAAGCTGTTGCGGCGGCGGCGGCCAACGCCATGGCCGCTAGCTCGGTCTCATCGGTTCCAATGCCATGGCCTCCAAGGACACCAAGCATGTCGCCATCCCCTCCCTCCTATGGATATCGGTCCGGTGGCGCACAACTTGCAGGTAGCCGGCGGTCTTGCCTCCCTTTGACCTCAACGCAGACCCACTATCCACTGACTCCCCTAGGGCGATCGGCGCGGCGGGGAGGAATCCGCCACTCGTGATCCCGGAGGCCGATCTCCCGAGCGCGCGCAACCTGGTCGGCGAAATGGGGCGGAGGATTACATGTACATCGAGGAAGGCCAAGGACGGGGTGAGGACAGGGTGTTAGGAAGAGATTAGACTACTAGCGCTTGAGATTCTTCTGGCAAAGTGATGTTAAAAGGAGAAAATATCGTCTAACGAAGTGGAATATGACCGAGGAGGGGGTTTGGATAGAGCTGATATCTAATAAATATGTAGAAGATAAAACGTTATCTCAGGTTCAGGCTAAACCTTCTGACTCTCCCTTCTGGAAGGGAATAATGAAAGTAAAGTGTGAGTTCTTTTCGCGTGGAGCATTTTCGGTAGGAAATGGAAGGCAGGTACGTTTTTGGGAGGACACTTGTTAGGTGACGAACCATTGTCACTAACTTACCCCTCTCTTTATAGTATTGTTTTGCACAAGAATATTTTGGTCGCTGATGTGTTAGCACATAATCCTCTGAATATTCGTTTTCGGAGAAGTATTATGGGTCCTAGGAGAGATCTTTGGCTCCTATTGGTCGAGAGATTAATGAGCGTATCCTTAACCAACGTGGCAGATTCGTTCCGATGGAAATTAACAGATAATGGGGTGTTCTCCGTTAGATCTTTCTATGCTGATATGCTTCGTGATTCCATAAGATTTTTGCGAAAATACTTGTGGAAATTAAAGGCACCATTAAAGATAAAAATATTTTTATATACATATGAGTTTGTAGAACATTTGCTTATATCCTGTCCTTTTGTTCGCGATATTTGGCGTCTCGTTCACTTCACGTTTAGCATTTATCCACCTACTAGCATTGCGAATATGTTTGGTAGTTGGCTGAATGGCATTGACAGGAAAACAAAAGCACGTATTCGTATTGGTGTTGCGGCGTTCCTATGGCGATTTGGAATTTTCGTAATGACGTGGTTTTTAATAAACAACAAAATATTCATTTTTTGCAGGTTGTAAACAAGACGGTTTATTCTATTCAGACATGGTCCTTCCTCTTTTCTGCCGATCAGCGAGGACTTATGGATACAGGTTGTGCTCGTCTGATGGCGGTCGTTCGGGCTATTTACAGCCAGACTGAGTGTCTTAATGTTAGACGTTTAGATGTATAACTTTGTTATTTTTGAGTGACTTGTCTTTGTGACTACCTTAAGCGACCCGTGAACTGTATTTGGATGGATGTTTTTATACTCTTTTAATAGAGACAGCTGTGTGCATCGCTTTGATGCAGAAGCCAGGGACTTGCTTCCCATTTCTAAAAACAAAAACTTGAAAGATGTGTACAACTATACAAGCTCCATTGCAAGATTGATGGAAGTGTAGGAGGGACCCGGATTTTTACGAGGGCATTGCGCGCACAACCTCTATCACCCACCGTTTATTTATCTTGGGATTTGAGCCAGCGGGTCAATGTTTTGTCCCACTTGGAAAAAGAATCTACCACTGTACTATGCTATAGATTGAAGAACTTAATAGATCCCATCTGAAAAAATTGAAGAACTTTTCATACAACCCGGTTGCACTTTTTAGATCCCATCTGAAGAAACTGAAGAACTTTTCATGCAACTTAGCCGCACTTTGTAGATCTCGTCTAAAAACACTTAAGAACTTAGTAGCCATCTTTTAAAAATACTCTTAAATATATTGAATATTAGGCTGGTTTAAAAGAGTACGTTGCGATGTCAAATATGAAAACTAAATTAAATTTACATGTCCTACCTAGAAGTTAAGCTCTCCTTTTAATTTATAGTGTATTTAATATAGAGAATCTAGTATATGTGTGGGGCAGGTACGGTGCCTATCCCCAAAAGCATCCACGGATGGGATTCACGTTGCGCGCGCAATGCCCTCGTCAAAGGCATATCCCGTGTAGGAGATGCCACCAAAACTCTCACTTGTTAGGATCGTATGCTGATAAGTTTTTCCTTTTCCTGTTATACAGTTGGCGAGAGTATAGAAGAGGATTGCTGACCGCAAGATCAAGCTGGAAGTCTCACCTGCAGCAATCGAGTTCCCGGGAAGCCTTGGGTACGACCCGAACTACGGTGCCAGGCCAGTGAAGCGAGTGCTTCAACAGTACGTGGAGAACGAGCTGGCAAAGGGTATCCTTAGAGGCGATTTCAAGGATGAGGACAGCTCTTCGTAGATAATCAGGTGACGGTGCCATCGAACGGTCAGCTCCCGCAGCAGAAACTCGTTTTCCGTAAGACGAACGAGGAATCCAAGTCAGCTGCTGCTGAAGACGACTCGGAGGATGAATAAATATAAGTGTACATATTAGCCTGATCAACTGGTAGCGTATCTCTTTGGGCATAGCAGTGTAACGCACTTATATTTGTTCCAGCAGTACATTAGCACAAGTGAGCACCGAGAAATGGAAATTTTGTTCTGCTTCTGACCTAAAAACGTGATCAAAGGGGGAATGATCTCTCCCTTGATTCTGCGTTGTTAGGTAGATGAGAATCCCGGTTTCCGGGTGGCTTGGCGCACACTCCCTGGCTGAGCTAGCACTCAGTTCTCTTCTGCTTCTGACCTATCCTGACGAATGTATTTGTTAGCGACTTAACAAACTTCTGACGAGACCATAAGCAAGAACATGGTGGGTTGCTCATCAAGCCATACTGCAGGTTTATATAGGATGGACTTCTTCGTGAGTGATGGCTAACAGCACCTTCAGACCGCAATCTTAGACACTTCCTTATTTGGGAACTAAGCTCCCATGCAAGCTGAAGATTGCCATGCTCTTTCGCAAGCATAGCATAGGTCTTTGCTAGAGTCATTTGAGGGAACTAGAAAATTCCTTATTTGGGAACTAAGCTCCCACGGAAATTAGCAGTACATCTTTTGTACTGCTTACAAGCTCTTCTGTGAAATTCACTTTCTCATGAGAAACTTCTTCAGTTTCTGACCCTTTATTCTGGAACAAGAAAGAGCTACGTGAGAAAACATGCACAGGCGACTGAGTAACAAAAGAAACTGGAATGTTTTATAGTGGGGAAGACCAATCAAGGGATATATCTATGTACTTGACATAATTGAAACCAGAAAAAAAAAACATTTTTCAGGAAAGAAAAAACAAAAGATATAAGCATAAGGAGAAGTTTCTAATTATCGCCGTCAATTATTTGACCTCAACTTATTTGGCACAAAATGAAACATGTTACAACTGTAAATACCTTGAAAAAAAACTATTGAATCCATAAGAGGTAAGAAAAATGTAATTGATCAAGGTACAGACATTTTATTTGATTTGAATGCCATGGTTTATTGTTCAAATAACCTGTTGACATGCTTGAGATGCTCATACTCTGATCAAATTCCATGATGCAACCTAGAGTTTCCCTCCTCCCTTTTCTGCTTACGCATAGGGGTCCAGAAATCACTCTATGCTATAATCCGGGCACCAGTTTTACATTCCAGGTAATCTGTTCCATATAATCGGGCACATTTGAATATATGGCAGATTTTACACATATAGTTACAAGGAATGTCACTAAAAATGCATTAGCGCATCTACCAGCCACAATCTCCATCAGAAAATCTACGAAGACACGATATACACAAATTACACTAGGTGTTCGGTTGTAAGTTCCGAGCCAATGTGCCATCTGCTCCCTTCGTGACCCCAGACCAAATGCAGTCAGTTGACAAGTACGAAGCGTGGTTCGCAAGCAGGTTGAATTTCAGAAACAGTAACGGTTGCCATTCCTACAATTGTCCACATCCTGCCACGGTGATTCTGCTCGTCTTTTGGAACTGTTGTTCTCCCTCAGCATTTGCATGAGACGGTATTGCCCTTCTCTGCTTCCCACATCGTGAGCTCCTTTGTAATCCTGTCTCGGGAGACATCAGACATCAATGGTCTTTAAACAGATCTGTAGCATTGAAGTTACAAGCTATAAATCAAAAGATAAATACACCTAATGACAGGAGTAGAGTACTACTGGCACATGTGCATTTGGCAAACACCTTCTGAAGTTGTGAATTTGATATTACAGATATCTTTCATATTTCTTTTACTAAACAATCAATCACCGATCAGAGGGGTTGTGAACCACCATTGCCGAGAACTGAACAAACCCTCATTTATCACAGGTTATATATGCTGAAATAGCTAGAGCAACCCTGGTGATCGGCATAGTATGAACCGTCCATGGAAATGATATGGCCATATGACGTGTTATAATTCCAATTCCAGGAGCACAGCGTGTGCAGTCTCTTTGGGTAGCTTTTGGCGAGAAAGAACCAAAAGTTGGTTCACTACAAAGATTTACCAACCTGACTAAACAACTGGAGTAGAATTTTTTCTTAATAAATGAAGGGCAAAAGAAATGCCATTCACTTGCCTGGTCTGTTTAATTGAAAGCTTAAACCTGTAGTGACCCACCTGGGTGGTAAAAGATTCGGATGATAACCTAGCAGCGGAGTAAAAATTAGTCAAACATTCAAACAAAAATGCGACAACAAAACATTAGAACAGATGGCACCTGAAGGATCGGTTGTTTTCAAAAGAGCACATCATCTTCAATATTTTCCAACATCACATCTTCTTGAGGAAGTTGATGCAAAGTGCTGGATGGAGCTGAGACTGGAACCGGCATATTAACCAATGCATGAGTTATTTGAATGATACTACGATTAAACTGTACAGAATGTATTATATCCATCATGCAGTTTGATGCATTGGCACGCCTCTTGAGTGTGTAACCTTGTATCCATAACTAGTAAGATGCCCGAGCATTGCCATGGGACCTTAACAATAGAGCATAAAGTTGCTACAAGTTAAGAAGCTGTAATCCAAAGCAGTAAAAGAAGAGTACAGGGTTCTTAATTTCTAACAACTTCATGTCCATTGATACACAAGGAACACTCAGTTCAGGACAAACACAGCAACCTAATAACCCTTTAACATAATCATGCATTGATGAATCAAAATTAGAAGCTTACTTTCCATCCATGCATTCTTGTCAGCAGTAGCACAACAGACAACCGATGTTTTCTTCTTGCCTCTTGCATCTTGCACTGCCCAGAATGGAGTTTGCAGTACAACAACCATGCAAGCACAAAATATTTCAAAGAGCGCCACCTACTGTCTGTAGCTCAAAAAGGTTAAGACAAACGGCTCCAACAACAGTCCACACTACTGAGTTCTTCCTTTTGATCCATGGAGAGAAGTTTATTTAGCTCGCTGTTGACCTTACAAAGCATTTACAGTTGTACTTAATTTGAGCCAGAAATTAAACCAGTAAACAATCTAGAAAACCAAATTTTCTTCAAGTTAAAAGGGACAAACCTCTAATTATCAATGAACCTGAATCCTAACTCTAGTAATGATTATACTTCACCATATCCAAGAAATCTATGCGTTTGTTCCTGCAATATTTGATTCTACCTCAAACCAACAACGCCATAATTGAGGGATTCATTCGAAAGAACCTACAACAGATAAAGTGAAACTCAGAAAAATACCGTATAAAACAAAAAATTTGTTGGAGTTGAAAGAGACCCATCATTCACACCTTGACTTCTGTAGTAAACCTTAAACCTCATTCCAGTAAAATATGCATAGTCGGGCTCTCAAAAAACTTGCAATATGGCACAATAATTTCTGATGAAGCAACACTGTTCAACTGCAAATATTCAGGGGGTAATTTATATGCTCCACTGACCCAAATCAATTATTTTCAGTTATCTTCAGTGAACAATTTGGACCAATTATTCCTAAAATAGGGAAAAAAATTGATGTCATGACACTACTTTTTGACAGGTATGACTGCTTTTGTGTGTACAGTCTGAGATTTACAAATACATCAAGGTTTATATCCTACTGTTATGTCATCACCATATAATATCATGCCAAAAACGAAAACTACATCCATGGTTGTTAAAAATGTTTCAAAAATTAGTCACGGCGGGTGGTGGGCTTTTCTAAGAACTGTGGTAGTCGAAGATTTTTATGCTCAACAGCTATTGTTAGAACAAAGATTTGTTTACTTCTACGAAGCCATGCTTACAAGAGAAAGGATATTGTATAATGTGAAACAAGTTATCTTTATTGTTAAAAGACCTCCATCCAGATGAAACTTTGCTCTCACTTTCTAGAATTACAAGATAACTGACAACATTCTATTATAATAAAAATGGATCATGAAGTACTTTCAACAAACATTGATAACTCAGAGAGGCATGCATATTGCTTTAAAGATACCATTCTTGTAAGGACATGGTGTTAGTCAACTTCAACTCTTATATAAAAATATTGCATGTTGCAATTGCATAGACCAATTCATATCTTAATACTGTGGCCAGTGCAACTGTGCAAGTAACACCAGTGGTGAAGCATTAGAAGCCCATGTCACTCCATAAAAAGCTAGGTAAGTTCACAAAGAAAAAGCATACCCACACTTGCACCTTACAGCTTAATCCTGTACTCAGCTCCTTTCTGATGCGGCAACTCTATTCAAATGCAAATATGCAAGGGTCAGGTATATGCTCCTCGAGGCACAAGGTGGTTTGACAATTGAACATGAGTGGGTTTGCCGGTTTGGTACTGATGAGTCATTTCACATGGCCATAAAATATTTTTTGGCTGGCTTACCGAGGGTGACTGGACCCCAAAGATAATATGAAACTTTTTTTTTTGAGGAAAACAACGGAGGGCGAACAGCCCACCTGAATTGATTATATTAAAACGAGGGGGGGGGGGGGGAGGTTTTACAGAGGATTGATTACAAGCCCAATCAGGCAGGGAGCGACGAGCACCAAGCAGTAAGAGGGGTACAATCTAGGCGGCGAGGCGCCCTAACCACCCACAAACGGAGGTGCCCACGAACAGCGTCGAAAAACTCCGGGGTAGTTGTGTCCAAGCCTTCAAACACTCGACGGTTCCTAGTTTTCCAGCTGATCCACAAGAGCAGCGCGACCGCGGTCATGCGGAGGGAGAGGGCCCAGCCAGGGTGCGCAGAGGAGAAGGCGTCCACCACGCACGTGAGAGCAGGGAGGGCCGCAGAAGGGGTGCAGATCCTCCAGATATCCTGCATGCGGGGGCACGACAGGAACAGGTGCTCGGTGTCCTCTGCCGTCCCTGGGCAGAAGGGGCAGTCCGGCGTCCTAAGCACCCCCAAGCGGTGGAGCCGCTTTCAAGCTAGTAGCACTGGATCTCTCTCTCTCTCTCCCTCTTTCCTCAAAAAAAAATTATATGCGATGACACAAATCAATTATTTTCAATCATATTTAGTGAACGTTTTGGACTGTTTACTCCTGAAATATGGAAAAGTTTTTTTGATGTAAGCACTAAAAAGTACACATGTTTAGGGAGATTAATCAAAACGTGACCAAAGGGGGAATGATCCCTCCCTTGATACTACGTTGTTAGGTAGATGGGATCCCGGTTTATTCGAGTATACCCTGCCGTAGCTGGGACTCGAACCCGGGTGGCTTGGCGTGCACTCGCAGCCTCTAGCCACTGAGCTAGCACTCAGTTCCCTCGGGAGATTAATCATACTTTCTAGAAAAATTTCAATTCTTTGAACCCTCACAAGCAGCAAAGACATGAGCTCATGTGTTGCATGGGGGAGTAGGAAGAGAACATCCATGAAACCCAAACATTATGGATGAAAAATAGACCATTTCTAAATTTGAATCCATGATCCCATCTTGTGCAAACACTAATTTACAATAAGGAAATAGAGTTAAATAAGGTAATTGGTTTGGGGCTCAATTAGGCAACGGGGGTGGGATTAGACATGGTGTACCTTGTGGAGATGTGCAGTAACTGAGCCCCGAAGAAATACTTCTGTTGCATTGTATTTCTTCGGAATAGTCTGGTAATAGTGCTTCACTTTGTGTAATCATATAGAATGTAATTATCCTCCAGATTCCATTCATCTTTGTCAAGGAGGTAAGATACTTCTTTTATATTGTATTTCTTCGGAATAGTCTGGTAATAGTGCTTCACTTTGTGTAATCATACAGACTGTAATTATCCTCCAGATTTCATTCATCTTTGTCAAGGAGATAGAAATGTAGTGAAGAAGGTACCAATATCCCAGATTTGAAAATATTTCTTTGAAGATAACAGCAAACACTTGGTCTTGAAATTTTCATTGATATGTTGCTGATGGACAAACACCAATTGGGCATTAAGGAAGTCCACTATGTATGGATATGCAGATGAGGAGATGCCACCAGTTGTCATGCTAGTCCAGCTGGGAATATGAATCATCTTTGTTTTATTCAGCCGCTTGTATAAAAAGAAGAATAGTTCAATACCAGGATCCCAAACGCAAGAGGAGTTGCACACTGGGAATTGACCTTGCAAGTCACTGACTAATGCACTGTGTAACGTCGTTACTTCTCTCATTTCCAGCCAGATGTGCCTGTACGGGGCAGCTGCAATGCCACGGTCCCACTGCAGTTTGGTACTGTTGTCAAATGTATGTAAATCAGATGGACAAAACATTGACCTTCTGCTGTAGCAGTTCAGGAGAATTAAACATTGGACCTTGAGGCATGTCTGTTAATTGTCCATTTCTGAACCCACTCCCATTCTGCGGCATCTCATTCATTGAGTGGAACTCCCGAGGATGTATCTGAACGATTTTACACTGTAATTGCTGAACTCTATTTGGCTTGGTTTTGCCCAGCATCATGTCCATTAAGGTCAGAGTGCCTGGATCCCAGATAGAAAATATTTTGCTCATTTGTAACTGGTATTGCAAGTCACTGAATGTATTCGCTGCTCTCATTTCCGGCCAGATATACATGTATGAGGAAATTGCAATGCCAGGATCCCGCTGCATTTTATCTCTGTTTTCAGGCAAAGGCAAGGAGCAATACGTTCCTGTAGAACATGGAACTAGGAGAATCAGAGTTGATGCCTTCACTCCTGTACCTCCCAAACCGAAGGCAGCAGCGTGCATGATGGCATTTTCGGAACTGGGTGCCCTGCTTGCACCGAACTGCCCAGCTAGCCTTGTTATAATCAAATCTTGCAGCCAGATTTAAATGGAGGAGGGTGTATCAATCCCAGGATCCCACTGCACTGTTTCTCTATTAGCAACACCATGTCCCTCGGAGTAATGCAACAACCGTATTGTATGCCCTCCTGGGTGCCATCCTGTTCTTGTCTCCTCAATTACCAACACGTTCCATGGTGGGGCTCTCATCTGCTGTACACAAGCGCCAAACTTGCTTGAGTGGGGGTGGGAAGTGTATCTCACTTTCAGACAAGCAGGCATTTGTTTCTTCAGCATATACATCAGAAATTGGCATTTCAGTAATCTGCAAACCGAGGTTGCTCACACCTGAGATTATCATGCCCAGAACAATAGTTAGGATCTGTACCATGTGTTCCATGCCATGAGATTGGTCTAGGCATTACACCAAACACCTGTGGTGCAGCATAAGCAGTACCCATACTGGGCGACATTCAGGGAACAGGTAATAACAGGGAAGAATCGGTACTCTTTGTCGTGCTTCCTGAAGATGAGCCGAAGAATAATGTCGGGCTAGTGGACGTGCTTGATGCAGAAGAACCGAAAGCTCTTCCCTTCCTCACCTCTGTAGTGCGGTCGACGACCTTGGCGTGGAAGCAGTCGAGGGATGGGCGACCGCAGGAGCTAGTAGTATCGGGGATTCTTCCGCACTACAGAGGCGAGGAAGGAAGGAACAGGCGATGGCAGAAGCATCCGGATTCCGGCGGCGGTGGTGGTGGGGCTGCTCGCTCCGGCGCCGCAGGTTCTTTCCTAGGCGTGGACACTTTTTTTTTCTTCAGACAGATAAGGTAACGATTCGAAAAAGAAAAGAAAAAAGGAAATGAGATTGAGAGGATCGGGTGGGCCTTATCTCCGTGCGTCCCACGAAAGCCCACGAACCGTACCGACGTATTACCCCCAAAATACCATATCGTAGGTACTCGGCTCGGCAATACAAATACCTAGGTCAAGACAAATACGTACATACCTGTACCGCGATCCGTCTCTCTTCCCAAATCGCGCTCCATTCCGTCGTTCCCGCCTCCTCTCCTCTCCGCTCCGCCCTAGCAAATCGAAGCAAACCAAGTGCGATTCCGTGGATCCGGCCGCCTGTCTTCGCCGCTCTCGCCCGATTCCTTCCTTCCCTGCCTACGATCTAAGATAAGCTTTTCGATTTCAGTTTCGATTTCAAGATTTTTTCGATTTGATTTAGTCTGCGTTCTTCAATTCAATTCAATTCAATTTGTTGATATAGCCGCATTTTGTTCTTGAATTTAGTTTAATTCTTAGATTCCTGATAGCCTGGTTCTTGAATTGAAATTAGCTTCTTGATTTCGCTTAGTTTTGTTTTGTAGCGATGGCTCTTGTCGCCGCCGGCCTTCCCCCCTGCTACCTACACCGACGAGGACGAGCTGCGTCGGCCTCTCGCTTCGTCCTGCTTGGTTTGCATCTCGGCGTTTTGAAGATGCCAAGAAACCAGCGGGGCGTGCATCCTCGAGCAACAGTTGGATCAGTGACAAGCTCGCCGGCGTTGGCGTTTCGTTAGCTGATAGGAACGACGGGAAGATGCCCGGACGTGCTTCCAAGAGCATAAGCTGGGTCGAGGATAAGAAGCTCGGCCGCACCGGTACCTGGAACTCGAGCGTCGATCACGCCGGCCGGCCGATATCTAGCTGGAAAAGACCCGCTAGCCGCGATCCTTCTGCTGATCGCAGCGAAAAGAAACCCAAGCCGGTCGAGACGGAAGCTCCTGATCCTGCATGTACGATCGTCATGGAGACCGAGACGGAAGCGATCGTCGAGAAGTTGTACGCTGGCCCGAGCTTTGCCATGTCCCCGGCTCCTAGCGAGCTGCCTGTGCCGTGGCTTTTCATCTTGCCTCGATACGATTGCATGACGGCTTAGTGGAGTAGTGTAGACAGTTTGATTCCAACTGGAATTATCCAGTATTTCACCTATGAATTGTGAATTTTCCCTTTTAGCAGCGTGCTATTATAGTAGTAATTGATTATTGTTTGGAATACTGACAACATCGGTTCTTATCGTCTGCTCTGCTTAAACTCTGACAGACTCACACGGTTAGTCGCTGGAAACGAGCTTACTTCATAACTTCATCTGGTACTGAATTTACCAAAATGCTCATCAGTAAACGAGCATGGTTCTGATTCCCCAACCATTTCAGGACTGTAAAATTACAGGCATAGGTCAAGGAGGCGATCCTCCTATGATCCCTGGCATATTCTATATTCAGGCCACTGTAAAAAAGAAAAGAACTTTCAAGGAGGAGACATAGACCTTTCTGAATCGGTCCACAGAAATGGACAGTTCCCACATTTCCGAGAGGAACACACAGTCAGAAAACAAGTTTAAGTACTCGAGATTTAACAACCAATCAATGCAGAGTCAAAAGAAAATGCAAAATGAACTTGTTTCTGTGACATGGAACATCAGAAACTCAATCTCAGAACATCAAAATGACTTTGATTTTCTGTATCGCCAACTGAGCTGATTTCATACTCTGAAAAATATACAACTGTTTATACAAAGAGTAAAAGGAGGACATTCTTCACCAGCATACAACACAATATCCTGAAAAGAATGTAACACCAGTTAACTCTGAACAGATGAGTTGGCAATCAGCACCTCCAGCAATTGTTTCTCTTTTGCAAAATCTATCCAGTTAGTCTGGTTTATTTTCATCTCAAAATAAATCTTCCCCCAACCCGAAAAGAAAACCTTTTCCTCACAACCAGTAACCTAAAAATTAGAAGAACATTTATGCTCGTAGAACAGTGTGGGCCTTCAGCAATACCAATACCATTAAGAGAACAAACTAAAATTTATGGGGCCTGCCTGCAGTTCTGCAGGCTGAAAAAATCATTGGAGGATGCAAAACATTTCAATTAAGGGATCTGCATTTCTTCCTTTTACATTACGTCCATATATCAGTGGAATATGCCTTGAGATTTTGAACATAATTTGCATAATGAGACTTCAAGATAAAAGAGGGTACTTTTGTCAGTTTGCAACTTGACGTGAAAATTACGATCCAGGCAAGTGAAATAACAGGAAACCAGACTAAATTCCATCCCATGACTCAACTGTTCTAGCAATTGTTGATATACCTTTTTTTCATAGACTTGTTGGCTTATCTTTTTGGAAAAAAAAACTCCACCTTTGATTAAAGCTGGCTCATGTAGTCTGGATTTATCCACGGTTTAAACAATACTATCGTTTCATGACACAATTGGTGTGATAATAGTACATAAAGTATAATACTAGACATGTATTCGTGTGATGACCATTTTGTCTGCTGATCAACCATACTCGTTATGTGTTATTGAATTTAAATATTGGAAACATTTTCTCAGTGGTGCCATTATCTTGATATGGCCATGATGTATTGTGGACTGTAGTACATCCCTTATCTGATACTTTGAATTGTTTACTTTTTCCACTCACGATACTGGATCTTCAGGAGGAAGCTATAAGTAAGCTATCGTCATCGACGGTATTGTCGCCAAAATGAAATCCAGAGAACAATTTCTGCATTTGCTCGACTTTAGAAATATGCAGAATCACGAAAAGACAAAGATAGAAGGATGGATGTATGGTTCTAGAGAAAAATGTATGGACTCATTTTATTTATTATTTCTAATGCTTCTAAAACTATATCACATTTCTTCAGAAATTTCATTCATATTTCACTGGATCTTTGGTGAATAACATTTGAGATACAAAGGGAATTCTCAGGCTTGTCTAGCATTAAGCTTCATATAGGATATTATCTTTTGTTACTAGTGATTTTAGGCACATAACAAGCTAATTGGCTTATTGTGTGCTAGTTTATCAAGACTGCAGTGTTCGCAATGGTGGGTCCTTTGTTAAATTGCCCCATCTCTTACAGTTACTCAGTTTGTTTTTCATATAAGGTGGATTCCTTATATGTGTGCCCTCTGTCACAAAGACGAGACTATTAAAGATTTATTCTTTGAGTGCACATTTGCTCGTTCTATATGGTTAATCATCCAAATAGGTTCTACCTTATACGGTTATACCCATCGAAAAGCATTGCGAATATTTTTTGCAATTGGCTCAATGGTGTGGACAATTGGTTTAAGAGTGAAAGGATTGCATGGGAACCTAGAAGGGGGGGGGGGCTGAATAGGTGCTACTCCAATTCTTAACACTTTTTTCATTTTAGGCTCGACACGGTCGGAGAGTCAGTCTGTCACAGAGACAGGAGCTCTCAAGAGGTTCGAACACTGGGGGCTAAGCACGCTCTCTACACACCTCGTGAGGAAAGTTTGAAGCGGGCAACAATGGGGACACGGGGAGTTTACTCAGGTTCAGGCCACCTTGCGGTGTATAACCCTACTCCTGCTTGTCTGATTGCACTGCGATTGTTACAGTACAAGGTGCAAGCTTTTGCTCGGTTCAGAATAGGGGATTTTCAGGTGAGTTTTTTTTGTACCTGCTACGGGAGCCGGGGGCTTCTTATGTACCGGCATTTGTGCCTCCTTCCCGCCCATTCTTGGTGGGAAAGGGTCACCACAAGGTGCCAAGAAGGGGCGGAGCTCTGCGGCGCCTATCGGTCTTGGTCGTCGAGGACGGTTCCAACGTTTATGGCAGACTCGTGAGGGTGTTCATTTCGCGAGACAACCCGGCGGATGCTTCTGTTGCGCCTATTGGGCTGGGACACAACATACGGGACGTGATACCCTGGTATCCACGAGTCTAACAGTAGCCCTCGGGCCCGCGATGGGCATGCATCCGGACGAGGCGAAGCGGCACGGTTCGTGGGAGAGACCCACGATCTCCCTAGGTGTGGCGGAAACGTCTCGTAGTAATAACTTCTCTGGCGCGGCGCCACTAAGCAGTCATTCTCTTTGCGTTAGGTCCAATCCTTCATTGGGACGCGCTTCCTCTCTTCGATACCCGGGCCAGCGAGGAGGCGGACTGATTGTGGGGGGTTCCTAGCCCGGGCATAAATAGGGGGTGCTCCGCTCCCTTCCAAGCGCCATCTTTGCTTCCGCTTCCTTCTCTTTCTCTGTCCTCTCCCCCGCGAAAGGAGCAGAGTGCGCATGGCTCATGGTGGGTGAGGTCGTGGCTCGCCGATGGACTTGGCCGCGGCCCTAAGACGTAGTGCACGGATGGTGCTGACGGATGCTGATGTGCCGGAGGGGTCTGGGGCTCATGCTGATCCGAGCCCTCGAAGCTGCCGTGGCCGCAGTGCACGGGCATCCCGCGTCCATGGCGTGGCGGAGAATCTCATTCCCTGCTGGGCGGAGGACACCCGCGTGCTGGTGCACGAGTTCCTGGTGGGACTTTGCGGCCGCCTCCGCAGCCGACTAAAGATCTCGGATTCCTTTGTGAGGACGATTGACCGCAACCCTAGAGGGCTCTGGCTCCAAGTGGTGGGGTGCATCAACGGTCCCTGGTGGGCGGACGTGGAGTTTTGTTCCAGCGGCCGTGTGTCGCGGCGAGCGCGAGGAGTGTTGCGTGGAAAGCGGGAGCAGCGATGGCGGTGGTGACGACGGTAAGGAGGACGATGAGGATGAGGAGGACGAGGAAGACGCCTCGGGCGTCAAGCTAGAGGACAGCAAGTCCGACTCGGCCAGGGCTTGAGTGCCTTCATCCAGAGGGAAAGCTTGACCATCCCAGCCAGTAGCTTTCCCCCTCTTAGGGATCCTCGGCCTTCTCCTCGGCCGCCCATATCTCGTAGCTGTGGTGAGACGGGCTCCCGCGGCCTGCCACCACACCTTCCGTGCAGACACGTAAAGGGAGTAGCTCTCTCCGAACTTTTCTGTCCTTTTTGTCTCTATAATCGATCTGCAATATGCTTGTGCGCTGAGATGTATCTCATGAATGGAATATAAAACTTGAAAAAGTATGTTCTTTCTCTTTGCAATCGTTTTATGTGCTAGTGGAGTTCTCTGAATATCTTCCGAAAAGGGGGGCTCTAGAGGTGAAAACGAGATGTGGGACTTAGGTTGTTTCCCTTGGCGAGGAGAGGGGTGTGTCTGCAGGTGGTCCTTCGAGGTGCCTTCTGTTGATCCCTTGTGGAGGTATTTTTTGTTCCTCACGGAGGACTTCGTTCTTTGCCTCGTGAGGGAGGCGGGTATTTTTGCAGCGAACAGAAATGTGTGTTTGTTGTTTCCCTCGTGGATGCCTCGCGAGGAAGTCAGCACCAAGGACTTTGGTGAGGTGTCATGCACGGTAGCAACTCGTTTAGATAGAGCTCTGTCGCTTGGGTTTAATATGATTGGGTCTCACCCGTGCACGGGTACCGATTCTAGCCCCCGCTCGTGAGGTGTCCTCGAGAGGAAATCGCAAACGCTCACTCCCGAAGAGAAAATACTTGTCGAGGTGCCAAGTGCAGTTAGAGGAAATGGCTTGGGCTTTACTTCTAGGTGAGACTTCCATTACATAACGCTTGGGGATGTCGTGACCTTGTAGTCCCCCAAGAGGCACTTGACGTCACCGTGCGGACACGGGACTCCCATCGTCATGGGGCCGATACTCGTGCGAGTTCATATGCATAATTCGAGGATGTAGTGGCCTTGTGGCGCCCTCGAGAAACAAAAGTTTTCCCCGCCAGAACGGGGATCCCACTTGTGTGGGTAGAAGCTCTCGCGGCCATGTGGCACGCCCGTTGAGAAGCACCATGAGACCCTCACGAAGAGAGGTCATGGCGTCGTTTTTACGTGGCGTCACAGGTAGAACTTCTGTAGGTGTTGGATGTTCCACGGGTTGGGCACGAGCGTGCCGTCTTCCGTCCCTAGGCGTGCCGCTCCTGGGCGCATGATGTGCGCTACCCAGTACGCCCCTCCCACATGGGAGAGATCTTGTGCAAGCATTCCCTGGAGAGGATTCTTCTCAAGACCAGGTCGTCCACCTCTAGTGTGTGGCCTGATGTTGTTGATGTGGTAGCGATGCAGCCATTGCTGGTACCACACTTCGCGGACGGCGGGCGATTTCTTGCCTCCTCGAGGAGCAGCAGATCTTCAGCGTGGAGTTCTCCTTGCTTGTTCTCGCTGAAGGCAAGGTGTCGAATCTCTGACTCTACAAATCCCTTAGGTGAACCTATCGGGTTTAGAATAGGAGAACCCATGAGCGTTGGTGGAATCGTCGGCTAGACAGGGGGCGAGATTTACCCAGGTTCAGGGCCCTCGTGGAGGTAAAACCCTTACTCCTGCCTCTGTCGATCTGTATTATTGAGTAGATCGGCTACAATGGTGGTTGCTCGAATCGAGAGCAAGATCTCGAGTTCAAGGCTTTGGTGGTGCGGTATAGCTTGGTCCTCTTCCGGTGATTCTCCTGGCCTTATATAGGTGGCCAGGTCTCAAACCCTACCCGGAGAGGACTCGAACTCTAACCCTATGTCGGTTACAAGTTTCCTAACTTAGCCCGCAAGGCATTGCGGGTGGGCTTCATGTGGGCCTTCCGGAATACTCCAAGGGCTTCCCTTCTTGGGCCTTAACCCTCGGCCTGAGATGGGGTGTCCTTACCCGCAGGGTCCAGGATCCATATCTTCGTCAGTAGCCCCCGAGCGTTTGCTCGAGTGGGATTTTTCCAGTCGAGTAGACGGTCAAACCTATCTCGGTCTTTCTTTCTTGTGGATAACCAGCTTAGTTGTTTCTTGTTTAAAGGGCGCGTACCCTGTGTAATGAGTTTTCGTACTCGAGTATCGAGCAATGCAAGTGCCTGTTTTTATGGCTTTTTATCGCAGAAGGATGTGGCGCAGTAGGTTGGCTCTCCCGAGAGATCAGGGCCAATTAATTGCGACTAGGGCAAAAAAAAATCTGGCCTACACAGATTCGAGACCTCCGACTCGAACCCGATAAGGTGATTGTTGCGACTGGGCCGTTGTGGTCTTATCGAGTCGAACTTAACCTATGGGGGTACCCGGCGCGTCCGCTAGGATTTTTCTTCGTGTTGTTGACACGGAATCATACCGGAGGACGCAGCTTTGAGTGCGATTCCAGGCCCTCAAGAGAGATCTTTCGGGTCTTACCTTCATATTCGAAGAATATGGCATCCGGATGTGCCTAGTCGGCCGAACGATCCAGGTTTTTATGATGTATAAATATCATGTGAGTGAAAAGGTAGGTTCTTCCCACTCGTGTAAATTTTGAATTAGAAGTTCTTTCATTCATACGAAAGAGTTTTCGTGTTAGGAATTTTGTGCCCATATGAAAGAGTTTTCATGTTTGGGATGCTGCACCCATACGAAAGAGTTTTCGTGTGTAGGGTATTTTTCTCTGCTTAAAGAGGTCTTGCTTCATGATTTGTCCATGAAGGAGTTGTTTCTATTCGAAGGAGTTTTGTTCATACGAAGTTATTTTCGCGTTTGAACTTTCCATTCGAAGCTTTCTTCAATTTAATGATGCACGCTATGACGTCATGGCGCACTTTTCTCCTCCCGATGGGACGTGACGGAGTGAGAGCAGATGGGTTGGCCCACATAGTCAGCTTTTTGACCGGGAAACGAGACGTCGTTCCCGGTTTTCATGCAAACCGTGCAGTAAATGCGTGAAGATCGTGGCAGGAAACAGCGTTCACCGCCTCCTCGTTTCGTCTTCACACGTGGTGGCTGCGATGAGCGCCACGTGGCGCATCGAGTGGCCAGTATCGATTTGTTCCGTGTATAAGTATGGGTCTATGCGATGCGGTAAAACTTTCCCAGCCTTCGTCTTCCAGTCCTTCTTCCTCCTCGCGCTCATCTTCTTCCTTCCCTCAAGCTCGTGCTGACAGTCATGGCTGGCGGAAAGAGACGTGGTTCTGCCGTTTCCGCATCCGGTGAAGCTTCGGCGCAACCAGCGCCGCGCTTGGGCGACTGGCATTCGCCTAATACTACGGCGAAGAGCCTCAAGGAGATGCAGCGCGAGGGTTTGCTGCCCGTGGAGTCCGAGAAGCGGGTGCGCCTCGGCAAGAAGGAGGAGGTACCCAATCCGCAAGCGAACGAACGCGTGGTCTTTGCGGACCACGTGTCGCGCGGTCTCTCTTTTCCCCTTCATCCATTTCTCATCGGGTTGTTGTATGTCTATGGCATAGAGCTTCACGATCTTCCTCCGAACGCGGTGCAGCACATATCGTGCTTCATCGTGTTCTGCGAATGCTTCTTAGGCATTCGCCCACACTGGGGGCTCTGGAAGGCCCTTTTCAAAGTTTGGATCTTCCGCGAGAAATCGCGAGTAGACTCCGAGCCTGGCGAGCCGCTACGCACGGGTGGCTTTGGGATCCAAGCGAAATCGGAGGCCAGCTACTTCAGCATGTACTTCATCGACTCCGCCCAGGGATGGAGGAAAAAGTGGTTTTACGTCATCGACAACAGCTCGGATGGGATTCAAGAATTCCATCTGTTTGCTGTTTTGAAGAAGAGGAAGTCCTGGGCGCACAAGTTGTCGACCGAAGAAACCGAGGTCGTCGCGCCGCTACTCGCCAGGGTGGCCGCCCTTCGCGACCAGGGTGCTGGAGTCGTGCTAAACGGGCTGCACCTGGCGGGCATTTTCCTCAAGCGCGGGATCCAGCCTCTGCAGCTCAGACCTTCCACGATATGGGAGTACCAAGGCTCTGAGGATCCTAGCCGAGTGAGTCGCGAGGAGCTCTCGAACGTCGAGTTCGAGAAGAAGATCGCGGCTATCACTAGCCTGAAGGTGGGAGAGAAATTCCCCGACTGCACAGTCGCAGCCTTCGACGCGTCAAGGCCTCCGCCAGCCGAGGTGAGTTCATTCTTCTTCTCCTCTTTGATTTTCTTGCTTGTTCTGAGTTTCAGTCGATTGCATTTTTTCTTGCTTTCTTCTGTCTTCCACGTAGAGCTTATCCGTGGCCAACTGCTACCCTCCAATTTCTGAAGAGGAAGCCTCGGATTTATTGGCGAGTAACCTGGACGGCCCAGCCGATACCAGCGTTGCCAATGCTTCTTCAAGTTCCGAGCACGATTCTTCGGATGGTGCAGAGGGCTCGAATGGCGGTCTCCTTCCCCGCAAGCGTCGTCGAGTGGAGGATGACGAGGCTACCTCCAAAGACAACTCCTTGGAGGACTCTCCCGGGAAGGATCCCATCTCTGCGACTCCGCTGCGCTCACTCGCCCCTTCTCCCTCGTTCCCAGTAATCCAAACCGCCTGGAATGCGGATATGCTGGATGAGGATGAAGATGATGAGTAAGTTTTTCTCCTCGTTCTTAGTAGAACGTTTTCCTTTGCATCTATGCTGACGCTTTGTTTTTTGTTGCAGCCTGCAAACCATTAGTCCTTGCAGGTATGCCTCTTCCCTTCCTCCCGAAAGGAGGAATAAAGCAGGAGCTGCGGGTGAGACTCCTACTGCTGGCACTGTCCAGAATTCGCCCAGCGTAGCCCCCAATGTGGCGACTACGGAACATGGAGTTCCTAGTTCTGCTGCCGGAGCTTCAGCTTCAAAAGAGGTGACGGGTAGCTCAGCAGACCCCCTCTCCCGTGCCAAGGGCCAGGTAAATTATGTTACTTGCCTTTAATTTGTTATCGGGTGCACGACAGTGCTCCCGATGGGAGTAGCCCCCGAGGCTGTAGTCGATCACATGTGATCAGATACAGGCTCAAAGACTGTCTTTTCCTTCTTCTTGGTTTTATCGGGTGCACCGCAGTGCTCCCGATGGGAGTAGCCCCCGAGGCTTTACTCGATTGATTGCAATCGGGTATAGGCTCCAATTTTTCTCTTCTAATTCTTCTATTTCTGTGTTCTTTGCAGTCGCTCGTTGACTCCCTTGCGGCGATTGGCCGCCGCGTTGTTTTTGCTGAGTCGGAGTGCGGGACGCTTCGGGCAGACCGTAGTCGACTCATCTCCGAAAACGAGCTTCTTCGAAGTAAGTTTTACCATCTTTTCTTGTTTTCATGCTTTCGTCAATTCTTGGCTTTTGACAAATGTCGCTATGCAGCTCAACTTGAGTTTTCGAAGGCCGAGAAGGACAGTATTTCTGATCGGGCAACAGCTCAGGAGGCTGATCTAGCGGCTGTTCGACGAGAACTTGAAGCTGCATGCATGCGATCGGAGGATCTTGAAGGAAAGCTTGTGGCTGCCCAGAATGCTTTGAAGAGTTTGGAGGATGCTGGCAATAAGGCGGATGCTGACCTTGTCACTTTCCTTCGTCCTCTCGCCGAGCGTTTTGCGGGTAGGTTATTCTGGCTTTTGCAGTTTCGTCTTCTGTCCTGGTGGATTTTTTGAGTCTTGACGTTCTTTTCTTTGTAGGTCTTCTGGGTGTTCCTCTGGAAATTCCCGGAGTCCAGCGGGTAGACGTGCTGACTGACTCCCTTGCTCAACTCAAGAGGCATGCCGAAGGAGTTTGCTCCTTGGTTGACAATGCCACTCAAGTGTTGACGCAGCTGCATGGTCGCCTTCTCGTCAATGCTGCATCTCCACCCGCGCTAGGTGACCTGCTGAAGATCTTCTCGGACAGCAATCTCCTTGATGCTTACGTGGTCGCTCAGTCGGAGTCTGGGGCGAAGACGGCCATCCAGTTCGCGCTGGCGCATGGAGTCAGCGGCTTGGAGGAGGCCTACTCGGATCTCCCAGTCGATCCTTCCACGGGCCAAAAGGTAGGGCTTCGTCGTTTTGGTGAGCCAGCCGCCATCCTCGCTCGGAAGTTGTCTGGGCTGTTTGCTCGACTTAAGGGAGGGACGACTGCCGCGAGTGGGAGCACCACTGTAGCTTCTTAGTCTTGTTTTTCTTTTGCCTTACCGGTTTGATTGTAATGAACCTTGGGATGTATTCCCGTATTTTCACTGTCTTTAATCGAGATGTTCTTCTGAAAAATGCTTCCTGCAGTTGTATATTTTCTCCCGATGGGAGTAGCCCCCGAGGCACCCGTCGAACATGTGACTAGATATATCTCGAATAGGGCTTCTTACTCCTTTCCTTGTATTCTTCCAGGCTGCTGGGGTTGCCGCAGAACCTTCAGGTGGACGTGCTACTCTAGCAAATCCTCTTGTTGCCGCTGTTGGGACCTATGCAGGTCTGCGTGATCGGGTCCAAGAGGGTGAGCGCAAGCTGAAAGCTTTGCGCGGGGTAGCCGATGTGGCGAAGTCCAAGCAAAAACCGGCGACTGAACGCGAACAGTTTTTGATGGACGAGTTAGCTTCTGTCGCCAGGGACTTGCTGTGTAAGTAATGCAGCCCCCTAGTCTCCTTTGTCTTATTTCCTTGTCTAATCGTGCATGTTTGCTCTTCAGTTGTTAAACCGGATGATAGGGAGGAAAAACTGTGGGTAGAAAACCACATTCTTCAGGAAGCTGGCAGCTCAAAGCCTCATGCGAGTAACTTTTGGTCTGATCGCAGTCGAGGCTTTGTGCTGGGTACTTTGAAGTTCCGTGTCATCCAAGCAAAAGTTCTCGTGAGTTCTTTTCACGAGGTCTTGGTTGCGATGAACGCTGCGTTCTATCCGCTGCAAAGGGGTCCTGAAGACTGGAGTCATCTCCTCAGACTATTCGGGCAAGAGGGAGAGATTCGCGAGTGTGTGCGCAACCAGATGACTTGTGGCGCGGTGGTGGCTCTCTCCTTTGTCCGAATATGGCATCCTGAGGTGAATTTTAACTCCGTAGCTAGGCTTCCAGATGGTCCAATCGATGATATTTCGCCGCATTATTATGTTGTTCGTCCTGCAGCGGAAAAGATCATTCGACTGACCTCTGATGAAGTAGATAGAGTGTTGGCGACTGAGAATGCTCAGCGCCATGATTGATTGTTGGATGTGTACATCCTGTGATGCCGTATAGTTTGTAAAACTGTTGTAAGGTGTGTAACCCTGTATGTATAGATTTTCCTGTGACGTTTAGTTGTAGGCGTAGCCCCCGTGTGTTTATGGGGTGTGTACCTGTAACTATTTATCATGTAAGGATGAATAATCTTCGAGTAAATATGGTTGAGAAACCATGTATTTTATTGCGATGACTGAGAAGTCATGTATTCGAGCTACAAGAGTGGCTAGTATAGCCTTATTGTTGTGAGAACAAGTAAATCTAGGGATAAAATTTGCGGAGGTGTGCAATATTCCAAGGGTTGGAATAGATTCCTCCAGTCGATGGATTCTTCAGCCTGTAGGCTCCACCTGGGATAACTTCGTGTATGATGAAGGGTCCATCCCATGGTGGCTCGAGCTTGTGTCCCTCCTTCTGCTTGAGTCGCAGCACCAGATCTCCTACTACGAATGCTCTGTGGCGTATGCGGCGACTATGATAGTTTCGCAGTGATTGTTGATATACCGCAGATCTTGTGAGCGCAATGTTGCGCATTTCATCAAGTGCGTCCATATCTTCTGCGAGTGCCTTGTTGGAGGTTTCTTCGCTGTAGGCCACAACCCGTGGGGCGCTGAATCTGACATCCTCGGGAAGGACTGCTTCTGCCCCGTATACCATGAAAAATGGTGTGTAGTTTGTGGATCGATTTGGAGTTGTGCGTAAGCTCCATAGTACGGAGGGTAACTCTTCAACCCAATGTCCTTCCGCTGGGTGTAGACGATCGAGTAGACGTTTCTTGATGCCGGCTGAGACTAAGCCATTGGATCTTTCGACTTGTCCGTTCGTTTGCGGGTGGGCAACTGAAGCAAACTTGAAGTTGATGCCCTTTTCCTCGCAGAACTGCTGTGTTTCCTTTGCTGTGAAGTTTGTACCATTGTCTGTAATGATGTCGTGTGGTACCCCAAATCTGCATACGATGGAATCGAGGAACTTGACGGCGCATTGGGCGCTAGCCGAAGTTACTGGCATGGCCTCGATCCATTTGGTAAATTTGTCGACTGCGACCAGCAAGTGTGTATATCCACCCGACGTGGACTTGCGTAGTGGTCCTACCATGTCCAGCCCCCATTGTGCAAAGGGCCAGGCGATGGGTATCATGTGCAATTCTGTAGCAGGTGCATGTGGTCTTGGTGCAAATCGCTGGCAAGCGTTGCATCTTTCGACCAGCTCCCTTGAGTCGGTGGCTGCCGTGAGCCAGTAGAATCCAGCTCGGAAGGCTTTTCCCATGATTGTTTTCCAGCTAGCGTGATGTCCACAGTCTCCTTGGTGGATGTCCTGGAGTAATTCTTTGCCATCTTCGGGTGCGATGCAGCGCTGAAGTATACCCGAGATGCTTTGCTTGTATAATTCTCCGTTGACTACCCGAAAGGATTTACTGCGTCTGATTATCTGCCGAGCCTCGCGGGGGTCGACCGGGAGCTGTCTGTTGGACAGGTAGTCGAGGTATTTCTGCGTCCAGACTGGCTCGACCAGAAAAACCTGTCGTGAAATGTTATGAATAAGCTCGATGATGGCAACTTGCGGGCTGACCTCTGTTTCTGGTGCTGCGGGTGCTCCTGCAACTTTTTTTACTTTGACTGAGCGCTTGGTTATCCGTTCGAAATATATTCCTGGCGGTATGGGTGTGTTTGTGGAACCCATGTTTGCCAGTCTATCTGCTTCTTCGTTGCTGGATCTCGCAATGTGCTTCAGCTCGCATCCTTTGAAGCTTCCTTCGAGTAGGTTGTACATGTCGCGATATGCGACCATGTTTTCAGCAATTGTGTCGCATTCTTTCATTGTCTGCTGCACGATGATATTGGAGTCGCCGTAGATCATTAATCGGGTGGCTCCACAGGCGACTGCCATCTTCATCCCGTGCAACAGGGCTTCATATTCTGCATCGTTGTTCGATGCTGGATCATCGGGTGGAAAGTCCAATCGTAGGACGTATTGCATCTTATCTCCCCTAGGCGATATGAGGACGATTCCAGCTCATGCTCCTTCGTTTCTTTTGGACCCGTCAAAGTACATTATCCAGTTGCTCGTGTACTCAGGCGGTCCGGGCGTTTGTAGCTCTGTCCACTCGCTTAGGAATTCCACGAGTACCTGGGATTTGACTGTGTTGCGTCGTGCATAAGTGATGTCCCAAGCGCCCAACTCGATGCTCCATTTGGCTATTCTTCCGGATGCCATAGGGTTGTTCATGATTGTCCCGAGTGACGCATCATTAACCACTGTAATGGCGTGTTCCTAGAAATAGTGCTTGAGCTTTCAGGCTGTAAGAACAACTCCATATGCGAGCTTCTGGTAATGATGATATCGTTACTTGCACGGCGAGAGCACTTCACTGATGTAATAGATCGGTCGTTGGACTCCGTACGCTTTGCCCTCCTCAGGTCGTTCGACTACGATTGATGTGCTGATGACCTGGTTTGTGGCGGCTAGGTACAAGTAGAGTGGCTCCCTTTCTTGCGGTGTTGCAAGGACGCGCCTGCTTTGCAGCGATCGCTTCAAGTCTGCGAACGCTTGCTTAGCTTCTGGTGTCCACTCGAATTTGTCCGTCTTCTTCAATAGCTTGTAGAAGGGTAACGCTTGCTCTCCCAATCGTGCGATGAACCTGCTCAAGGCGGCTAGTCGCCCTGCGAGCTGCTGGACTCCGCGTAGATTGGTTGGCTCCTTCATAGTCAATATTGCTTGTATTTTCTCTGGGTTGGCTTCGATGCCTCTGGCGGATACCAGGTACCCGATAAGTTTTCCTGCTGGAACGCCAAAGACGCATTTTGTCGGGTTGAGCTTGATCATGTATGCGTTGAGGGCGTCGAATGTTTCTCTGATATCCTCGAGGAGTGTGTCCTCAACTCGAGTCTTGATGACAATGTCGTCAACGTATACTTGTACGTTCTTGCCAATGAGCTTGGCGAGGCATTTTTGCATGCAGCGCTGGTATGTTGCGCCTGCGTTCTTGAGCCCGAAGGGCATTGTCGTGTAGCAATATACACCGTGTGGTGTGATGAATGATGTCTTTTCTTCGTCCTCCTGTTTCATCCGGATCTGATTATATCCCGAATAGGTGTCCAGGAAGGAGAGGCGTTGACAGCATGCCGTAGAGTCCACGATCTGGTCGATTCGTGGGAGGGGAAAGTTATCCTTGGGGCAGTGCTTGTTTAACGACGTGTAGTCGATGCATACCCGAAGGATGTCCGTGTTCTTTTTGGGGACCAGCACCGGGTTTGCTAACCAAGTGGATATCTTGATCTCCCTAATGAATTTTGCTGCTAGCAATCTGTTTACTTCTTCTCCAAGCGCCTTCTGCTTGGGTTCTGAAAATCATCGAGTAGTCTGTTTGATGGGTTTGGCATCTGGAAAGACTTCTAGTGAGTGCTCGGCAAACTCCCTGGGTATTCCTGGCATATCTGAGGGCTGCCAGGCGAAAATTTCCCAGTACTCACGGAGGAATTCGACGAGCGCGCTTTCCTATGCTTGCGAAAGGGTAGTTGAGACCATCGTTGTCTTCGCAGAATCTGTCGGGTGCACTTGATGCTTTCGGGTGTCACTGTTGGCGCTGAACTCCAGTTCAGGCACGTTTTTCTTCGTGTGGGGCATCACGGAGTGATCCGTGGTTTTTGCCAGCTCTTGAAGTTCTTCTTGCATCCCGAAAGATTTTGCGATCTCATTGAATTCAATGTCGCACTTGTTGGATTTCTGAAAGTCTCCGTCGATGGTGATCACACCATATTCTCCAGGTAATTTAAGCTTCAGGTATGCGTAGTGTGGTACTGCCATGAGTCTGGCGAACGCCGTTCAACCAAGAATGGCGTGATACTGTGAAGGCCAGTCGACGACTTCGAAGTCGAGGAATTCTCTTCTGTAGTTGCTTTTAGTGCCCAGCACGACTTCTAAGTTGATTGTTCCGAGTGGACGGATTGCCTTTCCCGGAACTATCCCGTGGAAGGATGTTTCTGATTCCGCAAGGCCGTCCAGGTTCCTGTTCATCCGACGGAGTGTATCCGCGTAGATAATGTTGATGCCGCTGCCACCATCCATGAACACGCGGGCCAAGTCGTAGTTGCCAATCTGCGCTTGGATAACGAGGGCGGCGTGTCCTGGTCGATAGACTCGTGGTGGGTGGTCTTTCATTGAGAATGTGATCGGCTGGTCTGCCATCTTAAGGGTACTCAGGCTTTGTTGGCGGAGTCTGCACAGCCATGCATAACTGCCTCGTGTTAGTGTTTTGAGCTCTGCGAGATGGACATACCTTCTGGATCATCGCTAATTGTCCCGCCGGATTTGGGTATGCGTTGGCTCCGGAGTTTTGTGCAGGTGGTGCTGGGAGTGCAGCTAGTGCCATGTTTGGATTTGCTGGTGGAGGTAGGGGTTGTGGCGGTTGGAATCCTTGGTGGCCTCCTCCTGGAAGTGGCGGGTAATTTGGGATAGTTGCTGATCTGCTTTTCTTCGTGAAAGCCTCATGGATCTTATGGAACTTCCGACAATCCTTGAGGAGGTGCGTTGCCTTGGTTTTGCCCGTGCGCTTATCTGTAAACAGATGTAGCGAGCAGTAAGCGTCAAGGTCTTCCTCGGGACTTTTCTCTTCAACTTTTGGTTTCCATTCGCGACTTGCACGTCGTCCAGTATCGCGACTTCGCGTGAACTCCGCTGCCACCATTTCTTCTCGATCTTCGTGATCGTAGTATTTCCTTCTCTTTCTTCGGCCATGGCGATCTTCGTCGTGTGCGGGTGATGATGCTCTCTCATTGCGCACCACGTCTTCTCTGTTAGCCCATTTGTCGGCTATGTTCATCAGCTCCCTAATAGTTTTGGGTGCGGCTCTGCCTAGTTCTTCTCTGAAAGCCGTTCTTCGGGCGCCTTTTGCGAAGGCTTCAATCGCTACTTCTTCCGAGATGGTTCCCGCGGTGTTCCTGAGTGTGGTCCATCGCTGGATATATTCGCGGGTAGACTCGCCGCTTTTCTGCTTGCATGCTCGCAGTTCTTCAATGGTGGCCGGCCTCTTGTAGGTCGACTGGAAATTTTTGCAAAAATCGCAGTGCAAGTCGTCCCATGATGCGTAACAAGATCTTGGTCTTCTTTCCAGCCAACTGCGGGCCGCGCCGATGAGATGCAAATTGAGATATTGCATAGCTGTGTTCTTGTTCCCACGTTGGCATTTTACTGCCGTGAGGTAGTCGCTTAGCCATTGAGAGGGCTCGAGTGAGCCGTCATACTTTGTCACTTCTGTGCTGAGCTTGAATCTTCTGGGTAGAGGCGCTTCGCGGATGCTGTGGGCAAAGCAGAGCGCACCGCAGATTTCGTCATCCGAGGAGCCGGACGAAGAGCGCTCGCGATATTGCGAAGCCCTTGCCTTGTCCACCTTGTTTTGTGCTATGTCAGATCGCGCGTCATGTCCTGGCTGGTCGCGGTCGGCGTCCTTCCTTGGCTCCTTGTTTCGTTTTCGCGAGCGGCTGCTGTGATGTCGCGAGCCTTTGTCTCTCGGGCTGTCTTCGCTGCTGCTTCGACTGTCGCCGCGACGTCTAGCTTCTTTTCCTCGACCACGGCGTGGTGACTTGTCTCTTCTTGGCGAAGGGCTCCTGCGCTTGCGGGGCGCTTCTTTTTCCTTTTCTTTCTCTTTCTCCAGTTGCTCTGCGGCCTTCCTGCGGTCGTAGGAGGCAAGCCTTGCGGCTGCCAGTCCCAACCCCTTACGTACTTGTTTATACTGCTCCGCCCGAGGATCACTTTCCGTCGGTTGATTCATCTGCATGTAAGTTGCTGCGGCTAGAACCGCGGCAGCAGGAGTTTGCGGGTAGACGTAGCCGTCGTCATCGACTCGCATGAGAGAAGGAGTGACCGACCTGCTGGTTCCGGCTAGGGACTCAATGTCTCTGGATGTAGATGCGTGCCCCTTCCTCGTGGGTCGGGTTCCGACCGAGGGTGCCATGGATAGCTCAGCTCGTCGTTGACTTGACTCATCCGCCACTCTTCTTCGGCGGGCCAAATCTACCCGAGCGTCTTTGATGGTTGCGGCTGCTCTCACTAGGTGATAGTGGTAGGCAACCATGTCTTCGTGTGATGCTCCGGCTGCGGGTGGTTTGCTCGTTCGCATAGCCTCTTTGGCTCGGTCCCAAGATTCCCGCGAGACGCTGATTATGTTGCGCTCTTCCGCGCTATGTTCTGTTTCTGGGGCTTGTTCCGATCCTGCCATGCAGACTTGGGCCAGTCGAGGCTCGTGTGTCCTAGGCGTAGATCGGAAGGCCCTTTGAACTTTTGAGGGTTCCTCCGTCGAGAGGGTATGGTAGTCGTTGGCGTTGAGACGGATGGATTCGCCGCTCTTCTCCAGATGACGGCGTGAGTCGACGGCTCCAGATTCAGATTCTGATTCGTCCGAGAAGTGGAGGATTCCGTCCCTGTTGGTCACGAACTTCAGGCTCCCGAACGTCAAGGTGACGCTCCTCTCCAGATCCTCGAATACCGGGCGTGATTCCGGCGAGTGAGGTGTGACCACGACAGATCCGATCCGTATAGGATTGTTCGGAGCAGTAGTCGATGGTTTCCAATGGGAGTTGGTTGTCGATGAAGCCGAAGATGCCGGTGATCCAGCGCCCGCCGTTCCCACAGACGGCGCCAATTGTCGAATCTCTGACTCTACAAATCCCTTAGGTGAACCTATCGGGTTTCGAATAGGAGAACCCATGAGCGCTGGTGGAATCGTCGGCTAGACAGGGGGCGAGATTTACCCAGGTTCAGGGCCCTCGTGGAGGTAGAACCCTTACTCCTGCCTCTGTCGATCTGTATTATTGAGTAGATCGGTTACAATGGTGGTTGCTCGAATCAAGAGCAAGATCTCGAGTTTAAGGCTTTGGTGGTGCGGTATTGCTTGGTCCTCTTCCGGTGGTTCTCCTGGCCTTATATAGGTGGCCAGGTCTCAAACCCTACCCGGAGAGGACTCGAACTCTAACCCTATGTCGGTTACAAGTTTCCTAACTTAGCCCGCAAGGCATTGCGGGTGGTATTCATGTGGGCCTTCCGGAATACTCCAAGGGCTTCCCTTCTTGGGCCTTAACCTTGGGCCTGAGATGGGGTGTCCTTACCCGCAGGGTCCAGGATCCATATCTTTGTCACAAGGGCTTGAGGAGACCCATGCTTGAGTTCAGCGGGAAGGACAACTTCAGCTCCGTAGACGAGGGAGAATGGTGTTTTCCCTGTGGGCTTTGTCACGGTGGTGCGGATGGATCACAGCACCGACTGGAGCTCGTCGATCCACTCTTTCTGTGGGATTTGAGTTTGTTACAGCTCCTCATCTTGAGACCCTTGAGGAACTCATTGTTGGTGTGTTCCGCCTGGCCGTTGCTGCGTGGGTGGGCGACAAGGGCATAGCAGATCTTCGTGCCAAGGTTCGCGCAGTAGGACTTGAAGAGACCGTTGGTGAATTGTGCACTGTTTGCGGTGATGGTGCGGTTCGGGACGCCGAAGAGGCACACCAACCCCTTGATGAACTTCACTTTTGACCTTGTCGGGATGTCCTGGACTGGTTGTACCTACTTCCACTTGGTGAATTTGTCGACGGTGACGTAGAGGTACCGATAGCCCTGAGCCCTCGCGGGGATAGTCCCAGGATGTCCAGCCCCCAGACCGCAAACGGCCACGAGAGAGGGATGGTCCGTAGTCATTGCGCGGGCTGGTGTGTTTGCTTGAAGTGGAACTGGCATGCTTCGCATGTCTTGATGAGCTCGGTGGCGTCCTTGAGGGCGTTGGGCAAGTAGAAGTTGTAGCGGAAGGCCTAGTCGACGAGCGTGCGCGATGAAGAGTTGTGGCCACAGTCTCCTTGGTGTATGTCCTTGAGGAGGTCCATGTCGTTGTCTGGGGGGCGCACAGCAGCGCCACCCTGTTGGGGCGCCTCCGGTACACCTTGTGGTCGATGACGCAGTAGATCTTGGCCTAGCGAGAGACGCGATCTGCTTCGTCTTCGGGGAGGTCCCCCTTCTAGATGTAGTCGATGAGGCTCTTGTTCCAGCATGCTTCCTCGTGAGTGGAGGCCAGCACGAGGGGGCATCCCGATGGGTTTCTGCAGTCTGGTGCGCCTTGGGCGGGAGCTGGTGGGAGCTCCTCCTCGAGGTGCTGGTGGCCTGGGGTCTCGTCGTCGTCGATGGGTGGTATGATAGACGGCTTCTCGAGCCTCTCTTCAAACACGCCTGGGGCATGCGCCAAGTTCTTTGATGCTCTCTTGGCAATGTCGTCTGCTTATTTATTGTCCGCCCGAGGGATGTGTTGCAGCTCCATGCAGAGGAAGCGCTTCTCGAACTTGCAAACTTCTTCAAGGTACATGCCCATGTGCGGGTTCTTGGCCGTGTATCTCTTGTTAGATAAGTTCACTAGGAGTTGTGAGTATCCCTTGATGGTGAGGCGCTTGATGCCAAGAGCGATGGTGTCCCTAATGCCGGTGAGGAGGCCCTCATATTCGGTGGTGTTGTTTGAGACCTTGGACCTACAGCCAAAGTGGAGCTGGACGGTGTAGTAGATCTTGTTGCCTATCAGTGACGTGGGTATGATGCCAGCCCCCGAGTCTTCGGAGGAGAAGGCACTGTTGAAGTGCATGGTCCACATCCCTCGGGCCAACTTTCCTGGTTCGGCGGTTTCCTCCTAGAGGTCCTCTTCTGGCGGTGGGTTGGTCCACTCCACGTCGAACTCCGCTAGAGCTCCTCCTTTGACCGTCTTGGTGGCGAGGAACTCGATCTCAAAGTGCTGGAGCTCAACCGCCCATTCCGCGACATGCCCCGTGGCGTTGGAGTTGCACAAGATTTGCTCCATAGAGAAAACGAATACCAGTGTGATGGGGTGCTCCTCAAAGTAATGGTGGACCTTTCTGGAGGCCACAAGGAGTGCGTACAGAAGCTTCTCCTGCACAGGGTACCTCTCACGGGCATCTCGAAGCACAGTTCTAACAAAGTAGACATCATGTTCAACAAGAGCGCTCACGGAGGTGCCGACAGTGAGTTCTCCAGACACATTCGGGCTCTCTTGAGTCTTGAGGAGGTCCTCCTTATGGTGGTATTTTTGTGCAGCGATGTACTCTTGGGGAGAGGCGGGCGTGGGATCCTTGTTGGGCAGGGACACACTTTTCTTGTCAGTTTTCCTTTCCGCGACGAGACCAACACTGACTATATGAGGAGTGGCTGCAGGGTAGAGGCGCATCGGCTCATGAGGTCACAGGGCGACCAGGATGGGCGGGCTTGCTAGGTACCTCTTGAGCTCCTCAAATGCAGTTGCCACCTCGGGGTCCATTTAAAGGGACCCGTTCGCCTCAGGAGCTTAAAGAATGGCAGAGCCTTATCGCCAAACTTGGAGATGAAGCGCCCCAGCGCCGCTACGCATCTCGCGAGATGCTGCATGTCCTTGAGCAGCCGTGGAGGTTGCATTTCTTCTATGGCTTGGATTTTGTCGGGATTAGCCTCGATGCCACGGTGAGACACCAGGAATCCAAGGAGCTTCCCTGTCGTGACTCTAAAGACGCATTTGTCAGGGTTGAACATGATGTTGACCTTGCAGAGATTATGGAAAGTCTCTTTGCGGAGATTCTGGAAAGTATCTTCGAGGTTGTCAATGAACGTGCGCTCCTCGCGGGTTTTTACGACGATGTCGTCGACATAGGCTTCGACATTTTTCCCTGTCTGGGCTCCCAAGGGGATGTGCATCAGCCTCTGGAAGGCTGCGTCAACATTCATCAGACTGAAGAGACTTTTCAGAATCTTCTCTTCATCTTCTTTGTCCATCTTGATCTGGTGATAACCCGAGAAAGCGTCCAGAAAGCAGAGGAGGTCACACCCGGCGGTGGAGTCCACTATCTGGCCGATCCTCGGGAGGGGGTACGGATCCTTGGGGCATGCCTTGTTAAGGTCCGTGAAGTCGATGCATAGATGTCCCCCGCCGGTGTGCTTGGGCACCACAACAGGGTTGGAGATACATTCGGCGTGAATGACCTCGCGGATGATCTTCGCGTCGAGCAGTTTCGCCACCTCATGAACGATGAATTCTTGCTTCTCGGGACCCTGGCACCGTGCCTTCTGCTTTACATGGCGCGCGCCTAGGAACACGGCTAAGTGGTGCTCGATCACCTCCCTTGGTACACCAGGCATGTCTAACGCTGTTCTTGCAAACATGTTAGCGTTCGCCCCAGCGACGAGCGCGCTTTCCTATTTGGGAGGCCATCCGGCTCCGATGGTGAGGGTAGCCCCGTGCCGTCGGGGTTCATGGAGACCTTCTTTGTGGCTGACCTCTCTTGAGAGAACAACAGCTTCTTCTTTGGAAGCTTGACGAGGTATTCAATGATGTCCTCGTCGATGGCGTGCGATGCCGCGGCTTCCTTGTAGGTGTCCTTCATGGAGCGCACCATGTCCTTGACATCGCCGTGGACAGTGAGACCTCCACTAGTCCCTGGCATCTTGACGAGGTTGTACGTGTGGTGCGTGATGGCCATGAACTTGGCTAGAGTGGGGTAGCCGAGGATGGCGTTGTAGGCGAGCCCGATGTGAGCAGCGTTGAAGTCGATGGTTTCAGTGCGGTAGTTCTGGCGTGTGCCAAACGTGTCATCGAGGCGCACCCGTCCTAGAGGGACCATGGTTCCGCGGGTGGTACCGGTGAATGGCCTTGTGGCCATCAGATGCTCGTGGGGGCACCCGTAGCTTTTTGAAGGTCTCGAGCGAGATCGCGTTGACGCCTGAGCCCCGTCCACGAGCGTCTTGGAGACGGTGACGTTGTTGATTATGGGGGTGCAGACCAGGGGTATGGCACCCATGGAGCCGATGGACCTGGGGTGGTCGGTGATGTCGAAGGAGATCTCCTGTTGGGACCACTTGAGGGGTTGCGGAGGTGCCCCGTCCCCCTGACATGCAGTATTGACCTCTCGTGAGGTTCTTTTGAGATGGCGGATGGAGAGTGGGGCCAGCGAGCCACCCAGGATGCACGACACGTGGCAAACCGGTGTGGTAGCGCCATCCTCCCTGGGAGGTTTTCCGCCATCATTTCCCCCAGCGAAATGCCACATGACCGTGCGGCCGTTGGGCTCGTGGTGGCGAAAGCGGTGTAGTGTCAGAAGCAGCAGAAAAAAGCGTGTGCAAGGCTTCCCACACGCTCACAGAGCTATCTAGGAGGTTTAGCGACCATTCGAGAGGTGCGCTCCGAAGCACCAGGGGAAGTAACTCATGAGGCACCTGTTGCACCCCCCGGCGGGCATGACGGTCGCCTCGTACCTCCGCAGGAAACTGAAGGGGGAGCATCGCGGGTGTAGCATGGAGGAAGGCGAGGATCGAACGCGGAAGGGAAGCTTGCCTCCCAAAAGTCCCAGGAGAACGCGTAGCAGCACCTTTCCCCTGCGCTGGCATGCCGCTCACGGTAGTCGGGCTGCTCTGTGCTTATGCGGGCGTTGCTTCGAAGGAGGCGCGGGGTCGCGTCATCTGCTAGATTGGGTGGAGTCTCATGCATGCGAGACTCCACTGTGTTGACCATGAGCGTGGCCTCAACTGGTGAGCACCGGGTGACGGGCGAAACACCGGCAATTTCAGACTCGGCTCCCGCAGCCCAGGCAAGCTCGGTGGTGGGGACCAATCAAGATTCATAGACGACGGTGTTCCATGGACATCTCGGGGGGTCCCTGTTCTCCTGGCAGAGCTTCCTACGAGCGATGTCGACCGTGCGTGGGCACGACCGCTGGCCACAGGGCAAGCGTCACCCGTGCAGGAGACTGCAGGAACTGGGTCGGGTCCATGGGGGACCCAGCGACAGGCGTCATGTTACGTCCGCGGCACAACACTGGGGAGCGGGAGCGACGAAGTCTGCTGCTGGAAAAGCTGGAGCCGAGCCACCGAGGGATGTCCACTTACAAGACCGGGCACTATGGTCGGAGCGCTCAGCGTGGGAGGCGACCATGGCGACGAGGATGTGAAGGAGCACCTTAGCCTCCTACCTGGCATGCTAAATGTCGGAGAGTCGGTCTGTCAGAGATAGGAGCTCTGAAGAGGTTCGAACACTGGGGGCTAACCACGCTCGCTGCACACCTCATGAAGCCTCGTGAGGAAAGTTTGAAGAGGGCAACAATGGGGACACGGGGATTTTACCCAAGTTCAGGCCACCTTGCGGTGTAAAACCCTACTCCTGCTTGTTTGTGGATTGCATTGCGATTGTTACAGTACAAGGTACGGGCTTGTGCTCGGTTCAGACTAGGGGGGGGGTTCTAGGTGCGTTTTTTCATCCCTGCTACAAGAGCTAGGGGGATTCTTATGTACTGGCATTTGGGCCTCCTTCTCTCTCATTCTTGGCGGTAAAGGTCACTACAAGGTGCCTAGAAGGGAACCGGAGCTCCGCGGCGCCTGTCGGTCTTGGTCGTTAGGGACGGCTCCACCGTCCACGGAAGAGTCGTGGGGACTCAAGATGATATTTCATCCGTCTTGTAGCATCAGACCGGTCTCCTTGCACCAAAGAGGAAATCCTAGGGTGGTGCTTTGGCGCATGCAGCTGCAGCTCCCTCTTTATACACGAGAACGACAACTGCGGCTAAAGAGGTTCTGTCGCCCTCCGGCGCTATAGTCACCGTGCAGAGATGCGGGCGTCACCCTCACATGGGCTATTCCCTCATGAGGGAAATCTCCTCTAGAGAGAAGCGAAGGGCTCTATGTAGAGCTCCTCTCTAGAGAAGGGAGGCCGAAGGCCTCTAGTGGGGCAAGTCCCTTATCGCTAGCATCTCGTGGGGAGGCGAAACCCTCGTGAGGGTGTTCGCTTTGCGAGACAACCCGGTGGATGCTTCTGTTGCACCTATTGGGATGGGCCGCGTGAGACGAGTCGTGATAGCCTGGTATCCATGGGTCTGACATACATAAGCGTAAATTTTCTAGATATGCAACTACGGTGAATTACCTATATGACAAAAATAACTCTAAGCAAGATACAAGCACAAGTAAAAGCTAAAGGATAGAAGGAACCAAAGTGAAGCACGTTGAGACTAGGATGTATTCCCATGTTCCTCCTTGTTAGGGAAGTATGTTTCGTTGGAGGGGTGTGAGCTTCGCCACACAAGGCTAAGCTGAATGCCACAAAGGCTTCACCATATTCTCCAATGAACTCCGCCACAAAGGCCTAGTTTACCTTCTACTATCGGAATCGTTCAAGGCGCCGATGCCTTTACAATGGGCTTGAGTCACACACCCACAACTGAATTGGGGGCTCTTAAACACACCACGAATATGTTACAAACAACACACACAAATAAGTCAACAAGATGCCTAGGTTTTCCACAAAGAAACCCTAGGCTCAAATCCCTCAAGTGAATGAGGGGGAAATAAAGAATGTCTTGGTGAAGTAGTAGATCAGGGCCTTGTCATGGTATCATGCACGACATCACCATTGCGTTAATAATGGAGTTTACAGAAGGGACACAGGGCACAAGCGTATGTATCTGTGAGAGATAGGGAATCAAGGATGATGAAGACATGATGTACCCATGTTCGAGACCTCAGCCTTGTGAGATCCTTACTCTTGCAAGGGTGAACTATGAGGTGGTATTTGGTGTTACAGTGTGCTCCTGGAGCTGTATCTTTTAGGTCAATTTGCCCCTGCTAAGAGAGGCGCGGACTGCCTTATATAGGAGCTGCCAGTCCGGCTGACAAGAGGGTCCGACTGTACAGCCAGCCGGCTGAGACCCACTAACGGGCATACATAGTGTACTTCCTTCTAAGTATGTGGGACAAGGCAGGAGGACTACTAATCATGACACAGGCGGCCAAAGTTTAAGTGTATGGTCGCCTACTCCTCCAGTAGAAACATAGTTGACATTGTGTGTGATGTCTTGTCGCCCTTTAACCCATGCTTTTCCTTGCTTGTTAGGATCGTCCGACTGAAGTCATCAGCCGGCGCAATCAGGCGGCTAGGACCATTCGACCCAACTATAACCGCTTGGTAAAGTACCAAACCAGCTAACCATTCTTCTTACTGTTGTCTTGATCTTGTAATAATCCTAATCGGTGGGCAGTCCTCCGGACAGTAGGCCCCGAATGTGTTGGAGCTTTAGAGCCGACACGGTGAAGAAGGCTTCTGTGTGTTCTTGGCCGTGTACTTGATATGATATGCTTCTGCCGCATTCGGCTGGAATGTGTCAGCTGGGGTCGTCTCGGCTCCTCCGGCTGGGCCGGCTGTAAAACATGACATCATGATGGGGGTCATGGCCGATGTTAGCCATGTCCTATCGCTCTTCATCGCCCACTGATCAGCATAGAGCCGGGGAGAAGCCAAGATTGGCGAGGAAACGGAAGACCTGGCCATGTGTGGTCGGCTGAAGGAGCTAACCGGCAAGGGCTTGACGGCATGGGACCTCTCCCTCTGCTGGCTGACGCAGCGGGTGTGGCCGCTTAAGATGCCTTCTTGCAAGATATACCACCTCTCCGTCCGCTTGGATCCGACCCACCTGTCCATGCGCTCCCTCAAGACGAAGAGCTTGAGCGAGTGGCTTTGGATGGTAATGAAGGCGAAGATCGTTGCCGGGTGGTCCTGGGTCCAGCAGCCGGGCGAGGCACTGATACGGCTCCAACGTATCCATAATTTCAGATGTTCCATGTTGATATGATGCCAATTGCTACATGTTTTCTATACATTTCATATCATTTTTATGCATTTTCTGGGACTAACCTATTGACAAGGTGTCACAACGCCAGTTTCTGTTTTATGTTGTTTTTTATTTCAGAAAAGTTGTTCTGGAAATATTCTCGAAATTGGATGAAACAAAATTCAAAGTCCATATTTTTCTGTCACGTACACGGAGTCCGAAGGAGACCCGAAGTGGGCCAGGGAGGTGGACACACCATGTGGCGGTGCGCCCCTGTCCGCGCCACCATGTGGTGTGGCCCCCTAGGCGCCCACCGACATCGTCCTTCCGACTATATATTGATTTCCTCGAGAAAACCCTAAACACCCAAGCCTCCATTCATGAAAAGTTCGGTAGCCTCCGTCATCGTCAACCATAGTTCGGGAGGGTTCTGAAGCTCTTCCCGGCATCCTGTCGGGGAGGGGAATAATCACTAGAGGCCTCTTCATCACCATGCCTGCCTCTGGAGTGGTGCATGAGTATTTCATCCTTGGACTACGGGTCCATAGCAGTAGCTAGATGGTTATCTTCTCCTCTTTTGTGCCATCATGTTTAGATCTTGTGAGCTACCTAACATGATCAAGATCATCTTATTGTAGTGCTACGTGTTGTGTTTGCTGGGATCCGATGAATATTGAATACTGTGTCAAGTGGATTATAGATCTATCATATATGTTATTTGTGATCTTGCATGCTCTCCGTTGCTAGTAGATGCTCTAGCCAAGCTGATGCTTGTGACTCCAAGAGGGAGTATTTATGCTTGAAGGAGTTATGCCCTAGAGGCAATTTAATAAAGAGATATTATTATTCATAACTCATTTGTTCATAATGTATTGTATCATGCTATAACTGTATTAAGCAGAAACATTAATACATGTGTGATATATAAACAAACCAGGTCCCTAGTAGCCTCTAGTCATACTAGTTCGTTGGGCAACAGATGATCAAGGTTTCCTGATCATGGGTATTTATACTATTGACAACGAAATCATGTAATTAGAGAATGATATGATGGACACACCCCTTTATGTTTATCATAACGAGATCGAGTCATTGAAATTCAAAGTTATGATAACAGAAAACGTAGTGCCTTAGCCTTAGACTGTGAGATGGTATCTAATTGCTATCCTGAAAGTTACTTTGATTGCATCAAACGTCACACCGTAACAGGGTGATTATAACGGTGCCTTTTGCGTAATGGGAGGGATATGTTGAGCTGTGCCATCAAGAGCGGTACTTGCCAATCCTGATGACGGATAGATAGTTCTAGGCCAACTCGCTGGAGTTGCATCAATTAGCTTGCAAGCATGTGACCGAGTCACGGGAGATGCAACGACATGGGAACGAGTTGAATTGTTATGTCAGTAACGAGACAGAACGGGGTATGAAATACCGAACGATCAAGTATCGGACTAATAGAGTATCGGAAGAGAAACAGGCTTAGGAGCTTGAAGTTTACGGTTCAACGACGCAAAACTTCAATGGATGCCCAGGGGCCATTACAGACGTTCTAGTTCGCTTAATGGTCATTGGCTAGAGAGGAGTCTCACCGTGTCTGGTGTGTTCCGAACCGTTGGGTGTCACACTTAATGGTAGACGATGCATGAGAGAGATCTTGGTACCGAAGAGAACATTTGAGAGCACCAGAATCATTCTGGTAATTATCCGATAGGAATCAGAGAGTTCCGAAGTTGTATCGGAATGAAGGAGAAATACTCGATAGCGACCAGAGAGTGGCGGAAGTGTTTTCGGGACTCGAAATGAATAAGTAATGTGTATTTATTATTAATTAGTGTAATTAATAATTATATAGCATTTTATTTCATTTAAAATGCATTTATTCCACTAATGGGCCTTCCGGGCAGATTTGGACCATTAGGGAAAAAGTGGGAAAATAAAAAGGAAAAAGGGGGGCAAACCACATGGGCCACTTGGGGCCCATGTGGGGGTGCGGTAGCCCTCCCTTGGCCGCACCAACCATGTGGAATTAGTCCCACATGGCTTAGCCAAGGAGAAAGGGTCCCCCTTGAAAGCTCATGTCTCCTCTAATGATTTTGTTGGTGATAACAACACAGGTTAATATATTAACATCGTGCTAAGTGTTCTCAGCTGGCGTCATAGTCTCTATCAAATATTCGCACAGGAAATTATGGAACAATTCGATATAATCCGAAGCTAGATATTTCAGGACTCGAGGCTGGAAATTTCCGTTGCCTAATGGACGGAATTTTTGGGCCTTACCCCGGAATATTCTGGCCTACTCGAAGATCAGCTGTTTAGGAATTTGGAGTCCAAAGTGCCCACTCTAGGATGCTTGGGTGGAAATTTGCTCGGAATATTCCGGTGGAAATTTCCGGCCCCTATTTCCTTAGAAGAAAAGGGATGCACCGTTGCTGCCCGCTCTCGGACATGGGGGCGGAAATTCGGCCAGAAATTTCCGGCCACTGGATTATTGAAAAATCCGCCCCCGGATTATTGGAAATATTTGGACCACTGTCCCGGAAATTTTCGGTAGTTATACCGGAATATTGCGACCCTGGATGACAACAACGGCTAGATTTCAGAGGGGGCTATAAATAGTTGTCTTCTTCCCCTAGACAGCAAGCTCGTCCATTCCTCTCTCTCCTCCATTGTTTGAGAGATCAAAACACCTAGATCTCCCTGCTCAACCAACCAAGCTCGATGCCCTTCAAGAATTTGGTGGAGAATACCTAAATCTACATATTTACCAAGCCACAAATCATTTTCCCCCACTTTCCCCTTTGGGGTTGTCGCACCCGGACTTCTAGGGGATACTCATCGGGCCGAACTGAATAGTAGATGATTGGATTACGGGGCTTATCTGCACCCGCGTCCTCTTACGAGTAGGCCAACACTTATGTGTGACAACCAATCTCTACTATCCACCGTCGATGTAAACTATCCCATAGAAATCAAGATACTTCCATTGACGTACTTCAAACCATACACACATGGTACGTCAACGGCGTTGAACAACTGATATCACAACAGATCTCTACGACACAAAAGATTGAAATAAGTTGCAAATAGCTCTCATTAGAGCAGAGATAGGAAATACAATCATCCAGAGGACACATGTCCCAACAATACATCATTACATCACAGCGGAAGCATCCAAAATGTCTGAGTACAGACAAGATCCAAATAGGCCTAAGAGGCCGGAAACGAACAGACGGAGCCCATCCACGAACTCTCGGATCCTGCCCGGGTCCGCTATCTACTCGTCAGCAGTCTCGTCATACTCCACGTAGTAGCCACCATGTAGATCCTCGGAAACGTAGTCTGCGGAAACCACAGCCCCAAAGGGGTCAGTACATAAACGTACTGGCAAGCAAGACTCACAGTTCACCAAAGTGTAACCCGTCAACACCAAGCACATATGCTTTGGGTTCAACGGAAGGAAGGGGATATAAAGATGCTGCAACTGGCTGCTCTAACCAACTACAGAACATACTACAACTTCCGGCTAACAGAAAGGAGATAAGATAGCGTATCGTAACCAACTATAACTAACTCCAAACAAACCCATCCTGGATCTCTCCCCTTATCCAAAGAAGCAATCCGAGGATAACTCATACAGTTGGATTAGTGAGGGTTCAGATTGTGTGTCATTAAGCCTATTACTAGTCAGATTGTTAATCATTAGGTTTGAGTTGTCCTGAGTACTTGTTAGCCAGTACTTTCACCAAGTTAACCATAACCGCGGAAAACACGGCTTCTCGAGAAGATTTATCCCTGCAGGGGTGCACCAATTTGGCCGTACACGTAAGAATAACCCGCCAGATGGGAAGGCCTTTCCCACCAAGCGGGGCACTCAACACAACTCAACTCTTCTTCGCATCAAGCCCAAAGAACCCCGTGCAGTGAGCGCACGGCTAATCAAGCCCCACGAATAAAAGGGGACCCTCATAGCACTCTAAGAACGTGTCTCCCTAAATGCGGACTACAAAAGTTTCCACCCTGGCCTGGGCTCGCAAAAACATGCATGCGGCAAATGGAACACCCGAACTAAATGAGGCGATTTGGACGAGATGCGAATCGAATCAAATTGAGGGGGGCGCCCATACACGCTTCCCACATGCGGTTAGTACGCTCATCATGGATCAGTAGACAAGACCCTTTTCCTAATTAGGGTCGACACTAGCAGGCCTCAAAACCACGCAGGGCCTCCTGCCGGTGCCTTATCATCAAATTATTGTTATCCACAATATTAACAGGTTGATTGATTAAACCTCGAGCCCCAGAACATAATGAAATAGTAACAGAAAGTAACAGGTAACAGACTCGAGCAAAACAGCCCTAAGCATGCTAGTAAGACACGGGCTCAAACAACGGGGTTATAGGAGTGGAGGTGAGGCAATATCAGGGTTAAGGGATTCATGTGATAGGTTCGTAACAGAAACAACTATTCATAGGGCTAGCAGAATAGACAACGGAAAAATATCGGTATCCAACGTTGAAAGGAACACAGTGGTTCATGTGAGTGATAACTTGCCTGCAAACCCAGTAGCCTGGTACTGAGCTAACTCCTTAGAAGGGGTGTCGTAAGTATCGTCGGTCTCAACATCGTCGTTTATCCGGGAAGAAGCAAACAAACAACGCAGAGAGACAAACAATCAATATCATGGCATAGTGCACAAACATGGGATGATGCATGACCATTTAATTGATGCATAGAAATAAACTAGTTGACATGGTAACCGTTTTAAATGGACCCACATGCAATTTGGATTGCATATGGAAAGCCCATGAATTATGGTTGAATTAATTGTTTTACAACTAAGCAACATGTGAAAGTGGATTAGCATGATGCATGGATGAGGAAAACAGCAAAATAACAACAATAGAACCAAATGGAAATAAGGTTTACCCATTCTGAAATTTTTGTTATTAAGTTAAGGAATTTTGGTTCCTTAAAGGTGTAACACAAGTATTTGTTGTTTTCACCAATTTAAATTGTTCAAAACAAATAACAAAATTCATATTTGGAAAGAACACACAATTTTAGGTGGAATACATGTTTCACTTGTTGAAAAAGGATTTCAAATAAATTATTTATGAATTAAACAAGTTTAAACAAGATTTAAATGAATTTAATTCAAGTTTGAATTTAATTGAATTTTTATTTGTTCAAAACATTAAACCAAATTCATATTTTAAAAGATTATACTTTTATGGCTTGAAAACATACTTTATATGTCCCAAAAGAAATTAGTTTAACCAAGTTATGAATTTAACAATTTTAAATGATTTAAACAAGGGTTAAATCATTTAACCAATTTTAATTATTCAAAACATGAAACAAATTTTATATTTGAAAAGGTGGTTTAATTTTGCATGGAAAACATATTTCATTTGTTGAAATTGGATTTAAAATGAGCAAGTTATTATTTTGGCAATTTTAAATGCATTAATTAAGAAACAGTTGTTTTCAGCAATTTAAATTATTCAAAACAGCAAACAAAGTTGATATTTGGAAACTACATGAAAATTTGATTGGAAAACATATTTAGTTTGTGGAATTTGGAATTTTTATGCCCAAGTTATGATTTTTGCAAAATTAAGTGAACTAAACAAGTTTTTAAATATTTCACCAATTTAAAATATTCAAAACAGTAAACAAATTTTATATTTGGGTAGATAATTCAATTTGGGACAGAAAACATATTAAAAATGTTGAATTTGGAGTTGGGATGAATTACTTATGCATTTTACAAGTTAAGGTGCAAATCTGCCATTTTTATCACCTCTAGGGACTTAGGAAAAAATATTACAGGGAACTAGATTTAAGTACCAGGGGGCATGGATGTGATTTCTGGGAAGTTTCTGTACAAAAACAAAAGGAATAAAAAGTTTTGGTTTATTGTGTGAGGGGGGAATCGAACCCCCACCTCCTGCTGCGCGCGCTGGGACAGAACCAGTGGGGTGTGCTTCGGGTTGTGATAGGAGAGGCAGATCGGGGGGGTATGAGGTGTGGTCCGCGGCTTAACTGAATTTTTTCTGCACGCTAACTGAACCCGGGCGGATGGAATCGATGGATGGTCGCCGGCAGCGATCGATGCTCGCCGGAGGGGCGCCATCCGTGGGGTGCGGGTGCGTGCTCGTAGCGGAAGGGAGAGGGAGGAGAGGGATCGAGGGGGAGGGGAGCGCTCACCGAGTGGACAGGGGAGGCGCACGGATCAGGTCGGGGCAGCAGCAGAGGGAGTGGCCGGCGACTGGAGCGGACGGCAGCGGCGACATGAAGCTCCTCGGGGGCAACCGAGGGCATGGCGAGGGAGAGGGAACCGTGGCGGTTCCATTCCCGCTCCTAGCCACAGCGGGGGTGCCTCGGAGGGGCGGCGATCGCCGGAGGGTGGTGGAGCTTTTCGGTTGTGGGTGTACAGGTACAGAGAAATACAGAGAGCAGAGAGGGAAGGGAGGAAGAAGGAAGAAGATGGCGGCGGGGGAGAGAGGAAGGAGGGAGAAGGAGAGGGTTAGGGTTAGGGTAGGGGTGAGGAGAGGAAGATATAGGAGGGGGGGGAAACGATCGGGTGGAGCAGGTGGGAGCGCCTGTCGCTGTCCACCATTGCTGACGACAGCGTACGGGAGGTGGGGAAGCAAGGGTATCGGGCTGAGGTCTTTTTGGTGGGCTGGGCCTCTCTCCCTCCCTGCTGTTTGCTTTTATTCTTTTTTTTTGTTATGTTTTATTTTTTTTTGCAGAAAATGGAAAGGGAAGAAATAGATAAGGTTTAGGGCTAGGAAAAATGTGAGAAAAATTTAGTAAGCTAATTAGTTAAAAAACAAACACTTGCCAAGTTTGGATTTTTAAAAAGTTCAAATTCTGTTGCTGTTTGCAAATTGATTCAATTTTGAATGAATTTGATAATTAAGTGATGATTAGTGAAAACCATATTTTTAATAGGGTGAACCCTATGGTTTAAATGGAACAAAAAGGATTAGAATGTTTTGGTAATTTTCATACTTTGAAATTGGGTGCTGTTTGTGATTTGATTTGAATTTTGAATGCAAGTTGGAATTAGGTGGATTATTAAAGAACCACTCAATAGTTGAGCTTTTTATTTTCATGGGAACAAATGGGAGTTTTATTTGAACCTTATGGTTTAATTGGAAACAAATGATTGATTTGTTTTGCAATTTTCATAATTTCAACATGGTTTTTGTTTGGAAGAAAAATCATAATTGAATTTGAAAAGGGTTTGATATTAAATGATTTTTTGATAGGAACAAAACAATAGTTTTGGAATCACAACTTTAATGGAAACAATTGATTGTTTTAATTTGAAATATCATTTTGGAAATTGTAACATCACAAGGATGAAACAAAAGGTTTGAATTTTGGTTTGAAATTCAAATAGAAAAACAAAGGAAAACAAATGAAAACAGTTGGAAAACAAATGAAAACAGAGGAAAACAAAAGGAAAACAAGCAAAACAATTGCAATGAACATGATGCCATGATGCAAAACATAAAATAACAGAGAGCAAACATTCTAATGGCTATTTTTCATACTTGGGATGTTACAAAACGCCCCCCCCTTGAAGGAATCGCGCCCCGAGATTCCTACTGAGAAAAGAAAATGTCCGGATACTTCTTGGGAAGATCCTCTTGAGCTGTGACACGTGAAACACATCGTGCACCTTGGATAGTTTTTCTGGAAGTTGAAAATGATAGGCATTCCTGGCAACTCTTCTGGAAAGATGTCAGGGAATTTGGAAACCACCGGAACATTTTCAAGTAAAGGGAGAGGTTTTGTATCGAGGGTTTATAGTTGAATAGAACTTGATTCATTTGTAGAATAGACTATCTGTCAGAAGGGTGGAACAGGGTTATTGATTAGACGCCAGTAGCAGAACTGAAGTGGGAAGCAACAACAAGATTTCAACGGACGAAAAGGATGTTGAGAAGAACAGGATATCAACATCGGGGAAAACAAGAACAAAACTCCTGAGGTACTACGGAAAAACCCATCCGGGCTTCTAAAGGATCAATATCTATTGCTTAAGGAATAGAGGATCTGCTTCCGGGGCTTACACGCCTCCGTTCTCAATCGTGAGTAGGCAACATGATAAATCATGTCACAACCACCTCCATTCCTATGGTCTAGTAGATATAACCATCCTAGAGAAACCAGGATACGTGAAATCCTAACTTGAAAGTTTAGATGAGAAGAGAAAACAACGTTGCACTTCCTTACCAGAAAAAGGGAGGGTGGGTGGGGAAAGAAGAAAAAGAACAAAATTCCTACTCTCACGTTTCATTTTTCCTATATAGCTACAAAATAGTTTCTAGACTCAACTGCGACCAGTAAAAAGGGATCCTACAGGCAGACAGGCTCTGATACCATTTGTCGCACCCGGACTTCTAGGGGATACTCATCGGGCTAAACTGAATAGTAGATGATTGGATTACGGGGCTTATCTGCACCCGCGTCCTCTTACGAGTAGGCCAACACTTATGTGTGACAACCAATCTCTACTATCCACCGTCGATGTAAACTATCCCATAGAAATCAGGATACTTCCATTGACGTACTTCAAACCATACACACATGGTACATCAACGGCGTTGAACAACTGATATCACAACAGATCTCTACGACACAAAAGATTGAAATAAGTTGCAAATAGCTCTCATTAGAGCAGAGATAGCAAATACAATCATCCAGAGGACACATGTCCCAACAATACATCATTACATCACAGCGGAAGCATCCAAAATGTCTGAGTACAGACAAGATCCAAATAGGCCTAAGAGGCCGGAAACAAACAGACGGAGCCCATCCACGAAGTCTCGGATCCTGCTCGGGTCCGCTATCTACTCGTCAGCAGTCTCGTCATACTCCATGTAGTAGCCACCATGTAGATCCTCGAAAACGTAGTCTGCGGAAACCACAGCCCCAAAGGGGTCAGTACATAAACATACTAGCAAGCAAGACTCACAGTTCACCAAAGTGTAACCCGTCAACACCAAGCACAGATGCTTTGGGTTCAACGGAAGGAAGGGGATATAAAGATGCTGCAACTGGCTGCTCTAACCAACTACAGAACATACTACAACTTCCGGCTAACAGAAAGGAGATAAGATAGCGTATCGTAACCAACTATAACTAAGTCCAAACAAACCCATCCTGGATCTCGCCCCTTATCCAAAGAAGCAATCCGAGGATAACTCACACAGTTGGATCAGTGAGGGTTCAGATTGTGTGTCATTAAGCCTATTACTAGTCAGATTGTTAATCATTAGGTTTAAGTTGTCCTGAGTACTTGTTAGCCAGTACTTTCACCAAGTTAACCATAACCGCGGAAAACACGGCTTCTCGAGAAGATTTATCCCTGCAGGGGTGCACCAATTTGGCCGTACACGTAAGAATAACCCGCCAGATGGGAAGGCCTTTCCCACCAAGCGGGGCACTCAACACAACTCAACTCTTCTTCGCATCAAGCCCAAAGAACCCCATGCAGTGAGCGCACGGCTAATCAAGCCCCACGAAGAAAAGGGGACCCTCATAGCACTCTAAGAACGTGTCTCCCTAAATGCCGACTACAAAAGTTTCCACCCTGGCCTGGGCTCACAAAAACATGCATGCGGCAAATGGAACACCCGAACTAAATGAGGCGATTTGGACGAGATGCGAATCGAATCAAATTGAGGGGGGCACCCATACACGCTTCCCACATGCGGTTAGTGCGCTCATCATGGATCAGTAGACAAGACCCTTTTCCTAATTAGGGTCGACACTAGCAGGCCTCAAAACCACGCAGGGCCTCCTGCCGGTGCCTTATCATCAAATTATTGTTATCCACAATATTAACAGGTTGATTGATTAAACCTCGAGCCCCAGAACATAATGAAATAGTAACAGAAAGTAACGGGTAACAGACTCGAGCAAAACAGCCCTAAGCATGCTAGTAAGACACGGGCTCAAACAACGGGGTTATAGGAGTGGAGGTGAGGCAATATCAGGGTTAAGGGATTCATGTGATAGGTTCGTAACAGAAACAACTATACATAGGGCTAGCAGAATAGACAACGGAAAAGTATCGGTATCCAACATTGAAAGGAACACAGTGGTTCATGTGAGTGATAACTTGCCTGCAAACCCAGTAGCCTGGTACTGAGCTAACTCCTTAGAAGGGGTGTCGTAAGTATCGTCGGTCTCAACGTCGTCGTTTATACGGGAAGAAGCAAACAAACAACGCAGAGAGACAAACAATCAATATCATGGCATAGTGCACAAACATGGGATGATGCATGACCATTTAATTGATGCATAGAAATAAACTAGTTGACATGGTAACAGGTTTAAATGGACCCACATGCAATTTGGATTGCATATGGAAAGCCCATGAATTATGGTTGAATTAATTGTTTTACAACTAAGCAACATGTGAAAGTGGATTAGCATGATGCATGGATGAGGAAAACAGCAAAATAACAACAATAGAACCAAATGGAAATAAGGTTTACCCATTCTGAAATTTTTGTTATTAAGTTAAGGAATTTTGGTTCCTTAAAGGTGTAACACAAGTATTTGTTGTTTTCACCAATTTAAATTGTTCAAAACAAATAACAAAATTCATATTTGGAAAGAACACACAATTTTAGGTGGAATACATGTTTCACTTGTTGAAAAAGGATTTCAAATAAATTATTTATGAATTAAACAAGTTTAAACAAGATTTAAATGAATTTAATTCAAGTTTGAATTTAACTGAATTTTATTTGTTCAAAACATTAAACCAAATTCATATTTTAAAAGATTATACTTTTATGGCTTGAAAACATATTTTATATGTCCCAAAAGAAATTAGTTTGACCAAGTTATGAATTTAACAATTTTAAATGATTTAAACAAGGGTTAAATCATTTAACCAATTTTAATTATTCAAAACATGAAACAAATTTTATATTTGAAAAGGTGGTTTAATTTTGCATGGAAAACATATTTCATTTGTTGAAATTGGATTTAAAATGAGCAAGTTATTATTTTGGCAATTTTAAATGCATTAATTAAGAAACAGTTGTTTTCAGCAATTTAAATTATTCAAAACAGCAAACAAAGTTGATATTTGGAAACTACATGAAAAGTTGATTGGAAAACATATTTAGTTTGTGGAATTTGGAATTTTTATGCCCAAGTTATGATTTTTGCAAAATTAAGTGAACTAAACAAGTTTTTAAATATTTCACCAATTTAAAATATTCAAAACAGTAAACAAATTTTATATTTGGGTAGACAATTCAATTTGGGACAGAAAACATATTAAAAATATTGAATTTGGAGTTGGGATGAATTACTTATGCATTTTACAAGTTAAGGTGCAAATCTGCCATTTTTATCACCTCTAGGGACTTAGGAAAAAATATTACAGGGATCTAGATTTATGTACCAGGGGCATGGATGTGATTTCTGGGAAGTTTCTGTACAAAAACAAAAGGAATAAAAAGTTTTGGTTTATTGTGGGAGGGGGGAATCGAACCCCCCACCTCCTGCTGCGCGCGCTGGGACAGAACCAGTGGGGTGTGCTTCGGGTTGTGATAGGAGAGGCAGATCGGGGGGTATGAGGTGTGGTCCGCGGCTTAACTGAATTTTTTCTGCACGCTAACTAAACCCGGGCGGATGGAATCGATGGATGGTCGCCGGCAGCGATCGATGCTCGCCGGAGGGGCGCCATCCGTGGGGTGCGGGTGCGTGCTCGTAGCGGAAGGGAGAGGGAGGAGAGGGATCGAGGGGGAGGGGAGCGCTCACCGAGTGGACAGGGGAGGCGCACGGATCAGGTCGGGGCAGCAGCAGAGGGAGTGGCCGGCGACTGGAGCGGACGGCAGCGGCGACATGAAGCTCCTCGGGGGCAACCGAGGGCATGGCGAGGGAGAGGGAACCGTGGCGGTTCCATTCCCGCTCCTAGCCACAGCGGGGGTGCCTCGGAGGGGCGGCGATCGCCGGAGGGTGGTGGAGCTTTTCGGTTGTGGGTGTACAGGTACAGAGAAATACAGAGAGCAGAGAGGGAAGGGAGGAAGAAGGAAGAAGATGGCGGCGGGGGAAAGTGGAAGGAGGGAGAAGGAGAGGGTTAGGGTTAGGGCAGGGGTGAGGAGAGGAAGATATAGGAGGGGGGGAACGATCGGGTGGAGCAGGTGGGAGCGCCTGTCGCTGTCCACCATTGCTGACGACAGCGTACGGGAGGTGGGGAAGAAAGGGTATCGGGCTGAGGTCTTTTTGGTGGGCTGGGCCTCTCTCCCTCCCTGCTGTTTGCTTTTATTCTTTTTTTTTGTTATGTTTTATTTTTTTTTGCAGAAAATGGAAAGGGAAGAAATAGATAAGGTTTAGGGCTAGGAAAAATGTGAGAAAAATTTAGTAAGCTAATTAGTTCAAAAACAAACACTTGCCAAGTTTGGATTTTTAAAAAGTTCAAATTCTGTTACTGTTTGCAAATTGATTCAATTTTGAATGAATTTGATAATTAAGTGATGATTAGTGAAAACCATATTTTTAATAGGGTGAACCCTATGGTTTAAATGGAACAAAAAGGATTAGAATGTTTTGGTAATTTTCATACTTTGAAATTGGGTGATGTTTGTGATTTGATTTGAATTTTGAATGCAAGTTGGAATTAGGTGGATTATTAAAGAACCACTCAATAGTTGAGCTTTTTATTTTCATGGGAACAAATGGGAGTTTTATTTGAACCTTATGGTTTAATTGGAAACAAATGATTGATTTGTTTTGCAATTTTCATAATTTCAACATGGTTGTTGTTTGGAAGAAAAATCATAATTGAATTTGAAAAGGGTTTGATATTAAATGGATTTTTGATAGGAACAAAACAATAGTTTTGGAATCACAACTTTAATGGAAACAATTGATTGTTTTAATTTGAAATATCATTTTGGAAATTGTAACATCACAAGGATGAAACAAAAGGTTTGAATTTTGGTTTGAAATTCAAATAGAAAAACAAAGGAAAACAAATGAAAACAGTTGGAAAACAAATGAAAACAGAGGAAAACAAAAGGAAAACAAGCAAAACAATTGCAATGAACATGATTCCATGATGCAAAACATAAAATAACAGAGAGCAAACATTCTAATGGCTATTTTTCATACTTGGGATGTTACAGGGGTCTTGTAAATATAATGGTTGCCTTCTCATCCTAGAGAAACCCTAGTTCTTGTAGCTTCCACCTTGTTCCAAGAAGCTTCGGGTCGTTGAGAGCCTCCAACCCACTTGTGGAGTAGCCTCAACCACGTGTAAAGGTTTGGTCAACACCTTCAAGTTGACCTCATAGTGGAAACGAGAATCGCCCTCACCGGAGAAGCTCAAGGAGAATAAGGTGTGCACATCCGTGCTATTGAGGAGCGCCTAGGTGGATCCCCACCTCTCCAACGTAGTTGAACTTCTCTTGAGAAGGAACTACGGGAAACATATCCTTGTCTCCTTGTTTACACTTGTGGTTACTTTGTGCTTTACATATTACTGTTGCGTGCTTGTTTCTTATCACCTAGGGTGTTCATCTAGTTGCACATCTAGACAACCGTGTCTTTTACTTGTTAGGCCTGTCTAAAAGGAAAAAAAGGATTAAAATTTGTAGGTCACCTATTCACCCCCCTCATGTTGACCATATTGTACTTTCAATTGGTATCAAAGTCTCGGCTCTTATATAGGGTTTAACCGCCTAAGAGTATTATGGCCAACAAAAATGATCCAAATCTTCTAAGGAGGAGCTCTCCAAAATGGCCGACACTATAGCTAACCTAGAGATGACGGTTGGAACCATCCAAACCCAATCGTCCAAGGTTAGCTCTAATGTTGGCTCGGAGGTTTCCTCCATCAAGAAGATGTTGGAGAACATGATGGGTAAACCTAAGGGCCCCGTGAACTCTCCCCATGTTTACGATGAGGAAAGTTTGGAAGAGGAAGCTATTCCGTACAATACCGAAATAGAAGAGAACATTGCCAAAGCTAAGGCCAAAGCCGCACAAAAGGCTAAGGCAAAGGAGAATTCTGGAGGTTCCAAGTCTCAAATGGCTAATGGTTCGGGGTCCAACTCAAGAGTTTCACCGCCTCAAAATTATGACTCCATACATCCAATTGTTTCAATGCCACACATTATTAATGTTGGACTTGCTACCATGCTTAACACTAATGAATTCTCTTCTTGGAAGTTTAAGATGGAGTCACACATTTCCGGCTCTTGCACCGCCTTGTGGAGAAGTGTTGTCCATGGGTTCAATCCCCACGACGCAAGAAACTTGACTCCTAGGGAGGATACTGAATCCCAACTCAACGCCCTTGTCATCATTCAAAAGGCTCTCCCAAGGGAGCACCTCACTCACATCTGTGGTTGCAAGACCGCCAAGGAAGCTTGGGCCAAGCTTGACACTTTGTTTCAAGGAAATGCTAGCATCCAATTATCCAAATATGATGTTTCCATTGAAAGGTGTGAGAACTTTGTTATGCAAGAAGATGAGTATCCCAAAGATCTCTATAGAAGAGTTGTACCCCTTGCCAATCAATTGATGGATTTCGTAAAAGAAGAAATTTCCGATGAGTGGATAAAGATAAAGTTTGTCAAAGCAATTACACCCTTTGAGAAGAACCTCTCCACTAGTATTCGGACAAGAGCGGACTACAATTCCCTTAACTCCATTGGTGTCCTTAGTGAATTCATCGCGATATCCCTATAACACAAGAGTGTGGATGATGCTCTTGCACGCTCAAGAGGATTGGGAAATTCTGCCAACCTAGCTTTGAAGTCAAAGGTGATTGCTAGAATTGAAGAAGTGGAAGAGGATTATGATGATGAGGAGGACTATGAGAACACATACATGGGGGCTCACAAGTGCATTGCTTGCTATGCATGGATATTGGAAGCTCATAAGGCCAATTCTCCAAGACCCCCGAGAAACAAGAACTATAAGAAGAAGGGGGAGTGGCCAAGGACGTGCTACAATTGTAGAAGTGCAAATCACTTCATCAAGGTTTGTCCTTTTGAGCCAAGAGAGGAAAATGAAGGCAAGATTGTTCGCTAAAACAAGACTAAGGCTCCACAAAACAAGAACTTCGCTAGAAGAGTGCCAAGAGCTCTTTATGTTCAAGAAGGGGCGGTGTTCGAAACCTATATTTCCGAAGATGAAGGAGAATATGAAGTGGTAGGCGTGGCCCATGTTGCCATAGCTACCGCCTCATCTACATCGGTCTCTCTATTTGAATCCCCCAATGAGAATGCGTCTATCCGACCTACATGTCTTATGGAAAAAGCCACTTTGGTATTCTCTCCTAACTCCAAAACCATTGTCACTAATCCTCCTTCATTATTGGATTGTGTTGAAAATGTTTGTGAGGAAGATAGTGAGGCAAAAGAACTAGGCATTTTGTTGGATAGCCTCAGAGGTGAGACTAAAGAGAGAGTGAAATCCCTTTTCCGGCAACTTGATGATTCTAACTCTCTTGTAGATGAAAAGGAAGAAATTATCATGAACTTGGAAAGCCATGAGAGTCACTCTTGCAATGAAAAAGAGATTTAAAAGGATCTTGAAAATGAGCGCTCCATTGGAGCTTCTCTTGAGGAGAAATTATCTAGTCTTGAAGAGACTTTTGCTATGAGTGTCTCTAAGCTTAGGAAGGATAATTAACAATCTCTTTCTCTTGTTAAAACCCTTGAAAATGAAGATTTTAAGCTAGGAATTGCTCACGAGGAACTTGTTGCTCGTCATGAAAAACTAGAAAAGGAGTTCATGTCTCTTAAAGAAATTCATGACAAGCTAACCAAATCTCGTGACAATCTTCTAGCTCAACAATCTAATAAGAAAGTTATGACTCCTTCATCTACTAGAATTAGTACTTTTCCTAGCAACTCTTGTGGTTAAACTAATCTTGTAGAAGGTGAGAAGACTCTCAATGAGGTAATTATCCCTCAAAGAGTCAAGAACGGAAAGGAGGGACTTGGCTATGTTGCTAAGTCAAGTAAGAAGTACAAGAAGAACAAGAAGAAGGTCACTTCTCCTTCACAAAAAGTAAAATTTGTGAAAGGAGGATAGGTGATCAAAGATAAGGAAACCAACACCATTGTGGGTGGTGAGACCTCTAGGGGGAGCGCCACTCACAATGACGTTGCCAGAAAATATAACCCATCTTATGTTCTTATCAAATCCGGAGATGGTCATGTGTATGCTAAATATGTTGGTACTTAATATGGTGATGATTATAATTGGACTATTTGGGTTCCAAAGACCCTTGTTGCTAACAAAAGAGGACCCATTCAACGATGGGTACCTAAATCAATACACTAATCTCTTGTAGGGAAGTGCTTCCGGGGCGGGTAATGGACGGTGGATAGTGGTGAATCGCAATGTATGAATGGAAGCAAGGACACAATGAGTGACCTTAATCCTCCTTCACCTCATCTCAATTGCATCATTATTGGTGATAACTCCAAGCTAAAGGTAGTGGGGCGAGGCAAGGTAGCTATGTCAAATGATTTATCAATTGAGAATGTTCTACTTGTTGAATCCCTTGGTTACAAACTCATGTCGGTCCTTCAACTTGCAAATTACGGCTTTACCTCTTTCTTTAATAAGGATAATGTGATTGTCAGTTGGGAAACGACTCTTAAAGTAGCCTTTGTTGGGCATGTCGAGAACGACATGTATGTAGTGGACTTCTCTAAAGGAGACACGTGTGCCGCGACATTCCTAATGGCTAAAGTTGATGTGGGTTGGCTATGGCATCACCGGTTAGCCACACAAATATGAGGATGTTGCATGACCTTCAAAGTGGCAATCATGTTCTAGGACTAACAAATTCTAAGTTTGCCAAAGATCGTGTGTGTAGCTCTTGCGTGCTTGGAAAGCAACATGGAGAATCTCACCCCACCAAGACCACCATCACCACTTCAAGAATCCTTGAACTTATTCATTTGGACCTTTTTGGTCCATTATCTTATGATAGTCTTGGAGGAAAGAAGTATTGGTTGGTGATTGTGGATGACTATTCAACGTATTGTTGGGTGTATTTCTTCAAGAGGAAGAGTGAGACTCAAAAGAGAGTCATCGAGTTCATCACATTGGTGGAGCGCCAACATAATGCAAGCATCACGGAAATCCAAGTGATAATGGCTCCGAGTTCAAGAAATACACCATGGAGGGATTTCTTAGTGAAGAGGGGATTGCTCATCAATACTCCACTCCCTATACCCATCAACAAAATGGTGTAGAGGAGAGTAAGAATTAGACACTAATGGATATGGCAAGGACCATGATTGTGAAGTTCTCTTCTCCTTACAATTTTTGGGCCGAGGCCGTCTCCACCGCTTGTCATGCTAGCAACCGGTTGTATCTTTGCAAGAACTTTAACAAGACTCCTTACGAGATTCTGACGGGCAAGAAGCCGGATGTATCATACTTCAAGGTCTTTGGGTGGAAATGATTCATTCGTAAGAAAGGAAAACGCTTGTCAAAGTTTGAGACCAAATCCTATGAGGGTATGTTTGTTAGTTATTCCACAAATGCTCACGCCTATATAGTCTACAACAAGTCCACCGGACAAGTTGAAGAAGCTATAGACGTGGTGTTTGATGAGGATAATGGGTCCCAAGGGGGCCATATAGATCATGGTGTTGTAGGAGATGCCGTTCCTCCCATCGTCATAAGAAGAATAGTGATTTGTGAAATAATCCCCATTGAGGGTTACCGGATGGCGGGGGGAGAAGGATTATGCTCTAGTCAAGTGGAGCCATTGACTACACCCATTGATGCACAAGCTACCCAAAAAGATGCACCAAACCCTCAAGCTAATGATCAAGGCCATGATAATGACCAAGGCCAAGCTAACAATCAAGGCCAAACTATCAATCAAGGCCAAGCTACCAATCAAGGCCAAGCTAACAATAAAGGACAAGAACAAGACTCTCATGTTGGTTAAAGAACTCAACCAATAAGTAATCCATCTCCCATCGATGAACAAGACCAAGATCAAGATGGACATGACTCCGATGATGAAGGTGATGCTCAAGTCATATCCAAGGAGACTTTGGAGGAGTTGCTAGCGCGTAGAGCAAAGAGAAGACTAGAAAATCTTGAACGTGCCGGCCATACGGAGGACATGATTCTTGGACAAGTTCAAGGAAGGGTTTTCACAAGGAGCCAATTGATGGACTTTAGCAAGGCACACACTTTTGTCTCTCACATTGAGCCCAAGAAAGTCTATGAAGCTCTTGAAGATCAAGATTTGCTGGAAGCTATGCATGATGAAGTCAACAACTTCGAGCGCAACAAAGTATGGAAGTTAGTACCAAGGCCCAAGGATTGCAAGAACTTCATCGGCACCAAATGGGTGTTCAAGAACAAGCAAGATAAAGATGGCATCGTCATTCGTAACAAGGCGATATTGGTGGCTCAAGGTTTCTCTCAAGTCGAAGGCGTCGATTTCGGTGAAACTTTCGCTCCCGTAGCTCGCCTTGAATCCATTTGTATCTTGCTTGCATATGCTTCTCAACATAATTTCAAACTACAACAAATGGATGTTAAAAGTGCTTTCCTAAATGGTCCCATTAATGAGTTAGTATATGTCAAGCAACCTTTGGGTTTCGAGGATCCCAACCACCCCGATTATGTCTATAAAATCGATAAGGCGCTATATGTACTTAAACAAGCTCCACATGCGTGGTACGAGCACCTTAAATATTTTTTAGTGGATCGTGGGTTCAATGTTGTTTTAATCGATCCCACCCTTTTTACCAAGAAGGTGGGAGGTGACTTGTTTATATCCCAACTCTATGTTGATGATATAATTTTTGGGCCTACTAACACCAAGTTCAATGAAGAGTTTTGGAAGCTTATGATGGATAGGTTTGAGATGTCCATAATGGGAAAGTTGGAATACTTCCTTGGCTTTGAGATCAAGCAACACCCCGAAGGCACTTTCATCAAGCAAGCCAAGTATGCGCAAGACATGCTCAAACGATTCAACATGCATGACGCCAAGCCTATGAAGACCCCAATGTCCACAACCATTGACTTGAAACCCGATCCGAATGGTAAAGAGGTAGATCAAAAGGTATACCGTTCCATGATTGTCTTTTTTCTCTACCTTTGTGCAGCTAGACCCGATATCATGTATAGCGTCGGTAAATGTGCAAGGTTTCAAGCCTCTCCGAGGCAAAGTCATTTTGAAGCGGTTAAACAAATCTTTTGATATCTAGTTCATATCCCAAACTTTGGTATTTGGTACCCGGATGTAGCAGACGAGGTCTTGCAAACACAAATACAATGTCGATGCAAAGGATACACGGTAATCAATGATTGCCTGTATAAACGCAGTACTACCAGAATTTTTCTGCGATGTATTTCGCCAGAAGAAGGACGAGAAATCCTGCAAGAAATCCATGCTGGAGATTGCGGACATCATGCTCAATCAAAAAACATAGTCAAAAAAGCATTCCGTGTGGGGTTTTTCTGGCTAACAGCCAAGACAGATGCGAACACATAGTAAATACATATGCCGGATGTCAGTATTACGCCAAGCAGACGAATATGCCAGCCCAAGCACTCAAAACTATCCCTATTACATGGCCGTTTGTGGTCTGGTGGCTAGATATGATGGGACCATTCACAACTACAAGAGGTGGACTTATACATCTACTCGTTAGAGTGGATAAGTATACCAAGTGGGTGGAGGCAAAACCCATCAAAAAGCTTGACGGTGTAACTGCCAGAAATTTCATCATTGACGTAGTCATGAGATACGACGTTCCACATAGCATAATAACCTACAACGGGACAAATTTCTCCATCGGAGAGTTGGCAAAATATTGCCGACAAACGAGAATTCGCCTAGATCTTGCATCTGTGGCACACCCGCAATCAAATGGACATGTTGAAAGAATGAACAACTCAATCCTGCAAGGAATACGTCCAAGACTCGAATCTTCTCTTCATAGAGCAGCTGGAGCATGGGTGGAAGAATTACCCTTTGTGCTTTGGAGCATTCGAACGACACCAAACAGGTTAACATGGCAAACCGCATTTTTCCTAGTTTATGGTGCGGAAGCAGTTCTTCCAACGGACATGATCCATGATAGCCCAAGAGTGCAGGCTTTCGATGACTCTGATGCCGAAAGTGCACAACAGGATGCCGTTGATCTCTTAGAAGAAGAACGAGAGCTTGTGCTTCAAAAATCCGCCATCTATCAGCAAGGTTTACGACGTTACCATAGTCGGAAAATCAGGCATCGTTCTTTTGAAGAAGGTGACTTAGTGCTAAGATTGGTGCAGCAAAGGAAGCACAAATTGGCCCCAGTTTGGGAAGGACCATTCGTCATCAGCAAGGCTATGAAAAATGGATCATACTATCTTGTAGACATTAGAGACACGGAAGACGATCCCGATAAGCCGAATCGCAAAAGAAAGAGAAAGATAGATGATGAACTAGGAGAGACAAAGAGGCCCTGGAGCATCCAACAGTTACGTCGCTTCTATACTTAGTTCAATTTCCATGTAAACATCTTTGAGATCATGAAATAAAGTTGTCGGAATTCATACATCTATGTTTTTACATGTTTATTATAGTACAAAGCATAATTCTGTCCTATCTATTTTCCAATGATCTTTCAAAATACTCAATGTTAACCCGAATTATGCCCGCGTGCTCGGCGTTAAAAAACTGAATGATTTCCAGCCTAAAGTGGCTTAGAGAAACCCAGATTGTGCCTGCGTGCCTGAGTTTCATATAAAACATTTCTTACTGTTCTCTAAGTATTATCTGATTGTTTTTATGCTGGGTCGCTGGAGCTAGTAAGTAAAAATGCCTTTAGTATGATCCATGTTTCCGAGTTTAGACTGATTATTTATACCCAGTCCCTCGGCATGAAGATTAAAATGCTATCGAGCCATTTCAAACACTAAGGACAGTCAAAGCATGTAAACCAGAGAACTTAAAAGATAAAGGAATAACAACCCGAAAAACTTGCAAAAGACTTAAATAATATTGCTGCAAAAGGCGTAGTACTTGTTCATCCAAAAGAATAGAAGCTTTAAAATAATGTTTACATTGTAAGTTCAGTAATGCTCCTATTTCCTATCTCTCTACCCAGGACCAGGAAAATTCTTTCAGGCATCCGAGTCATCTTCGCTGCTGGACTCCTCGGGAACTTCTGGAATTGCTTCCTCTGGGTAGAAGATGGAGACGTTCACCATGGAGGCAATCTTGGTGGTGTGACCTTTGGTCTCGTCAAAGATGCTGGTCCGCTGCGCTTCCGTGTATCCTTGCGGGATGCCGGACGCCACGCGCCAATACTTGGCAGAAGGGTAGTGCATGCGCATGAGCCCTAGAGCCATGCGCGCACCACCACGTGCCGTGGAGCGCAAGGTGGATTCCCTGGACTCCGCCACCTCCACGATAGCTCCCAAAAGTTTTTCAACTTCCGAGAACTCCCCAGTCCTTGCGGGAAGGCATCTGTTGACAAGCAACATTCCCGCAACCTTGATTGCGGTGAATACCTTCCCAAAGGCTCGGATTTTCTCAATCTGAGTAAGAGCTGGGTCATCTCCTGTTTTCAGAAAAATAACCAAAGTGTTAGAGAAAAAACAGAGAAAGATTATCAAACATGAAAAATCCAGTAAAGATAAATTACTTACCAAGAATTTTATCCATCTCGGAGCCTTCCTCTAGGCGCAGGGTCAAGGCGTTCTCCAAGTCTCGGATAGTCGCCTTGTCCTTCACAGCTTGGTTGGAGGCATTGGACTCGGCAATGCCAACAGCCAGCTGGCTGGCCTCCAGTTCCTTCTACAACCTCATATTTTCCTTATGAAGGTCCAGATTCTCCCGGCGGAGGTTCTCGGCATTGCCGGCATCTTCAGCAATTTTCTTGGCTTTCGCCAAAGAAGCTGAAAAGCAAGTAAAAAAGATGGGCTAGAAAACTCGGAAAAAATACTTAGAAAAAAATCAGAAAACTGGAACCAGAGAAATTCCTTACCTGTTGTTTCTTTCAGCTGATGCTGAGAGGACGCCAGTTCCGCCTCCTTAACATCAAGAATAGAGAGAAGGTTTCTAACCTCCTTATTCTTGGTGGCAAGCTTGTTGAAAACTTCCAGGTTTATATTTTCAACGGTTTGCTGAAACAAGGAAAAGAGACAAAAGGCTTAAGTTAATAACAAGCATAGAAAGGATAAAAGCACTAAGTTAAAAGCATACATTTGACTTATTGCTTGGGGGCTAGAGATATTACCTGGCTCATCCGCTGTAAACCTGACAAGTTTTCGGTGAACTCTTTTGCAAAGTCTGCAAAAAGAGACCCAACAATGTTAAGACCTTAGTGGATAACCTTGAAATCCTTATTGAAGGTGGGAATGGGATCCTCCTCAGCTGTTCGAGAAGGACCTCCCATTTCCGGGGCTGCCCTTTCCCTCGTGTCCGTTTCCGGCACAATGGGATGGCTGGTCTGCTGGATTTCTTCGTTGATAGCAGCAGTATGCTCTTCTGTAGCCGGAACTGGGGTGTCCGAGGCGGTTGGAGGAGAAGGATGTGGACCTCTGTTGGCCACAGACTTAAGAATCTTTAGCTTTTTAGGCTTCAAGGTTGAGGGAGCCAAGCTAAAAAGAGAAGTACCGGAAATTTAAAAATCCGAGACAAGGGAAGAAATTCCAACAAATTGAGAAAACCCAGATAACAAACCGGGAGGTAACGACGGGGACACCGTCAAGATCGATCACTTCCCGGGAGGCGGAAATCTTCCTGCGTTTACGACCACCAGCAAAGTTGGCACGCAATGCGTCCAACTCAGCGTTAGTTGCAAGATCCGACTCAGGAAGATCAAGGATCTGTCAAAAAGACAAAGGCCGGGTTAAGACAATTATCCGAGAAAGAAAAATAATACAAAACCCAAAATGTGAAAGATGTACCTTTGGAGCCGGGTTAGACGTCGTGTACATCGGCCGACTTTCCTCATATTGATCGCGAGGCGACCAATTGATTTACGCGCTTCCGCAAATCCTTCACCGACAAGGACTTGTTCGTCGTCCGCATAGCGTCAGCGGTTCCCGTGTAATCGCACAAAATCCGGGAACCGTGGTCAGCCAAAGGCTGAATTCGCCTCTCTAACCAGCATAGAACTGTATCCATGCCGGTCAGAGGTGGATCGGAGGTGACGAGCTTGGCAATGCGCCACTTAATCCTAAGAAGATCTGGCGGCAGGGTCTGCACTGCTTCTGTTCCCCATTTTTCTTGAGGAGTGGAAGCGGTGTTGGCGAAAAGTGGAATCCCAGTGGATTTTCCGGGAAAAGGAACGTCTGGATGATAGAAGAAGGAACCCGTCCAGAATTTGACGAATTCCGAGGTTTTGATTTTGGGGAACCAATCCTCCTGAATCTACGCAGGTTAAAGGAAATGGTCCCGCAAGTCGGGAGTGCGCCCTCGGAAGGGTTTCGCTTAACCCCAAAGCAATATTGCCAGAAATCTAACCTAGGAGCTAAACCTAGGTACCCTTCGAAAAGAGCCTGAAATCCGGCTAAGTAGAGGATGGAATTTGGTGGGAAGTTGTGGGGTTGGATATGATAGTGGTTAAGTACCTGGAGGAAGAAGGCGGATGGCGGAAATCCCATACCTTGTAAGATATGAGATGTGACAAGAACCCGCTCTCCGGCCCTAGGAAGGGGCTCGGACTCTTCCTCCTCGTACCGCCATTTGCCTTTTGCAACCATTCCCTCCTTCTCCATTGTCGGAAGAAGAGAGGGGGGGAATGTTGCACCAGCTCCAGTTGCCGGCACTCTCGCCCTCGTCATTGGTTCCAGCGGCGGCGGACGCGGCGGCGAGTTCCCCTCCGATGAGAGTGATTTTCTCCTCCGCCGTTTCGGGAGCGAGAGGCGGAGACGGAACGGAAGAAGACGCGGCCATGTTTGCAGCCGCGATAGGTGGATCCTCGCGGGCCTGGCCGCCGGAAGTTTTCTCCGTCTCGTCGCCGATGACGCGGATAGGCGAATCCACCATGGGCTCCATGGTGTTGATTATTTCATCAATCTCTGCGGCGACGGAGCGGTCCAGGGAAGCGCGTGGAGAATCCATTTCCGGGCGGCGCGATGAGGACTCCGTGCTCTCCGATGAAAAGTCCGGGAACGACGCGGTCGCATGAACGGGCTCGGGCTTTGCTCTGCTCTATTCTCACGGAGGCTTGGGGGCTATGGCGCTTGAGGCTTGAAGTGAGAAGGGAGTGGAAGGTTTGCCGGAGGATATGAAGTAGGCTATTTATACCCAGAAATCCATCACGATACGTGCTAACGGCCCTTTTGACCGTTGGATGATCAACGCGTGTCACTCGCCGGAAATTCCGGGAAATGAATCGACAGGCGATTATTGCTATCTCCTCGTTTCCCGCGAGAATCTGTCAGAGATACGTTTCAGGGTCTCACACTCGAAAACCCAAACGTCCCTAACGTCAGCAAGATTTAAGCGCTGACGTAGGAAGTCCTTCTCTGCGAAGGCTCGTGGAAGAAAATCCGGATTTTCCGAAATCCGAGTTTCGTGTTATAGCATGATTTTAAGGAAAATAAGAATCAAGACAGAAAGCCAATGTTTCTCGGAAAGAATGCAAGTTTGACGAAAGACGGCGAATTGAAGTCTTAATCCTTCTTGCGGGCTACTGTCGGATATATACCGATTAGGGGTATATCAGATGGTGCTCTAAAGTGTCGGATTACCAGGGTGGCCTAAATGGTAACGGATCACGGTCCATTGGGCGGCCCAGTAAGCTGACGCACGGAAGCCGGATTCTAGAAGAACCCGGACCACGGCCCATGTGGTACTGCTTGGAGTAGAAGGCGGATTCCTTGCTTTCCAAGTTAGCGTATACCGTAGTCTTCTAGGTTTCCTATTTTGTAAGCCCTAACCCGACTATTATATAAAGCCGGATGGGAGATAAGAAAGATAGACAAGAAGTTCGAGGCTAACTCGCCGAGAGGTTGATCCTTGTCGGGTAGCTAAACCTAAACTCACATTGTACTTTGTATTCCTCAGGATTTAGCCCTGATTAGTGAGATTGCAGGAGTAGGGATGCCGCCTAGTTGCGACGTACCGAACCTGGGTAAAACCCTGCGTCATTGTTCATCATGCGATCACGTACCCCCACCTCTCTATCGGTAGTCTCATGGCACCTCCGTCTATGAATTCTACTACAATGTCTCGACAGACACGGGAACGAGTTGAATTGTTATGTCGTTAATGAGACAGAACGGGGTATGAGATACCGGACGATGAAGTCTCGGACTAACAGAGTATCACAAGAGCAAGATGCTTAGGAACTTGACGTTTACGGTTCACCGATGCAAAACTTCGATGGATGCCCAGGGGCCATTATAGACGTTCCAGTTCGCTTAATGGTCATTGGTTAGAGAGGAGTCTCACAATGTTTGGTGTGTTCCGAACCGCTGGGTGTCACACTTAAGGGTAGACGATGCCTAAGAGAGATATTAGTGCCGAAGAGAACATTTGAGAGCACCATAATCGTTTTGGTAATTATCCGATAGGAATCGGAGAGTTCCGAAGTTGTATCGGAATGAAGGAGAAATGCCCGATAGTGATCAGAGAGTGCCGGAAATGTTTCCGGGACTCGAAATGAATATGTAATATGTATTTATTATTAATTAGTGTAATTAATAATTAAATAGCATTTTATTTCATTTAAAATGCATTTATTCCACTAATGGGCCTTCCGGGCAAATTTGGCCCATTAGGGGAAGTGGGAAAAGGAAAAAAGGAAAAAGGGGGGCAGTCCACATGGGCCACTTGGGGCCCATGTGGGGGTGCGAAAGCCCTCCCTTGGCCGCACCACCCATGTGGGATTAGTCCCACATGGCTTGGCCAAGGGGAAAGCTTCCCATTCCCACTATATAAAGGGAAACACCCCTCCCCTTTTCTCCATCAAATTTTCTCTCCTTTCTTCTCTTACCGTGGTTCCCTACGGAGTTGCGTAACGAGTTGAGAATTCTCCACTATAACACACCGCCGTGTTCATATTTTTCGGTCCATCTCTCTACTTCCGCAATCTCTGTACTGATCCGGAGACCAGGAGTCATCGACTACATCAGACATGTGTAATCCCGCGAGGTGCTACACTTGAAGAACTAAGTCGTGAGAACATATACACGACCCAGAGGTCGGCTTCGTTGTCTTTATCGACAACCCTTATGCGGGAGGGTAATCCCCGCTTTCGGTCTTCAAGGGTATGATCATCGTTCCTTCTCCGTTACGCTATATCTGCATAGTAACAGATCTTGGCTAGTTTTTGGTTATCGTTGCTAGTTTTTTTTTTTGCGTTTCTACTATGAAACCCTTCAATGCTAGATAGTGGGTTCATGCCTCCAGTAATGTCGAGACATCGTAGTAGAATTCATTATCGGGGGTTCCATGAGACTACGGGTAGAGACGTGGGGGACGTGGTTGTGCTAAGGACAAAGACATAGGGTTTACCCAGGTTCGGTACGTCGCAGTAATGCGGCGTTCCTACTCCTGCAAACTCACTATTCAGGACTAAAGCCTGTGTATACAAAGTACAATGTGAGGTTCTGTTAGCTATTTGTTGAGGATCAACCTCTCGGCGAGTTAGCCAGTAGCTTCTTGTCTATCTATCATATCTCCCGTACGGCTTTATATAATAGCCGGGTTAGGGCATACAGAGTAGTAAACCTAGAAGACTACGGTAACTATTAACTTGGAAAGTAAAGAATCTGCCTTCTACTCCAAGCCAGATCACGTGGGCCGTGATCCGGGTTCTTCTAGAATCCGGCTTCTGTGCGTCAGCTTACTGGGCCGCCCAATGGACCGTAGCCCACTACCATTTGGGCCACCCGGGTAATCCGGCACTTTAGACTACCATCTGATATACCCCTATTCGGTATATATACGACAAGTAATTTGGGAGAGTGACAGTAACTTCTAAGATTGTGGATGTGTTGTTGTCACTAGGGATAAAACAACAATCCTTTGTCTAAGGATAATTATATTGTTTACATTACGCACTTTACTTAATGCAATAATCTGTTGCTTGCAACTTAATACCCAAAGTTTGCTCGGATGATGTCATGAGGGTGGATTATTAGTCATAGATGCAGTTGAACGATGGTCTATGTATCAAGTTGTAATGCCCAAATGAATCTCACAGTAGTCATCATGTCATGTATGTGCACTATGGTGCAGCCTCAATTTTTTCAGTTGTCCAGCTGTAATTTGTTCACCCAAAATGTTATTTATCTGTTATGGAGAGACAACACTAGTGAACTGTGGACCCCGGTACATTCTTTTACACAGATAATACAACCTACTGCAAACATTGTTCTCTTTTACTGCAAACATTGTTCTCATTTCATTCACTTTAAACAAGAATCATTTTCCACACTATACGTCTAATCATTTGTTTTCAGCAAGACCGGTGAGATTGACAACCTCACTGTTTCATTGGGGCAATGTATCTTGGTTGTGTTATGTGCATATTCCATGTTGCTGCTGAGCCTGGTAGGCGTCCTGCCAATATCAGTTGTCAACAACATTCATAAGTGATTTCTTTCTCCTACTAGTCCGATTAAACTTTGGTTTATTTCAGATGGAAAATCTTACTTCTGTACTCATCATACCTTCCTCTTGGGGTCTCCCAACGAACGTGCGTTCACATGCCATCAAGCTCTTTTTTGGCGCCGTTGCCGGGGAGAAAGAGGATTTTTGCAAGGGGAGTCTCTCACCTTCGATCTTTTTTAGTTTGTTACTGTCTTGCTTTTTTACTTGCTTTATCATACTTACTATCAATGGGATATTTCTTTGAAACTAGATCTTATTGGCAAGGTGGGTTCACGGAAGAACAACAAAATTATTATAAGGAACACCGCTTGCCACAAAAGGGATACACTTATGGGAGCAAATTAATAATTGAATAACTATACCATTGCTATTTTTTCATCCGTTTTGGCTAGAAAAACGCCGAACCAAGAGGAGCCTTAGTCCATTTTTGTAACATGCGGTGTGGAGTGGGTTGGTTTCTATTGATAAAAATAGATTCTCAAGTCTCATCGGGTTTTGTTGTGTCTAATATCGGTGGATCACTTCACTTCTAGTTAGTTAAATGCATGGGAACGATGCACTTCACATGAAAGTACATGTACGATGATGTAGGTCAGCCAGAAGGCAACTGCAAAATTAGCAGCTGAAGTGCAGAAATCGGCCTTTGAAGCCGCTCAAAAGGAACCTATAGAAAAGTCAGGTGTTAAATCCGAGGGCGGAAGAAGTTTCCACATCTAGCAAAATATCCATGCAACAATGGTAAAGAGTACTGAAATCTTTTTTTTCGCGAAAACGCAAAAGTCTTGATTTTGATGCATTGATAGAAGAGAGAGTTTATGTGCAAGCCTGGAGGCAGGCAACCCCACCACATACAACTCAACCCGGGTCCTAAATTAGGTGAGTAGAAGTGCGAGGCCAGGATCTCCCGCGCTCACCCAAGAACCCGCCTCGGCCTTGATGATTTCCATCAGCGCGCCAGCCGAGGGGCGTGCGTTGTCGAAGACGGTTTCGTTTTGGTGCTTCCAGATCCACCACGCCATGAGCATAATGGCCGAACAAGTTCCCTTACGCAACGTCCGGGGGGGGAGGGGGTGTCTTGGAGCGCCCGCGTCCACCAATCCACGGAACCATCTTCCACAACCGGAGGTGTGGCCGTCGATCGTATACAGGATAGCACCTCATGCCACATCATCCTGGAGAGCAAGCATCCTGTGAGGATGTGACCCATATATTCTTGCTCTCGGTCGCACAACGGGCAGCGTGCTTGGGTGTGGCAGCCCTTGGCGTGCGAGTCTCTCCCCCGTCCAGCAACGGTTCAAGCATGCCATCCAAATGAAGAACTTCACTCTAGGTGTGGCCCAAGACTTCCCGTTAATCTTCCAAGGTCGTTGTGCGACCGCCCAGAGTGTCTTAGCATGATTTGGAAGAGTAAATGGCATCATGCGTCCAACGCCAGACAAGACTGTCAATCTGTCATCAAACGCGGATAGCTGCATCCTTTGGACATACGTCCACACCCTGACAGTACTGAAATCAAACCAGAATTAACGGGTGTTCTACAGAACTGATCTCGAAACTCAGTACTTTTACGATTACCTTTTGGCCTCGTGTGGCTATGTTTTTCTCCCTCTTAATGGAAAGAAAGATGTGCAAATGATTGTTTGAACATTCTGTAAACTCGGTAATTTTATCTTGTTTTCTATATTTAAAGTTGAGTTACTGCTTGCGCAAGTTATTAAAGTGGTCAATTCGCACCCAATAATGTCTCCTCTTCATCCATTTCAAGTTGTGAAATAAGTTGGAAAAAAATATAGTTCGAGGTTGAATAGTTAGTAGCTGCTCATACACAAAGTTGTTCAGCATGTGGAAACTGATACAACAAGTTGCAAATCGGGGTTAACTGGTCCAAGACCTTGCTATCGGATGCAAATTCGTCCAAATTCGTTCTGAGAGTGACAAGTGTGCTGGCCTAACGAGCTTCAGCTTCTCGGCGTTGGTCTGGTCCGCCAGCTTCAGGAGCAGTTTAGACGAAACAGGCTTTCGTCCCGCTTTATAAATAAAGCCCAACGGCCGAACACATACAAGGTGATGAGGGGAACCTCTTAAAAAGCAGATCAAAGAAAGAAAAGATAAAAACAAGGAGGACCAAAGTTGCCAACGAAACGAGTCCTAAGTGCGAGGCTCCACGACGACGCCCCCAAGAGGGTAACGGCGTAACACGTCGCCGCCGTCGAGACCGGATGGTCAAGGGTTTTCACCCGGAGCCCTAACACATCGAAGGTATCCACAACAACGCCCCCAAGAGGGTAACGGTACCCGCAGGCATCGCCGCCATTGGCGCCGGAGCGCAGAGCTTTCGCTCGGAAAAACCTTCGCAAAGGTTCGCACAATTGGACCGCCCACTAGCCCCGAAATGGTCTCCAGAACACGATCTGGGAGTTGCTGCCACCAACGCCAGGATCCCCCGTCGCTCCCTCTTCGCCATCCACATAGCCAAAGAGGATGCCACCACCACCGCCACGTCGCTCGCCGCAGAGACGCCCGTACGGACCACCTTCCAGGGCCGCCGCCCCGGCGTCCACGACCTCGAGCCCCGGAGTTGACATCAAGACCCCAACGATGCCCACGAATCAGGCGCGGAAAAGTAACAAGCCCTAGACCTGCGTGGACGGTAGCCGCAGTCAATAGGAGGAGATCCGTTGTCCTCTACCGCCAAGGGCGGCCGCCGACCGGACGCAGCAGTAGGGCCTGTCAGGCCCAGATCAGCCAGATCCGGCCCGGCTAGCCCCTCCGCCGCGCTGCAGCGCCAAGTCTGCCGCCACCGTCACGAGCATATCCGGAGGTCCCCTTCCCCCGCCGTCACCGTTGGGAATCCGCTTCTTGGTCTCGCCGCCAAACAACCTAGGCCGAACTCGCACAGAGCTTGCACCGCACAGAACCACCAACCGAAGACAAGGAGGGGGGCGGTACGGCAACCAGAGCAGCGCCTCCACGCCACCCGCCCGCCATCACCACGCCGGGAGCCCCGCAGACCCACCGGTGGCCCAGATCTGGCCCAGAACGAATCTAGGATGTGACCTAGAGCTCTTCGTAGCCCAGCAAGAGGCTAGGCCACCACCGGCGACCTCGCCGCCCCACGACGAAAGATGCCAAATTCCTCACCCGCCACGGCCGGGAACCGCCGGAAATCAAGCTCACCAGTGCGCCGTCGCGCGGGGCAGACCGGCCGCCTCCAAGAAGCACCCCGCCGCCTAGAACCATCGACGTCGCCGCTGGAGATTAGTCGCCGCAGGTAACCGCACCGCTGCCGGAGCAACCGCGCCGCCGCACCCCTTGCCCAGCGCGGAGCCGGCCCCAGCGTCCTTGACCCATGCCAAGGTCACCGAGAGGGAGCAGGGACGCCCCGCCGCCGCCAACGCCCGGCCTACAGCCGACGGCGCCGTCCGACGGCGGCGAGGCGAAGAGAAGAACGGGGAGGGGGGGCTCAAGCAGAAGCGGCCGGCGGATCCGCCGCCTCGCCCACGGGGACGAGGGGGGCGGACGAGGGGGAAAGGGGGAGGAGAGTATTTTAAGCAAATTGCTCTTGGGACTTCAAACCAAGAATTGGTCCACGCCCATGCTCGAATTCTTGGAATTAAACCAAAGCATACGAAAGAAAAATCTTCTTGTTGATGTGCAGATGTTTCCTGTTGGATTAATGGGATTGATGTTAGAACTAAAAGCAGTATTAGGATTGGTGTATCGGCCATTTGTTGGACCATCTGGCTATGTAGAAATAATGTTGTTTTTAACAGGAAGAACTATTTTCATGTCTTACAGGTTATTTTCTCAGCAGCTCATTGGATCTAGCTATGGGTTTTCTTACTCCTTTCAGATCAGAGGAAGCTTATGGTGGATGGCTGCACTCGTCTCCTTACGGTGGCACAGGATTTTTTCTCCCAGCATAAGTGGCAGCATCATAATAGGATTTCGTAGTTTCCTTTTGGTTTTGCTGTTTCGGTATAAGGAGATTATCCTGTTCTTGTAAGGTTCAAACTTTTGTAAACGGTTGGCTACGCTGAATTTTAATAAGCAATAAAGGCTGTGTGCATCACTCGATGCAGAGGCCGGGGTTATCCCCATTTCTAAAAAAAAAAGATGTTTCCTGTTGGAAGAATGAAATCTGTAATTAACTTGCTTCTCCTTGTCCCAAATGCAGCAGTCCTTGTACCGTATTTTACTCACGAACAGTCGCTGTCGTCGTCATCATCTTCCCGATTGAGAAATACTTCATGTGTTTCACAGAGAACTAACGATCGGAAAGTAATGCAAGCAAAAATTCGTGTCCGGAGGTGTCTATAAATAAGAAGGATGAAACAGATTGCATTGATGTGCTGTTGGAGTCGAGAGCATGATTTCAGGTGCTACGCTACTGCTAGCCTCTGCATAAACTAAAAGCAGAGATCTCTTGAGCTAAGTGCAAGGCAATGAACACCTAAAGATGCCCCCATCCAGTCACAATATCATAGTTTAAGAGCGATGACAAACTTCAGGAGTGGCTGCTAGTATTTTACTGACGCTACCAGTTTCCAGTCCTTGACAGCCTCCCCCAATCCTCGTGCTCGCTCATCTGATTCGGAGACAAATCTGTGCCAAGCGATGATAAAGTAGGCTGTTCGTCTCATGAACCGATGAGATGGTCGATCACTGCATGGCTGGGTGGCTACCCTAGCCGGGCGATTGACTGACAGAGTATCAACGTTACGATCGAGCCTTTGAACGGCCAGGTCAATCCCGGGCTGGGACTAGTAGAATTGTAGCCATTTTCTCCTCATGTATATATTCTACAGTAGTACATGGAGATGTTGAATTAGTTAATGCCCTATGGGAATGTGAGCTCTGAATTTTCCTGCAACGGTCGCTAGAATCTTCCCTGCACCTCTCTGTTTATTACAAGAGGAGGAGAGAAACAAGTGGCAGGCGCGTGATCCGATCCAACACATACACATGCATGCAGCTAGCCTGATGCAGGAGGGGGGTACACGTAAATCTTGGATCATGATGGCTCGAGCCTTCAATTGCGTTTTACACAGATGATGGAAAGAAAGAGAGTGGGGAAGACAACGTAGTATATATCACTAGCACTAGATTCGTCAGGACAAGGCTGGCCTAAACCCGGCCTGAACCTTTCTGGTCCATAGACAATGAACATGCCCGACTTCGACCTCAACCTTTCTTTTCGTCTGGACCACCGGTTGATTTTCCTACTAATTGCCGCGTCTCTCTAATTAAGTGGCGACATGAATTGGATCAAAGGTGCTCCACCTCTCCACTCGAATTATCAAAAGCAAACTGATGTAGGCCGCCTAACCATAGCCGCTGATGAAAAGGCGACCGAACGCAACACAGCGCAGACGCAATTAATTAGATTGATATATATGTTCCATCAAAGAATCCAGCCTCATCCTGACCAGAAATTCCTTGTTACCAAACAGTAAACCCAGCTTTTCGTTTTGATCCGTTCCAATATTCGTAGGATTTATAGTTTTGAACTGAATATTAGACAATAACATGCATTAAGTAGCTAGCTCGCCAACCCCTGCAGTTAGCTAGGAGGAGCCCATGCATCCAGCAAAACCCTGCAAGATCGAGCCCATCCATCTTGACTTGAGCATCTCTGGTCCCTGTTTTCACATGTCCACCTCCACTCGAATCCAATCACGATCCCAATTGAAAGTTGATGGAATGGCATGGCGTCTGTGTACGCATAGTTGCACTGCATATTCCTCCCTCGTCTAATCTCGATGACACCTCAAATTAGGATACTGAATCTGACGACTCACACAATTCTCTCTCCTCCCTCCAACCACTTGGTATAAGTAGAGCCAGCCACCTCCTCCAAGGGACGGCTCACACAAAGCTTGCAGCGCTGCTAGTGGTGCGTGGTGGTTATAACCAACCAAACTGCCTCCTCCCACTCGAAGCTCCCTCCCCTGTTTAGCCACACCATGAAGTTCATGAAACTTGGCGCAAGGCCCGACACTTTCTTCTCCCCCTCCGAGACCGCCAGGTGCCGATCCTGATTAAGCGCGATCCGTCTTTCTTTCTGGCCCGACTTTTGTGTGCCCGATTCTCATTCTCTGGTTCTGCTCTGCTCCAGGTCCGTCTATACGGAGGTGGCCACTGACCTGCAGATCCTGGTGGGTAACTGCCTCTATCATCTCCACAAGGTATGATTCATCTCCATTTCAATCTGATGAGGCTACAATGTCATGCAACCATTTCTTGGCTCCCGTTCGGTGTTAGAATATCGAAAATTCCTGACAAAGATTTCTTTGTTTGTTCCTCGATCGCCAGTTTCCTCTGCTCTCCAAATGCCTGCTTCTGCAAGCGCTCTGCGCCGAATCCGGCTGCGGCGGCGACGGCGACGTCATCGAGCTCGCGGGATTCCCTGGCGGCGCCGACGCGTTCGAGGCCTGCGCCAAGTTCTGCTACGGCATCACCGTCACCGTCAGCGCGCGCAACCTCGTCCCGCTCCGGTGCGCGGCCGCGCACCTCGGCATGTCGGAGGCCGCCGACCGCGGCAACCTCGCCGCCAAGCTCGACTCCTTCCTGGCCTCCTGCCTCCTCCGCCGCTGGAAGGACGCGCTCGCCGTGCTCCACTCCACGCGCCACAACGCGCCGCTCTGCGAGGAGCTCGGCCTCACCTCCCGCTGCGTGGACGCCGTCGCCGTCCTCATCGCCAACCCTGCCGCCCCCGTGCCGGCCAAGTCCACTTCCGCGTCGCCGTGGTGGGCGCACGACGTCGCCGAGCTCGGCGTCGACATGTTCTGGCGCATCATGGTGGCAGTCAAGTCCACGGGCGCCGTCCACGAGAAGACCGTCGGCGACGCGCTCAAGGCGTACGCGCGCCGCTGGCTGCCCAACGTCGCCAAGGACGGCCTATCCGCGGAGCAACCCTTCGATGACGCCGCCATTGCTGCTGACGACAGCGTCAAGCAGATCGCGACGAGGCACCGGCTCCTGCTGGAGAAGATCGTCAGCCTTCTCCCGGTGGACAAGGACGCCGTCTCCTGCGCCTTCCTCCTCAAGCTCCTCAAGGCGGCCAACATCCTGAGCGCGTCCGCCACGTCCAAGGCGGAGCTGGTGAGGAGGGTGGCGTGGCAGCTCGAGGAGGCCAACGTCGGCGACCTGCTCATCCCGTCAGTGTCCTGCGTCAGCGACATGCTCTACGACGTGGACGCCGTGGCGGCGATCCTCAACGAGTTCGCGCTGCGGCACGCGGCGGCGACCGTGCAGCCGGCGCTGGCTACAGCGGGCAGCCCCGACGACGACAGCCCGGCGCGGTCGGGCGGGCACCGGCGTTCGAGGTCGGACGAGAGCGTTGGGTTCGACGGCGGGCGGCGGTCGTCGTCGGCCGCCCCCGTGTCGCAGTACGCGCTGGCGCGGGTAGGCAGGCTAGTGGACGCGTTCCTGATCGAGGTGGGCAAGGACCCCAACCTGCCCGTGGACAAGCTGCTCGCCATTGCCGAGGCCGTGCCCGACAGCGCCCGCCCAGAGCACGATGGCCTCTACAAAGTCGTCGACTCGTACCTCAAGGTAAAATATTCGTTTTTTCACTCCTCAAATTCCTTGTGTCGTAGACCCGTGGTAACTACTCCAAAGTTGGAGTATGTACAAACAAAAACTTTTCTTTCTTTGCATAAACATTGTTCTTACTTATCCTTTTGTTGTGCATTATTATAGGCGCATCCGGAGATGAGCAAGAACGCGAGGAAGCGGCTTTGCCGGGTGCTCAACTGCCGGAAGCTATCGGAGAAGGCGTGCTCGCACGCGGCGCAGAACGAGCTCCTCCCTCTGCGCGTCGTCGTGCAGGTGCTCTTCTTCGAGCACGCGCGCGCGGCGGCGCTGTCGGGCGGCGGGCCCGTCGCCTCCGACTCCGACCTGCCGAGCAACATCAAGGCGCTGCTATCCTCCAAGTCCGCCGGGTCGGAGGACGACGACGCCGATCGGGTCGACGAGCAGCGGCTACGCGTCCTGGCCTCCGGCGCGTCCCCGGGCGACGACTGGAGCGTGGAGGGGCTCCGGCGCGCCGCGTCCAAGATCGCCACGCTGCGCATGAAGATGGAGGAGGACGAGGAGGACGACGAGGAGTTCGTGCGCAAGGCCGGGCTATCACGCAGCGCGTCCCTGCGGTTCAGGGCTTTCTGCGCCCTCCCGGCGGCGAACCCGAAGCGGATGCTCAGCAAGCTGTGGCCGCTGGCCAGAACCGTGACCGCCGACCGGCATTAGCAACCAGCATGCCATTACTAGGTTTTTGTAATTGCTTCTTTTGTCTCTTCTTCTTTTTGGGTTGTCTACCTTGCCCAAGGCCTAAGGTTGATTTGTTTCTCTCTTCGATCTCATCAGTTACAGTTTTAACGCTGAGTGTACCTTCCGATGTAGTAGCTGTAATCATACTTGTCAAAATAAATCAAATAGGAATAGCACATGTTACTTCCATACATACATGCAGGTGTAGATGATCCTTTTTTTTCCTTTTCTGGTACTCCCTCCGATCCGAATTAATGGTCGCACATTCACACAAGGCTTAGGCAAAACTTTGGCTAGCCCTCCGACCATTAATTCGGATCGGAGATAGTAATAATAATGAACATGATTTGAGATTCTTAAGTCCGCTGAAAAAAGTTACTTTCTATACTGTATATCAAGTTGAAAATCCTAAAACCTTCCCTTAAGAATTTGCCCTAAAGCAAAACCACTACTCATATTTATATGAGATCAAGAACCTTCCCTCATGATCGATCGTCAACTTAGAAATAGACTCCAATGCCTATGTTATGTTTGCCACTCTGACCAATTGCCATCTCTCTCTTTCTTTTTCACAAGAAACAGAATCTTATTAGTATTTCATAGTACTGCAAAGAGGCCCTCCATCACGAAGCACTATCTTCCTTTCGGTATCCTATGATTACCATCCAGTTGATCCAGTTGGCATCTAGAAGGTTAAGAAAGGTAACAAGAGAGAGAGAGCATGAGCATGGAAATTCCATGGCCGAATCAAATGCACTGCAGATAATAATATTTGCCCCCCTTTTACCTGAAAGATCCTCTTTGTTAGGTCTCGCGCGCGCGTGTGCGCGGCATATATGCGCGCCGTATAATGACGATGATGATGATGGGATGATGAGCGCTCACCTCAGCCCCAAATGTTTGGTCAGCAGCCACTGAGCAAGGACAGGTCAGCATGCATGGGCTGCCTTAATTTTCTAGCCACCTATGATGGATGATCCATCTTTAGCTTCTTGCTCATCACTAGCATGGGGGACTGGCTCATCCACCTCAGGCCCCAGCGTTGCTTCAGGATTCAGAAGGTATGTCGTGTCCTGCAGAAATTTCTTGGCTGGGGTACACCCAGCACCGCATCTAGTGATTTGCAATTATTGGTCTTTTGGCCACGATTCTGAAATTGTCTAGAGTCTTTATTCACTTCCTTTCCCCACAAATGTCCCATCCCAAATGACGTATATTCGACCACTTAGCAGCGAAAATTGTCACACTAATCTATACTACTTATAAAAGAGCAAACTTCGTAGATACATTAAATCTTGACCGTCAAACTAGGTAGATTAAACGGACAAGATTGTTTTAATGTTGAGCTACCAGAATTGGCACCGCTATGTACGAAGGGTCGTGATATGTCCTACGTGAGGTCGCGTTGGCTACATGGAGTTCGAACTGGACCGCGCGCTCCGTGTTCTCAGGGTGGTCGAGTTGGAGCTAGACTCCACGTCTGTGTCCTCAAGAAACAGCCAAGTATGCAGCAGCGCAGCTTGCAGCGTGCATCTGGTGTGCAGTGTCAAGGCCATAGCTTGTCCGCATACCAGACTTGTTCAGCCCACGGGACAGTAACCCAATAATTAGATAATACATATTACAATCTATTCTCTAACTTTGATATTGTACTTTTTAAGATGACTTATTGTTATATCGAACTTTGTATACACAGGTTTATATGGCCTACTTGACAGAAATATAAAAGATGATATATATATTTGTTTTCATGACATAAAAAGGATGGAAAAATAAAATACATTCAGCTCGATTACTATGGTATGGACGTAATGTAACCCAATAATTAGATAATACATATTACAATCTATTCTCTAACTTTGATATTGTACTTTTTAAGATGACTTATTGTTATATCGAACTTTGTATACACAGGTTTATATGGCCTACTTGACAGAAATATAAAAGATGATATATATATTTGTTTTCATGACATAAAAAGGATGGAAAAATAAAATACATTCAGCTCGATTACTATCGTATGGACGTACTGTAAATTTTTTTTGTGGACTCATCACACGGAAAACGCCTGTTCAATTTACACTTTGAAATTCCAAAGATTTTTTATTGGATAATATAGACGTGCATGACTGGGCGTGAACTACTTATACTATTAGAAGACCAAACATGGTTGGATACAATTGATTTTAGCCGCCAAACTACTTGGATCTACATATGTAGAAATTACGAGAAATGCCACCGGTAAGTTAGCCGAAGCGGTACCAATGGCGAATACGCTCTAAATCCTGTTTAGTCCCCAAACAGCAGGTCCCCGGTGTATCAAGCACTCGCTGGTGCTGGAAACGGATGTATGGCGGATGGGGTGGAATGAGTTTGGCAGCTATGGCAGCAGAGTTAGGGAGGCACCCAGACGACGACGGCCTCGGGCGCGCACGAGGCGGCGCTGCCGGGCCACGTCGAACGCAACCAGGATAAGACCGGCTTGGAGGCGCTACGAAGGTTGGAGGCCAAAGGGGAGACACGGTAATGGACGAGCGGCTGGAGCACCGACCATGGCCGAGGTAGAGCTAGGGGGACCGGGGGTGCAAGGGCGCACGGGAGAGAGGCGAGCTGGAGGAGGCGCCGACTTGTCCTTGGGGCGGTCGGAAGGACAGAGGTGGAGTCGTGCGAGGTTGGCGGCGCTTGAGCGGACCAGATGCCAACGGTTGCTGGTGCGGGAGGAGAAGGACGAGCTAGGGGAGAAGGTGGAGCCGTGGAGGCGGCGCTCGGGCGATGGGGGAATCGAGCGAGGGGTCATCCCCGCGTGCGTGTGAACGTGTGTGTGTGTGTGTCCAGCTCATGGTGGAAGTTGGGCTGGGCTGGCTTGGGCTGAAACTGGAATAGCCGGCTAAACTAAAACTACTTTTTGTTTCATTTTTATTTAATTACATAAAACATAAGTATTAACTTAAATTGTTTTAAGCCAACGATTTCACTCAGAATTGTATGAAAAATTGGCAAGAGTTTTAGCGGGATCATGAACAATTGATGCAATGCACATGATGACATGATGATGCAATGCCTGCCTTATGTTTTGGGAGACACATGCTAGGTGGGCTGGGAGCTGGGCCGAGCTAGCAGGACTGGCCTCTCCCTCTTTTTTTGTTAAAATTTATTTTTATTTATTGACATAAAATAGTTAGCAAGGTTACATTAAGGTAGACTACTAAAAGTAGTAAAACATGCTGAGATAGTAAATTTCAGTCATCCAATATCAGATCAATGACCTAGATCTTCCAATTTTGAACAACTCGATCAACACACATTATCTTCTTACGCGCGAGCCTGTGAGTTTAGTTATTTATAATCCTGATCAGATCGGAGTCGGTCTCTTTTGACTTGTCTGAGCCTTTAAATATGGGAGCAATAGATTGTTGCCTCAAATTGGCAACAAGGATCTCTCTACGACGGAATAGAGCGTACAAGCCATCACCCTGGAACCAACTCTCTCCATGCCGCGGCCTCCTCCTTGGCCACGCCGGAAAATTCTGCAGCTCCCCCTTTGTTGTATCAGTTGGTGTCGGCTAATAAGTGTATAGAGTGAACATAATCCCATCGTCGGGTGTTACATTCATGTTTCCCACCAATATCACTTGCTCCCCCTTCCTTGTCTGCGGGTGTAACTTCGGTGAGTGCCACCTGAATCGTTGATATGGTCGTTTCTGCTTGTAAATTAAATTATCCCTTCAGTTGGCGAGTGCCACCTAAATCACACGTATGGTTATTTCTACTTGTAAATTATCCCTTTAGTGGTGAAGACGTGCGCTGCACGTACATGTCAACTAGTACTTTTTAAGAGCCTGTTTGATTCGTAGGATGCTATCACACTTGAAATCTCTTAAAAGTAAAAGATCTAAGCGTGCAAGAATTGGTGAGCTATGGTTGCTCCAACCGCGCTCTTATTTTTCTACCGCCCAAATCTGCCATCCTGCTTTACAAACCGACTCCAAGCGAACCGACTTGATCCCATCTATCTATTTTAGAAAAGAAAATAAAAATAACTTGATTTACCACCCTTCTCCCAGGATTTCTCTCCTAGCCCATCAATTGGGGGCGCGTCTTGCTGATGGAAAAATCCTCCTTTTCTTTCCCTGTTCGTGCACCAGCTATACGTTCCGGCTGGCCGCTAGGATTGGCGCTAGCGCCGACGCGGCGGGCCTGTCTCCAATGGAGGCACTCTTCTGCCAAGGACGAGTTCCTCCTTGACATCCCTTCGACGACCCGCCAGCCGGATCCGTCGCGCCGCCATCACGCGCCTGCTGTCTGTTCAATGGAATTCCTCGCCGGGGCGCCTCGTTTTGGGGGTCTAAACAATCGAGCGCAAGATGTTCTTGCGGGTGTACGCAGGCATGCTGACGCATGGAAATGTTTCTCAACGAGGTGACAACGGAGCTCGGCACCATGCGGCCATGACAGGAGGTCGTACACACGAACTTGGTTAAGTTCGGGCTGGATCTTAACTCCCGCGTGCTCAGCTCTCTCGCTCATGTATGCGGCCATAGGCGATGGCATGGCGCTGCGTCTGCTGCTGGATGTGTGGCCTACGAGAGGTGGATGCACGCCCATGGTGTGGAACACACTGATCTCCGGGTGCAAGAGGAGCACGCGGTTCAGGATATCCTGCTCTTCGTAGATACGGTGAGGGCGGTTCAGGCTATCATGCTGCTCTTCCTGGATACAGTGAGGCATGGTGTCATACCGACGCCAATCATCTACTGGCTAAATGACGGTGTTGTCATCTTTGTGGGTAAGGCAATGGCATCCTGCTCGGACTGTAGCCGCACAAATGCATCATGTAGAGGGGGATGGTGCCTCACTTCATGGTGGAGATTGCGCTGTTAATACGTAACGCTGAGTGGGGCGAGATGGAAACAACTTGGGAGTTGTTTAAGGGCATGCATATGAGGAATGTGATGTCCTGGACATCGATAATGGCTGAGTCTGCTAGAGTAGGTTATGTCCTGGACATCAAGCCAGAGTACTGTTTCATCATATGCCGGAGAGACTGAGAGTGTCACTATTTCTGGTTGATGGTTATGTACAAGTTGGTCGGTTCAGAGAGACTATGGAGATATTTCGTAAGCTGCAGTTTAGTAAGATGATGGAGATGAGTTCAACATGGTGAGCACAGTAACGTGCACAACTTGGTGCTTTAGAGATAGGGCAATGAGCAAGTATTTACCCGAGCAAGCATGGGATAAGGATGAATACTTTCGTTGGGAATGTACTGATAAACATGTACTCGAAGTGTGGGAGAATTGAGCGGGAATTGGGCATGTTAAAAGGGATGCACGGTAGAGATAAATTTAGTTGGACGTGTTAAAAGGCAATGACATCTTGCGGTAACATGGTGAAGAGGTTACAGTATGTTTTACAAGATGCTTACATTGTTTGAAGCTCTAGATATAGTGAAATTATTTGGTGTTCTAACTGCCTGCGTTTAGGCTTGCTTGGTTCACAAAGGGTGACATTTCTTATCAACATGATTGGGAAGGGTTGCTCCTAATGTGATGCATTAATGCATTATCGATGTATAATCAACCTCCTTGGCCAAGCTAGGAAACTAACAGAAGCACTGGAAACTATTGGTAATATGCCCATGGGACCTAGCTCTGCAATTCAGGAGATGTTGCTAGCAGCTTGTAGGGTTCATGGTAACTCAGAGGTTGGTGAATAGATAAATATATTGTGAATCAAGATCTAATTTGTAGTGCTGAAAGATCGAGACCTATTCTGCACGGGGGAGTAATCAGGCCACATATTAGTCTAATAATAGTTATTTAGAGTCTTGGAATTGCTATCCTACAAAAAAGTCTCATAATTGAAAAAAAAAGCAAAAAAAAATGTGCTCGACGATAACCAAGGATCTGATTCTGTAGGTTACTTTTTGCTTCATTTTTTTGTCCTTAGTTTGAAGGTGTTAAGTAATTTATTGTTAGTTTGGGAACCTTGAGGTGATTACTATTTACTCAAGTATATGAGGGATCCAATACCGTCCAATGGAAGAACTAACAAGAATCATCTTCTTCCATAATGAACAACATGAGAGAGCTGGTCGTGCAGTTTTAGCTACCAATTAATTTGTTAGCTGCTATGATATAATATAATAACTTACGTGTGATTAGATCTTATCATGAAGTGAACTTCATGCTGGTTCCATGTGTATCGTGTGATTTTCTGTTGCCATATTTGATTTATTCATTTTTTTCCTTTAGTACAATTATACCTCATTGTTGCTGCTTTATTCCCTTTGAAGTTAACCTGACAAGGGCCATAAGAAATTATCGCATAAATAATGGCTCCTCGGGTGCTCACTAGACAATATAAGGGTATACAACGTGAAGGCCAAGAGCAAGTGCTGACACGAAACGTAGTACATGTTGTGAGTTCTTTCAAGTTTTCTTATGCAAAATTGAAGTGCACACTTGATACGTCATACACGTATTCTTAATTTCTGATGTTCCATGTTGTTTTTATGCCATATGCTACATGTTTTCCTTACAATTTATGCCATTTTTATCGATTTCCTAGGACTAACCTATTGTCAAGATGCCACAGAGCCAGTTCCTGTTTTCTGCTGTTTTTAGTTTCAGAAAAGTTGTTCTCGAAATATTCTCGGAATTGGAAAATTCGAAGCCCGTAAGTCTTAGAATTCCTGAAGGTTCCACGGAGTCCCGAATAATCCCGGAGGGGAGGCACAAGATAGCCCCCCCCCCCGGCCGCGCCATGGGGTGGTGTGGGCCCCACGGGCGCCCACCGCCATCGCCCTTTCGCCAATTTATTCCCCCCGTGGCGTAAACCCTAAAGATATACCACTTTTCCACGAAAAACACCCGAGGCCGACGTCATCGTCAACCCGAGTTCGGGAGGGTTCTGGAGTTCTCCCTGCCGGGAGGGGAAATCATCACCGAAGGGCTCTACACCACCATGCCCGCCTCCAGAGTGATGCGTGAGTAGTTCATCTTTGGACTACGGGTTCATAGCAGTATCTAGATGGTTGTCCTCTCCTATTTATGCCTCATGTTTAGGTCTCGTGAGCTTTCCTACATGATCGAGGTCATCTTATTGTAATCCTACATGTTGTGTTTGCTGGGATCCGATGATTATTGAATGCTATGTCTCTCGATTATCAATCTATCATGTTATCTTCATGTGTATGTTATTTATGATCTTGCATGCTCTCCGTTGTTAGTAGATGCTCTGGCCATGTAGATACTAGTAACTCCAAGAGGGAGTATTTATGCTCGATAGTGAGTTCATGCCCCCTTTGCATCCGTGCTCGAGTGACAGACACGTGACGGATGGAGGATGTATTGTTTCCATTAGGGAGAAAACAACGATGTTTACATTGTTTACATTACACACTTTGCTTACTACGATTATCTGTTGGTTGCAACTTAATATCCAACGTTTGTTCGAATGATATTCTGAGGGTGGATTATTAGTCATAGATGCAGTTAGATAATGGTCTATGAGTCTTGTTGTAATGCCCGCATGAATCACATAGTAATCATCATGTCATGCATGTTTGACTATCTATCAATTTCCCAGCTGTAATTTGTTCACCACACATGTTATCTATTTTTAATGGAGAGACACCTCTAGTGAACCGTGGACCCCGGTCCATTTTCTCATACTGATAATACAACCACTGCAATTACTGTTTTCACACTGCTAATACTGTTTTCACATTGTTCTCCTACTGTTTTCCACACCATATATTTAACCTCTTTGTTATCAGCAAAACCGGTGAGATTGACAACGTCACTGCTTCGTTGGGGCAAAGTGAATTGATTGTGTTGTGTAGATTCCACGTCGTTGCTGAACCGGTAGTGTGCCCTACCACATCAACTGCATCAACCTTTAGAAATTACGTGTCCTCCTACTGGTAAATTCAACCTTGGTTTCTTTTCTGAGGGAAAACTTGCCGCTGCACTCTTCACAATCTTTCTCTTGGGGTTTACCAACAAGTGCAACTACGCACCGCATCGACACTTAGCCACTATCTTAACTCGAAAAAAAGTTGTGCCCTGTTAGAAAAATAAAAGCACACACGACCACCTGCTTAACACAAAAACATAATTAAAGTATATATAATTTGTGACAATGAAGAATGGCGCAACAAAACGCGCGAGGTCCTTCTAGTAGATATATACTTCCATGCGATTCAGGTCACAGGTGACCAAGGTTCAAATTTAGGTGTTGGTGAAAGATAATAAAAAATACTGGTGCAAAGATTCGCCAAGGGACGCGAAGCAGAAGTAGATATGTACTAGTATAACTATGGTTTTGCATGGCAGGCCACCAACAGTAATGTAATTGTTTTTTTTAATAGGCTAATACCTCACATGTATTTCTCCTCGGTAGGCTAATTACAGATTCACTCCTGTTGAGGGGAGTAGAATTGATATGCGCAACCCTAAGAGGTATGAACCGTGACAAGAGTACCTAGTGAAGCTCAGTGCCGATCAATGACCAGCATTGAATTATCAGTTTGTACTGCAATACAGGAGACATACGGCCCCCTTACGACGAAAGATGTAATTCATGAACTTGTACGTACTGGATAAGACCAATCTAGCTATAGGGACTAGCGAGATCTTACCATGTCGAAAGGAGTCTCGAAGCGTCCAACGCGTCGTGGCCTGCAGAGAGGCCGTTGAATCCCGGCCGATGAGAGGCTGGACATCATCGAGGAGAGACGCAGCTAGATCGCCCATTGAGGCTCTTGGAGGGAGAGGAGAAAGCTTGGGAAGTGTTTGCGAGGGCCTCACCCAGTGAAGTGCGAGCCTCTTGGAGGAAATTAACTAGGGAGGAGAAGGTCGTACGTGTGCAGTTGCATCGATCTCAACAGAATGCGCGCATGCATGCGTAGCCGTCGTTGCTGACTTGATTCTATTTTATATCACAAAACAATCCATCCGGCCCGTCTCACAAGTGACAACTAGAGTACGTTGGTTAGACCTGACTCGCTCCCACCCAATCCAGTCCAACTAGTAGCCGTGGCGTGGCAACACACACGAGTTTTGTGTACGTAGCTACTATTAAGAGCAACTACAACGACGTGACGCAAAAACATACACGATTCATGTCCGTTTTGGCCTCCACCTGTGCACTCAACGGGGCGGACGCATTTCATTTCCCCCCTTTTTGATTTAAAATAATTATGCAAAGGACACCCCAAGTACATTTAGATAAAACTAGGATAAATACAAATTAAATTAAACACTAGATTTATTTGGGTCATCGTCGCATAGGTCGATGAGGACTTGCGGTGACCACATCCACGACGACGCTAACACCGACGAAGCTGTGTCTCCTCTTGCGGAGGAAGCCCTCGACTAAGAAGCCTAGTCCCATATAGGAGGAAAAAATACAGAAATCAGTAGCATCTATTGTTTGATTGCACCACAAGAGAAATGCAGGAAATTTTCGTAGGGATTGAGTGCATGTCATAGTTGTCATAGACACATAGGATATTTTCTAAGAGGTCTCACCTCTTGTTATAAATCCTATTAAAATGTAGCGGAGGAAAGCAATTCATAGGAATGTTGGAGTATTCAATCCTTTAAATAAAATGGATTTTCGTAGGAAAAATTCCTATGGGTGAAAATCCTATACTATTCCTATGAGAATCCTACAAATCAAACATGCCCCGAGACAAACGGAAACTTTTCGTCTCAAACATTAATTAACCACTGTCCAGTTAATTAACATAAAAACCGAGTGAAAACCGTTACAAACCACTGAACGACACACAAAAGAAACCCGCACATGCCTCAACATAGAGTGTCTCGTCAAGATCACGGTCGGGTATCATCGTCATCACTTCTCCCAACGGCCTCATTGCCCACTTGAAACTCCAAGCAAGCGGCGACTTCTCTGAACACGAATTTTGACCCAACCTTCATCCTAGAGGTCGTGCAGAAACACAAGAAGGCACGTGCCATAACTCAGCCACGCGCGCTGAGACATCACATCTCCGTCTATAAAGGAAAGCTCCAAAGGAGAGCAATGCAAGGTTGGCTCCAAGGAATGGAAGACTACTGAACATACCAATTGTTACGTGTCACTCTCGCCACATAGGTCCCGCCGTCGCAGCTTTTTCTTTACATCGACAAAGCAAACCGAGGTAGTCCCACGAACACGTCGGAGAAGATCCAACTACCACAACCATCGCCACATAAATCATGACGCCACATGTGTCCTTTCACCGGTCCCGCTTGCCATCGCCCAGCTCGAAGGACGAAGCCCCCATGAGGGAAACCATGTTGAGGTGCCCTCATCGTCCGATCACAAAGGATCAAGGGTTTCCCCCTAGAGCTACATGGTCTATCAGATCAATGCAGGAGGGGTGTGGTAGCAAAGATGTGATACCTCCAAGAAGGTAAACGTCGCCCGCAGCCGCCGCCATCGCTGGATATTTATCCAACCTCCCCACATACACGAATATCCGCACATCAACCTTTATCCCCGCTGGCAAGCCAACCAAGAAACCTCTGCCACCACTCCCGCCATCCTCTCACATAGCTACATGACAACCAAACAGCCGAATACACAGCACGGCCAGCTCATGTCGTCCACACATGCCGGGAAAACACCCGATCTCAACGATATCGACACATCACGCAGGGCCGATGCCCTGGCATCCTCACGCCACGCACACCACACCTCGTCGCCCCATTCCTACCTACACCACCTGACCAAATCCGAAGGAGAGACGGACACCATAGGCCACTCCACGACCACGGCGCCTGCCGAAGAAATTGTCCGGATCTGAGCCAAAATCCCACGATCTGCGGCACAACATGCTGCCAACCCTGCCAGTCACGGCCACTATAGAGCCAGAGCAGGGGACCACCACCACCTCTATGTCCTTGCACTGGCGAGCCGACCGACGACACCCCAGCCACCCCGACCTTCTACAAGTGCCACCGAATGAGAGGAACACCCCTGCCACCTCCGGTAGTAGGGCCAGCCACCACCGTAGATAGGATTGACGGTAGCCGCAACGAGAAGTATAATATGTTGTGGAATTTTGTGGTGGCGCACGGGTCGCCCCTCGGTGTCTCCTAGGTGCGACATGGTGAAAGATCATGGTGTCACATGTGTAGTTTTGGTAATTAATGACAACCACTATGGACTAATGTTTGCAATGAGTTATATGTGTAGATTTTGTCCATAGGCAATGCTTGAACTCCATGTGTTGGATTCAAGATGATCAAGTGATTACCAAGGTGTCATTCATGGGAATATCCAAATATTAGTCATGATAGTGTTGAGCATATGCAAGCATGTCTTGAAGAATGACATAGTGTGGATATTCATGTTCACCTTCTAGACATCATCATTATGAAGATACAAGAAAAGATACAAGTTTGATCAAGACAAAGTGCAAATGGTTGATTCAAGTTGATCAAGACACATAGCTAAAATATGTACCATGTGGGATCAAGTGACCACATGGTATGCCCATGAGGATGACGTAAAGTTATCGTCATCATTAAAATTGATGAGTGGAGGTCCACGAGGAGCATTTCAAAGATATCACATGATTGGAGCTTGCCACCCCATTGGTGATAATGGTAACACTACTAGAAAAACAGCTATAGGAGTAATGATACCCGTGACGCACCAGCATTACGGCGCGTCACGCCTAATAGCCGTGGCGCACCACGGTTTGGTGCGTCGCGCCTATAGCCTTACCGGCGGCGCACCAAACAGATGGCGCGTTGCGCCTATGTGTGGGGCCAGGGTGGCGAGCCTCCGAGGCATACCCGCGATGCACCGAGCCACTGGTGCGTCACGGCTATGTGGGATAGGCGCGGCGCACCTGCCTGTGGTGCGTCACGACTATCTGTTCCACGTGTAGCATCTATAGCCGTGACACACCACAGGCAGGTGCGCCGCGCCTATCCCACATAGCCGTGACGCACCAACAACACGGTGCCTCACGGGTATACCTGGGCAATTTAAGTGGTTGGGACCACCCCCCACCTCCCATCCCCCATATCTCCACCCCATTTTAGATCTGGTCGCCCCCCAACTCCTCACCACCCCATTTTCCCCATTTTCCCACCATTTAAAACTTATTTAACCTATTTTATTTGATATATATATATGTGAGGGGAATCTAGTAAACACTTCTCTCCGCCCCCATCTCACTTTACCACTTTCTCTTCCATCATTTTCACTCCCTATAGCCACATACACACGTACTCTCTCGGTCTCGAGTCGGCAAGATCTATAGTTGGTGAGTTGTTGGAGGGATATGTATATGTGTTGTATGTATGTGTCTTGATCTCGCTCTCTCTCATAGATCTCGCTTGGTATCGGCCGGTGCGTCGTCACAAAAGATTCATATGGTTGCATATATACATATGCGAAATTGTGTTGCGTATTTTTGATGAAAGTTGTGGATGTCTTAAAAATGAGTTGACATGTGTTGCCAAAATGTTGATTCATTTCCATTTCGGCGACCACGCACTCCGAGAATGTCCTATATTTAGCATAGGTCATGCCGAATTTTTCCGTCGACGACCATGCATGCATCATCCATATATTACGAAATTTGATTCTAATTAATTTGTCCTTTGATCTTTCTTTACTATGCAGGCAACCATGCATATAAGCACAGGCACCGTGGCTAGATTTATGAAACATGCGACGGCCGAAATGTTTCGAAATAACATGACGGAGATAAAATGTCCTTGTCGAAGATGCAAACTGCAACACTTGATCAGATACGATTGTGGTGACTTGGAGTCGCACTTTATCCTTCGTGGTTTCATGGATGTCTACACTCTTTACCCGACAAGTGATGAAGATGAAGAGTATCCCGGACATGATGAAGGACATGATCATAATCAAGATGAAGGACATCATGATGAAGATGTCGGACATGATCATAATCAAGACGAAGGATATCATGATGAAGATGTCGGGACATCGTCGTCGGACTGGGTGCGGGACCCTCATGTCCAAGCTCTGCTTCTCAAGGAGACTAGCAACACCAGAGCTGCTGCGAGAGAGAAATCGAAACTGTCGCAACTGGAGATAGACGCCGTTACTCCATTGTATGAAGGATGCGTGAGCGAGGATACCCGCCTGAACGTAACGTTAAGGACCCTCGAGATGAAGACAAAACACCGATGGACCGATGCGAGCTACGATGAGAACATGGCATTCTGGCACGGCCGTCTTCCCACGGGGAACAAGTGTCCAACGAGCATCGAGGAGGCCAAGAAAGTCGTGTGCCCTCTGGATTTACCTCACGTGAAATATCATGCTTGCATTAATGACTGCATCAACTATCGGGGAGCGGACGCGGAGAGAACCATATGCCCGGTGTGCGACGCAACTCGATACAAGCCAGGGAAGAAGGCCTCTCCTCGAAAAGTGGTGTGGTACTTTCCGATAACTTCTCGTCTGCAGCGGTATTTCGCAGACCCCACACAGGCGAAGCTCATGCGATGGCACGCGGAAAGGAAGAAGCCAGAAGAGGATGATGGAATTGATCCGAAGAAGGATGACACAATGCTGACACACCCCTCAGATGCTAGCCAGTGGAAGGCGCTAGACATTGAATACCCCGAATTCGGGGACGATCCAAGGAACATCGAGCTGTGCATGAGTACAGATGGATTAAATCCTTTTGGCAACCAGAGCAGCACCCATAGCACCTCGCCCGTGTTTGTATGTATATACAACCTACCCCCTGGTTGTGCTTGAAGAGGAAGTACATACAGATGAGTATGCTTATTCAAGGGCCGAAACAACCAGGTAACGACATCAATCTGTATGTCCAGTTGTTGGAAGAGGAGCTAGCCACGTTGTGGGACGAGCCAGCCAATACGTGGGACGCCTATGGAGAAACGTTTTTCCCAATGAGAGTCGCGCTCATCACGACGGTGCATGACTACCTCGGTTACGGATATGTCGCGGGGCAGGTGGCGCACGGATTATGTGCATGCGTTAGGTGCATGGATGACACTACGTATCTCCAGCTAGAGAGAAACCCCGGGTCTTCGAAAACCGTGTTCTTGGGGCATCGAAGGTGGCTTCGCAAGGATGACCCGTGGAGAAAACGCAAAGATCTGTTCAACAATGAAGTTGAGATGCGAAGAGCCACACGTCAAAGGAGCGGCGAGGAAATCGACGAGAAAGAAGCGAAAGGCGCCGGCGCCGTTGGAGGGTGTATGGAAAACAAGGTCTGTTCTCTTGGGCCTGAGGTACTGGAAGATTCTCCGCACGCCCCACTTCCTTGACCTCATGCATATAACGAAAAACGTGTGCGAGAGTCTGCTTGGCACCCTGCTCAACATGCCGGAGAGAACCAAAGATGGGCCGAAAGCAAGGAACGACTTGAGATTTTTGAATATCAGGGGCGGGCTCCACGGAGGAAAACCGGATGATGATGACGATGATGATGATGATGATGTGTTAGATGGGACGGAAGGTCGCCGCAAGGGAAAAAAGGCCAAGAAGACGGAATATTACTGTCCCCCTTCGTGCTTCACGCTATGCGAGAAGGAGATCGACCAATTCTTCAAGTGTCTCCTTGGAGTCAAATTTCCTTACGGTTATGCGGGGAAGATAAGCAGATACCTAGACGTACCAAAGCAAAAGTTCAGCGGGATGAAGTCTCACGACTGTCACATGATGATGACGCAGATACTTCCAGTTGCAATTCGAGGGATAATGGACGAGCACGTCCGCGAAACGTTGTTTGGACTCTGCAACTTTTTTGACGTCATCTCTCGAAAGTCGATTGGCGTGAAGCAACTCGCAAGGCTACAGGAAGAGATCGTGGTGATATTATGCGAGCTTGAGATATACTTCCCGCCCGCATTCTTCGACATTATGGTGCATCTCCTTGTCCATGTCGTGGATGATATCATCCAGCTCGGGCCGCCAATTTTACACTCCATGATGGCGTTCAAAAGGATGAATGGTTCCATCAAAGGATACGTCCGCAACAGGGCCCATCCAGACGCAAGCTTTGCCAAGGGCTTTCTGACAGAAGAGTGCATCTCTTTCTGCACGAATTTTCTAGACAAAGATGAGAACCCTGGTCTTCCCGTAAACAGGCACATTCGCAGGCTCGCTGGATGGGGACACCGCGAGGGCCAGCGCGAAATGAATGTCGACTTTCAGGGCCGACGCAACGACTTTGACAGAGCAAACCTAGTCGCGCTACAACATCTAACAGTGGTCGATCCTTGGTTGGAAAAGCACAAAATGGTAATAGCGAAGTATTACAGTGACCGGGGACAACATAGGACCGAAGCAGAAATAATCAGAGAGCACAACATCCATTTCACACAGTGGTTCAGGGAGAAGATTATGACCGATTACCCGGAGACGCCTTATTCTGAAGAAGAAAAACTCATACTCACATTGTCACAAGACCCCGCACCTAACCTTATGACATATCAGGCATACGATATCGATGGTTACACATTCTACATGGCAAATAAGGACCGGAATTGCGAATACCAGAACTCGGGGGTAACGATGGAATCATTAACATGTGACGTCAAGGAAAGATACTATGGTAGGATCGACGAGATATGGGAACTCGACTACTGCGGAGAGAAGGTGCCAATGTTCCGTGTCACATGGGCAAAGAGCGTCAGGAAAGAAGAACAATATTTCACCACCATGGTGATACCTGAAGCCAAATCCGGCACGAATGTCACCGCAAAAAATGAGCCATGGGTCTTGGCTAACAAAGTGGACCAATGCTTCTTCATTACTCACCCGACAAGGCCTAGCCGTGTTGTCGTGCGGAGAGGCAAAAGAAGCATCATCGGAATGGATGGAGTAGCCAACGAGCAAGACTTTGACCAGCACGGCGACCCGAAAATGGAAGATGACAACGACGATGGAACGAAATACACAACAAGAAGAAGCAGAACAACGCTACCTACAGGTCGCCCATTCCACCGAAGAAGTCACGGTGTTCCGGAACTGAATTACTCAACCGCGACAAAGAAGGGAAAGAAAATTGTAAAACGCTAGCTAGAGCTACAAGAATCATTATGTTGCCGTGTGTGTGCATGAATTCGACAAAATTAAGATGATGTAATAAGAATATTTGAGATTTTATGACTTCTAAATTAATCAACACTTTATTTGAGATTTTTTGAATTTATATCGATTTTGCCAATTTCATTATATTTACATCTATGTTGATATACTATAATTTTTTATATATATATTGATTTATTTTGAATCATTTTGTAAGAATTTTTTTAAAAAAAATTTGGGGGTGGACAGGAGTCGAACCCGGGTTGGAGGCTAGGCAGCAAGGGTGCTAGCCACTGGGTTAAGTATCTGTTGTTGATACCATCCCACGCGCAGCTGTTTTACGTAGATATTACGGATAGGCGTGGCGCACCTTTGGCTGGTGCGTCACGGAGAGCTTAGGCGCGACGCACCTTTGGCTGGTGCGTCACGGTTAGCTTACGCGCGACGCACCGTTAGTTCGTGCGCCACGGTTACTATAGGCGCAACGCACCTTTGGCTGGTGCGTCATGGCTATCCCCTGCTATAAGCACGGGCCGTTCCCCTCTTCTTCCCCCTCTCATCTCTTACAATCTCGATCCATCTGAACCGCGCCGCGCCGCTGCCCCTCTAGCCACCGCCGCGCCCCCTCTAGCCATCGTCGCGCCGCTTCCCCCTCCCCTCTAGCCCCCTCTAGCCACCGCGCCGCTTCCCCATCCCGCTGCCCACCGTCGAGCGAGAAGAGCACCGCCCACCTCCATCGCCGCCCACCGCCCGCTGCCAACTACGGAGCACGACCAGGAGGAGGAGGAGTCCCAATAGGAGGGGAGTCACGCCGCTATCCAGGACAAGGAGGAGGAGCCGCGCCACCATCCAGGACGAGGAGGAGTCACGTTGCCATCCGCCCGGTTCGTCCTCGACGCCGTCCACCTGCAGGAGTGCCAAGGCCGCCATCTTCTTCCCCTACTTCCCCAACGTGAACGACTACACCGAGCCCCAGGTAAGCCCCTCCTCCATCCCTCCTATCCTTTTCTTGTTCTTGTTTCTGAAACCGATCGAACCCTAGGCCATCTCTTGGAGATCGAACCCTAAGATATGAACCTGAGACATCACACATGGGAGATCGAACCCTAGGCTAATTTTTGCTTGCGGACACAGATGCTGGACCATCCATATGCATGTATGTACACACAACACACTTGCAGTAACTTGCAGTAATTCTACAGGAGTATTGTCCAGTTAACTTGGTCCAGTAATTATATAAATATTGCACGAGTAGAAAAATATTCCAAAATCAGTTGGAGAGTACACCTGAAAACTTGCACCGACAGAGTACTCACAGCAAGCAACACATCAGCTGGAGCATAGCTTAACATCGCAGCAAGCAGTGCAAAATTCGTGCAAACAATCCGACATTAACAGAGTACTCAGGCATTATTCTAAATGCTCGTGTACAAGCATTATTTAATCTGACACACTAGCATTACACAAATCCTACTTCTAGCAGTACACAAATCATATTCCTAGCAGAACACAAAATCAAGAACACAAGAATACTCACAATCCTACTCCTAGCAGTACAGAAAATCAGGATAAGATGTTTATATTGCTGATACAAATATTTGCAAATGATACAAATATGTGCAAATATACTCACATGCTACTGCTGCACAAGCAGTGCTAGCAAATGGCTTATATTTATGAGGTCCCTTGCAACCTACTCCGGTTTAAGGTGCCGAACAAAAGCACTGTTGTAAGTTAAGCAATTGGCTTAACCCATGTATCAGGTCATTAGCAAAAATGCAATATACAGCAAGCAATTTGCTTTGTTTCAATTAGCCTGATACTCCACACTACAAACAAAACAATTAACTTCAAGCGGAGTATTGATCAGCAGCCTATTGGTGAGAAACTGTATTGATATACATTCATTAAACGTGAATCATAAGTTGACAACTCACAGGTTAGTTGCTAACTCAAAAAATTTCCAACTCAATTCTTTGTGCATAACTTAGCAATTTCTTGCTAAGTGATGTGTAAAGAATCAACCTGATATGTGTTGATGCTTTGGCTAGTTGTTAGCTTGTGGACTTGCTTGCTGCGATTTACTCCCGGCTTGCTTGCTTGCATTGCTTTGCTCCAGGCCTGCTACTTCAGCTCCTAGCTTGGCCTTGTGATGATTCCACTGGATCTGTGATTTTACTGGTTCCTGGTGGTTAGATTAACTTGTGGAGATTGATTTGTGGTGAAGGTTTTTGTTGTGTGTGCTTGAGCTGTGTAGCTCGAGCTGTGGTGCAGGAGAAGAAATGGACTTTGTAAAAATTTGAACCAGAGAAAAGAGGGATCAAAATATTGTTTTTCCTTCTATGTCTGCTAATACATCATTCTGTCTATTTTGGCTTGAAAAACTTAAGTAGCAATCGAAGATACCACAATATTTCCTTTCATATACATTTCTCGGTAATCTGGCTAAGATCAACTGTAATATCTTCTCTTTACAAAGTCATTTCGTGTTTGTGTGGTAAGCTCACTACAATATAGGAGCATAACATATGGTAAGCTCACTAAAATATGTTCTCTTTACAAAGTCATTTCGTGTTCGTGTTTGTGTGGTAAGATCACTAAAATATGATTATTGCATCAACTGTAAATGTAATTTGATAAGAAAATCACAGCATTGTTTGCCTCTGTTTTCCTCTGCCTCTGTAATTTGATAAGAAAATCACATCATTGTTTGCCTCTGTAATTTGATAAGAAAACATCTTAATACCAGAATTTGTTGTGTGCAACTTGGTGGACTGTTTGCCTCTGCCTGAGGTTAATCTCCAATACTAGAATTTCTTGTCACTGTAAAATCCTTGTGTTTTTGGAGAATGATTTGTAAAAAGAAGTGTTGTAAACTTTAGGATGTTGGCTGTTGCTAGTCATAACAATCTAATCTAATAATTAAGACAAGATTTCCTTGTTATGATTGTGAAACTTTCCCAAAGTGTTCCTGTTTTGTTTGGTTGCTGCTGCGGTTTTTAGCTGATCATATCTGTCAATACTTGGTCCTCAAGTCCTGTCACTTGCATCTGTCTCTTCTGGTCCTATGAGCAAAATTATGAGTTGTTGTTAGGCTGCTTCACTGAACTGAACTTGCTGTTAGGCTGCTAGAACAATAGAGGGGTTGCTGCTGCTAGGCTGCTAGAACAGTAGAGGGGTTGCTGCTGCTAGGCTGCTGAATTTTCTAGAGCTACTTCTAGGCTGCTGCTGTTAGGAATTTGTACACAAACAGAGAAGTGCTATTGTTGTTTTACACTTAAATATGTAACAGATTTTGGTGCTGGTACTTGTCAAAGCAACATTTTGGTGCTGGACTTGTCAAAATTTGCAGGGAATAGATTTTGGTGTTGCAATTGGTACTTGTCAAAATGTGCAATTTGCTGCTGGTACCACTTTTGGTGTTGGTACCACTTTTGGAAATCTGTCCGGCCATCGAGCAATTTAAAACTTTGCAGGGAATTCAAATGAGTTGCCCATTTTCACCGAAATGTTGATTAATTTCCGTTTCGGCGAGAATTGGGCACTCTAGTGTTAGAAAATTAGCAAAGGTCATGCCGGATTTTTCGGTGAATTTAGGACTTAGCCGTTTTCCCGTGATCGAGTAGTATGTCGATTTTTTGTTGCCTTTAGATTAACCAATAATTTCCCCCTTCAGAACATGGCACACAACGATGAGGCCGGCGGTTCTAAGCCGTTCTGTCAAATCTCCGACGAAGAAGATGAGCAATACGACCCGACGGCGGATGCCGGGGCTGACGCGGACACTAGCGGTGGCGAGGAGGATGACGCCACGACTAGTGGAGCCGGTGATACCACTAGTGGCGCCGCCGGCGGAAATGACATCACTGATGCCGGCGGTCAGACAGATGGTGGTAGCCAAGCCAAGAAGAAGACGGCAACGAGAAAACGGAAAAGGAACAGTCTCCGCACCTACCGTGAAGAGATCACGGAAATTGATAGCGGTGGGTATCCTATCGCGTCCGAGCGGGTGGTCAAAGGATTCGGAAACCAAATCGGTTGCATGGTCCGGGACACTGTCAGGATCAACACCGACGATCTAAGGAAAAAAGAGAATACCCATTATCGGGTTGTTCTCTTTAGAAAGCTGCACGGACGATACTTGTACCCGCATCCGCCAGAAGAGCCGTTTAAGTAAAATAACGAAAATCTGGAGGGGAATCCGTTCAACAATGCCGCCATTGGTAAGATGAACACCGCCTTGTCCAACTGGAAACACCGGGTGAAGGTTAAGGTCTTGAACCCCAAAAAAAGCTTGGAGGAGGTTTTAGCGAGTGAGCCGAACATCACCGAAGCTGAACTCCGGGACTTCAAGCTACTTTGCGAGAGCGAAGTCACCAAGGCTAACAGTGATTGGGGGCAGAAGATGCGGCGGTTGAACATAGGTTCCCACAAACTGGGATGCGGCGGTTACAGAGCGGCGATTCCCAATTGGGAGAAGGAGGCCGCCAAACATGCAGCACAGGGCATCCCTGACCCTCTCGCAAGGTACTCGCGCGAACGAAAAACTTCATCAGGGCCCGGTTTACATATGACCCGGTAGCTAATGAGTATACTACCGATGATGAGAAGGTGATGAAGTTGTATGAAAACTTGGTAAGTAAATACACCACCCTAATTAGTTTGCTCTCGACGATCAAGTCGATTGCATCATAGTGTACTGGTGGAATTCTAAACGGTTCACGCTAATTGTGTAGAACACAGAAATCGAAAGTGGTGGAACCTCGGCATGCATGCCGAGGCTGCACGGCCCGTGGGACGACAATTTAAACAGGGCGGTGAACGTGACGCAGGGGAAGGAAAAGCACAAAAGGCCGTCAGGTGGCCGAGTTTGTGGCCTGGGCACGACGACGAAGCTCAGAGAGTACTTCAAGGAGCCCAAGGAGGCGAGAAGGAATAGAAGGAAGACCGTCGAAGATATCCAACGTGACGAAGCCCGCGATCGCGAGATTGCAGACCTCAAGGCCAAAGTTGCCGATATTCCGAATATTGTCAAAGAAGTTTTGGCAGAACAAATGGGCAGCGTTTTGCCTACCATCTACGATGTGGTTACTCGATGGAATGAAGGAGGTCGAGTGGGGCCATGCCCGGTGCCTAGCATGCAGGGCAACAACTCAAGAGACTTGTCCAGAGTCTCGCCGGCCAACGCCACGGTGGCGGACCCACTGGTGACTCCGCCCGCCTTTAGCCACCTCACCATCCGTTGCGCGCCCACAGTGGGCGGTCCTCCGCCGAATGAAGAGCGTGCACCAACGAACGACCGAATGGTCATCAGTTGCACGCCCGCCGCCGGCGGTCCCTCGCAAGTCATCACTAGCACGCCCGTCGTCGTTGGCCCCTCGCCACTAGAGGAGCTCGACGCCATCGCCAGCCAGGTAAATAGTTAAGCGTTGGAGCGTCGATTTTCCTTTGCCTTAGACTGGCATCTCTGACGCCCTGCATGTTTTCCGCAGAACGCTGACGTTCCATGCACTCTTCTACACATAGTGGACGGCGTGTTGAAGGATGTTGCTGTGGGTATGATCGTTCAACCGTCAACCCGCAGGTTCCACAACAGGCCGATGCGCGAAGACGTATATAGAGTTCGATTGCTTCGGGTGTTGGCGGGCTACGACGACTTGTTGCCTCCCATTCAACCCTACCAGGAAGAAGATGACCCCGATACCCTGACGCTGCTCCAGTGCCTACCTTGGAACATGGAATGGCCGAAGAGCCAGATTCGCCTGCGGAAGAGGGGCGCCACCCCGCAGACATCGCCTCTAGAACTACCGGCGCGAGGCACCACCTCGAAAACAACCCCTCTAGAAGCGCCGGAGCGGAGCCATGGCAAGACAGTCGTAGCGCCGTCGCCTACCCCTGACATGGAGATGGCACAACACCCGGCGGATGACGATCTTGATGCCATGGATTTCATCGCTGATGACTTTGATTGTGTAGATTACATTGCTCCTCCCCCAGAAGAACCCTACCATAGCACGGAGGCTCGTGGTGAGGCTCCTCCCGGAGATAAATCCAATTGCAAGCGTCTATTCGGTTCTCAGGAAGACACGCCTCCAGATGTCGCCCCCTGCACCGAGACTCAGAAAAGTTCGAAGGGAGGAGTTATTTTCAGCCCTGGAACAATCCGTAAGGCGACTAATGAGGAGATTGAGAAGGAGTGCATTCCGAAAGCGTCGAAGCCGCGGAAAAGAGGACCTAGATCCAAGGCCGCAAAGTCCGCGAGCCAGTCTGCTAAGATGCCGCTCCGTGTTCAGGACGGCCCACCTACATCTAAGCATACGCCAAAAGTGCATGTGATGGGTCAGCCTATGCTTAACCAGAACAAGCTCAAGGTCGCAAGTGGGGATATGCGGAGTTTGCATGACATCATTCTTTATCTTGAATCGCGCCTTATTGAATCCAAGGATCCATCATACCCGGTTTTCATTGCCATGATGCCAAAGGACTTGGGCTTCGTCGAATCAACCGGCGCGGATAGGATAGTACTGCGGTTTTCGGACATCTTCGATATGTTCCATAGCAATCCGCTGCACTACTCCATGGTCCGCCTATACTCGCTCAGTCTGGTGGTGCAAGTCAGCAGGGATAATACACCGGGCATCGCGATAGCGGACCCCTTCTATATGCGCCACGACGTGTTGTGCAGCGTTGGGAACCAGGTAGTCGCGTCGACATATCTCCGGGACTTCATGCTGGCGAACCAGACCAAGGATTACATCCTCGTGCCTTACTTTGCCGGGTAAGTAAACATTCTTAGCCGAATCGAAAGTGATTTTCCTTAGATTTTCATCGCTCCTTTCCAACACTTTGTTTGGATTGTTCCGCGCAGATATACACAATGCACACTCATCTGCATTTGTATCAGTCATTCACATGCCACGTATCTCGACTCAGGGAGTGCGGTGAAGAAAAAACTACTCCAACATGAAGAAAGTTTTGAATAACGCTCTCACCGGCTACCACGCAAAGGGGGCAGAATCGCTAGGGAGAAGGTCGTTCAGGGCGCTCGGGTGTTCACCCACACGACGACTTTTGCGTGCGACAAGCAGCCGGCAGGCAGTAACAGGGACACCTACTATGTCCTCCATCATATGCGGGCGTACGTACGGGATCAACAGTACCTTACCCTGCCTAGTCAAGTCCAAGAATGGGCCTCGCGCTTGTCGATGGTCGGCGATGACAAGGTTAGAGAAGAGATATATGATATCCAGAAGTGCTTTACCACGAAAATCGTTCAGGACGTGGTGAACAAGAGCGGGACATTCCACTGCCGGTTCGCCATGCCGAACCGCAACATAGATACCTACCTAGCAACTGCATGTGACGACAGGCCCTTCATCACTCCGAAGGGCTGTCCCGTTGTAATCCCTGGGCGGATGAGTCAGAAGGAGTGAGAACTATTGTAAGGCTTGCTATATTTTCCGAAATTAGTTGAACTTAACCGTTAGGGTTATGAATCGTCCATCGTGTAACCGATGCTAAATTATGTCAATGCTTGATTATCTTGCTTTTTATTATTGCGGTCCTACTTGTGATGTTCGTTCGATCTCTTCAATAAATGCCGATGATTAAAAGAGTTGGTTCACACTCAGATGGCCTAGGTGGTCCGGTGCGCCTTGTGATTTTCACAAAATTTTGATCTTGTGCATCCCACTTGGCGCAGCGGCACCACCTAGGCCGCTTGTATGTGTCCACCCTAAATTTGAGGCACACATCGTTACAGTTATGAATCGTCCATTCTGTAACTGATGCTCAATTATGTCAATGCTTGATTATCTTGCTTTTATATTATTCCGGTCCTATGTTCGTTCGATCTTTTGTATAAATGCCGATGATTAAAAGAGTTGGTTCATACTCAGATGGCCTAGGTGGTCCGGTGCGCCATGTGATTTTCACAAAGTTAGGATCTTGTGCATCCCACTTGGCGCAGCGGCACCACTTATGGCCGCTTGTATGTGTCCACCCTAAATATGAGGCACACAGACCGATGACCATCTTGTTCCTGTTAAGAGGTACTACAGGAGGTGGTGATCCGGGGAAAGGAACAAATGCGAGGGTTTCTGGATTTCTTTCGAACTAAATAATGTCACATATGTAATATGATTTGTGAGATCCGAAAGAAATTGAACCCTTTGGTGCACATTCGTAATGGTGACATTGCTCAGAAATCCCGTCTGGGGTTATGAACAATGTCGCCATTATGGATGTGCACAAAAGGGTCTAATTTTTTCCGGATCTCACTATATTACATATATGATTTTATTTAGTTTCAAAGATTTCCAGAAACCCTTCCTTCCTCCGCATCGCCATCACGTGTACTTACCTCGTAACAGACACAAAATGTGAAGGTCCAACTTCACATCAAGGCCCAATGATCATCTTGTTCCTGTTAGGAGGTACTACAGGCGGTGGTGATCCGGGAAAAGGATGAAGATGAGGGTTTCGGTTGGAACTAAGGAACGTCGCATATGTAATATTATTGTTAGTGAGATCAGAACTGAGTTGCACCGTTTAGTACATATACGTAATGGGGATATTTTTCATAGCCCCGGACGGGGCTATGGAGAATGTCCCCATTATGCATGTGCACGAAATGGTCCAACTTTGTTCGGATCTCACAAACACTTACGTATGTGATTTTGTTTAGTTTCAACGAAGTTCAGAAACCCTTGTCTTTATCCTTCTCCGGATCGCCATCACATGTACTACCTCGTAACAAGCACAAGATATGAATGGCCAATTTGATCCTTTGTGTTTAACTTTCATCTTATTTATGTAATATATCTCCATTTACTAGTTATTACAGACATGTTTAAAACTATTGTTTTTGGTTTTCTTTCTTGTCATTACAGATGCCGAGGTGCTACGTGGTGTTTAGAGGCAGGGTTCCAGGAGTCTACGATCACTAGGAAGACTGCTTCGAGCAGGTGAACAAGTTCAAAGGGAATGCCTACAAATCCTACAACACAAGAGTGGCGGCGGAAGCTAGGTGGTTCATCCATCTCGAGGAGGAACAGAAGAAGAGGAAGAAGAACAACAAGTGGATGAAGACCATCGCCGCCGCTCTTGTCGCCGTCGCCTCGCTCGTCATGCTATGGTTCCTAGCTAGATGATTAGGTTATCGGCGACTAGATAGGTCACTTGTCCCGATGGTGAAGCATCATCGATCGATGTAATCGGTCCCGATGATTAACCGTCTGATGTAGGTCACTTGTATCTATTTGACTCTGATAAACACTTTGTATTCATAATCAACTGTTTGATGTAGCTATTCGGAATTCTAAGAAGTATGGTCAACTATGATATATAATTTGTTTGTCAGAGAACTGTTTTGATATATTTTGTCTACTGACATTCTTCTGTATTTGAGCTGTATATACCTGTATAAATACGGCACTGCGAATTTTAAAAAAATACAGCATAGTATAGCCGTGACGCACCTAAAAGGATACCCGTGACGCACCTGAGAGGATAGCCATGACGTACCTGAATGGATACCCGTGGCGCATCAAGGAACTTAGCCGTGGAGGCATTACATAGCCGTGACGTACCTAAATTTCTAGCCGTGGCGCACCTTCAGAATTACGCGTGACGCGCCTCCCAGTAGTCGCGGCGCACCTCGCCCGTGCGTCACGGGTATGAATAGGCGCGGCGCACCAGCTAGGTGCGTCACGGCTAAACCCATAGGCACGGCGTGATAGCCGTGACGCGCCCAGGTGCGTCACGGATAAGCAAAATGGTGCGTCACGGGTAAGCTTTTCCCTAATAGTGTAAAGTGAATACATCTCTAAAATATGCTTTGCATAATGATTTATGGAGGAGAAATTCACAACTCTTCACCAAGTAGAGCACAATCGAAAAAGATTTTCCAACTTGAGGCGGTCAAGATCTTAATCACCTAGCTCAAATGGAATTATTAAGGAAAAGGTATGGTATTGCTAGGTTTTGTATTTTACTGGTCTCATAGCGTGGCTTCTATCGGACGTATACCCTAGAGACAATAATATTCAGTTATTATTCTATCTCCAAGGTCAGAATTAAGTTTATGTCATCGTGCTACAACTGCTATAGCGCTTGAAAAGTGAGTTTTCAAAGGAAAATGTTTGTGCGGGTGTGAAGACATAAACAAACAAGAGTTTCTAATCTTATCTCTCATATTATCTTATGGTTTGTGAGATGATCACATTTTCCTGATCATGGACTTGGTTACAATTCTAGCAAAACATAAGAGTTTATTGTTCGATTAACAATAGAACCGAACCGACCCAAATGTATGTTGTTGCTAAAAGAGACTAAACAATTACGAAGTATTTTAGCAAATAAATATGAAGTTGTCATTGACTATAATTCCTATACTATGAGAATATCTAGTGACCGTATGATAGAAAGTTATACTTTGGATGTCATCAACCGTCTTGCCGTAACTAGGGATCATAATGGTGATATCTGGGTATGACCTAGAAAGTGTAATGGAACTGAGACCGTTCAAGACTAGGACTTAACTCTTCTGGACGATAGAGAGATACACACTCTGGGCCTTTCAGTATCACCGAATTCATATCATCTGGTTCGACATAGTGTGGTTTATCACAACGACATCGGGAATATGGATGAGAAAAGTGGATGATATAGGTAAAGAAGTTTTATGTGTTATGATCAAAGAGTTTGATCATATTAGATCACATAGTATCACCTCGTGCTATTATTGGTATCGTGAAGTTAAGGGAATACCTTCAATTAGTAACTTATAAGGTTCCCTTGTTCTTCGGGAACACACAGGAGCCACCATGGACGTTCACGGTCCCGTTGTTGGTTATTGTTCGGTAAGTTTCCGAACATGTATGTGTGTCATAGAGCCTTTACCGTTCACACTCTTAAGCCATGACAACCTTTAATTTAGATAATTAATAGGTTTTTATTGGTTTTGTGAATGTTCGATGTCGTTACAATGTCACAAAAACAAGTCCGGTGTCAATCAGAGTGGTTTCGAGAAAGTTTCTATTAGAGAGAAATTATGCCGGTGTTAGGCAGAATTTATATGAGATTAAACGGAGGAAATGAGATGTCTCGTGATGTTATAAATGTGTTTCTACAATTGGTAGATAATATCGATGATTTTATTTATAGGTGTTAAGTGGTTCCGGACGAGTTTCGGGGACTTTCCATATATGGGGGTACCGGGAGGGGGTAGTTTCCCCCCTCATGGCCGCACCATATTTTAGGAGGCTGCCAGGTGGGCCCTAGTGGGTTCACAAGTTGGTAATCTTCGTCCCGGTATTTTTTCCTCAAATTATTGGACAGGAAAAGATAAAAGAAAAAGGATAAAAAGGAAAAAGGAAGGGAGAGGGAGGTGGAGTTGGACTCCACCACCCAATCCGAGTTGGGCTAGAGAGGGTGGTTCCGCCACCACCTCCTAGTTCAACTAGGACTCCCCTCTCCCTTTGGAAAGTATCCTCCTCCCTCCCACTATATAAACCACCCCATGGCTCAAAGAAAAACACACAATTGTTTCTCAATCCTCTCTCTCTCTCTCTCTCTATCTCTAGTAGAATCAGAGGGTCTAATTAGAGCCCCTCTAATTGAATTAGAGCCTCTTATAATTGGGGTTTGAGGTGTCCTTTCGAGATTAGACCTAGCTCTAATTCTATTTTTCTCTCATGTGTTGGGAACTTCCAGTTTCATAAATATCTCTAATCACAGTTGATTAGATCTACCAATTAGCAACACTAGAAGGTTGTCTCTTTTCATCGGTGTCGAGTCCTGGACGACGGAGTGCTTACGGGTCCACATGATCGTATGTGTGCACACCATAAGAGGGATTACACGTGTGATCCTTGACTAGGGAAGACTTAGCGACATCCTTACAACCAGGCCTAGTTGTGAGAATCTATAATTGTTCAGATCTCTTCTACAACTACATCGAATCCGCTGCCCGGTGAGTCATGATCCCGATCCTCGCATGTATGGGCATGCCACGTTATCTGCATAGCGATCTTGGCAGACTACATAGGGAAAAAATTTACATTCCGCATCGTAGACCAGCAGTGGTATCAGAGCATACTATGCATAGATACAATTGGATCTAGAGAACAATTTTGTGCGGGTATTGCATAAGCTTGTGCAAGTATATTAGATAGCTCTCTAATATTAAGTTTATTTTTGTTGCTTTCCAATAAGATACATTTACCAATATCATCTAGAATATTCCAGAATAATCTTAGATTGGCGACTTCTGTTAGGTGGTCGGAATAGACCAGAATGACCCCAAATATTCCGGGATCCAGAATATTCCAAATTGATTCCGTCATGAACTTTTCTATATCTCTAATCCTCCATGGTTTTAGCCTCTATTTGAAGGGAAAATAGAGATGAGATTTTTTTAAACTTAACAGAGAGGAGATTTAGATCCATATTTCCACCAAACCATCTCTGCTCTTAGTGAGGCGAAGCCTTTTAGATTTGGATCTTAGGATTCATTTGTTGAGTTCATCTTTGTTCTTCCCTCTCTTATCCCCCCATAGCATTTGTGGGATTTGAGGGTTGATTATTTGAGAACTTCTTTTGTTCTTTCCATTAAATCGGTTGCCATTGATACGTGGAAGTTGAAGGTGAGAATTTTTTACTCTTAGGTGCTTGGAGTGCCTTAGAGCTCGTTCCTCTTTGGTACTTGGAGTCCTCTAGACAGTTTTGTTGTCTCAAAGCTTTGGAATCTTCCGGGACCTTGTTGCTACCTCAAAGCTTTGGTATCTCGCGGAATATTCTTGTGAGCCTCCAATTAAGTTGTGGAGATTTCCCCAACCTTGTACGGTATGGTGACCTCCCTCAAAGGTCTTGTCATGGGGTTGTAACGACAAGTGTCCTCATGTGATAACTTAGTTGTGAGGCCATCACTTCTAGACAAAGATTCGAATGGGTTATTCAGGAAAGAGAGACACGGGTTTACGCACGTTCGGCACCTTGATGGTGCAGAACTTGCACTCATTGGGAGACCCCAAGAGGAAGGTTTGATGAGCACAGCAGCAAGTTTCCCTCAGAAAAGAAACCAAGGTTGAATCGACCAGTAGGAGAATGAAGCAACTTCCGAAGTTTGATGCGACTGAGGTGGCAGGGCGCACTACCGGTCAGCAGCTAAAACAGGAGCACAAAAGAGGAGTAATTTTGAAAGTTTTAAAGGTAACACATGAGCAATTTACTTTAGAGTGGCAGTTAAATACCACAATGTAGGTACGTATGGTGGACACATTTGGAAAACTTTGGTTTTTGGGAGTTGGATGCACGAGTAGAACTCATACTCAGTACAGGTGGAGGCTAGCAAAAGACTTTGAGGGACCAATCAAGAGAGCAATAATGTCCATAATCAAAGCATAAGTGGTACTACAAGTTCAAAAACTAAATGATCATAGAGGCTGTAAGTGACTGGTTTGTAGTCATAAACATGGTGTAAGCATGCGCCAAGTCAACCAAATAAAACATTCAAAGGAGAACACCATAATTTTATGCTTCAATATGACACGAACAACTCATTATTCTTTCAAAGGCACATTAAACACTCTCAGCTATTTGAGACAAGTCATGCTAAAAAATAACTACTAGGCTTTAGAATTAAAATAACATTTAGCATGACATGAAAAATTCTAACCATAGTCAATACAAGCTTCTCTACTAAAATTGTACTACTGCTTTCCAACACCAAGCATTTCATAATAAAAAAAACTCTCCAAGAGATACAGAAATGAAACAAGAGAGTACTAACACAACTTTACTAAAACTAACAACTCCAAATAAGAGATGCAAGAAAAATAGGAGATAAACAGGAATTTTGCAGCAGCTAGAAGAAAAACTAAGAATACGAGCATAACGAGTATTCAAACAAAAAAGCGCAGCGTGTATCTCTCCCACAAAAAGAATGCTAGGTTCCAACTATATTATTTCAGCAAGGAAAACAAAGGAAAACAAACAGACGCTCCAAGTAAATTTCATATGATGTGACCGAATAAAAATATAGTTTCACTAGAAATGACCTCATAAATTGTTGATGAAGAAGGGGATGCCCCCAAGATTAGATGCTTGAGTCTTCTTAGAATTTTCTGGGATGAACCGCAGGGTAATCCCCAAGCTTTGACCTTGCACTCTTGTTGATCATATTATATCACCTTCTTCTCTTGACCCTTGAAAACTTTCTTCACGCCACACTTCAAAAAGTAATTCGCATTAGAGGGTTAGTGCAACAATCCAAAATCCATGGGTTCTGTATGGGAACAAGTGCTATTGATACTTTTAAACATTAGCTACAGCCACTAATGTTTCTTGAAGCAAAGAAATCCACTTGACATCGTAAAAAAGCAAATGTAAGAAAAACGGCAGAATCTGCCAAAACCAGAACAGTCTGTAAAGACGATTTTTTCGGGGCACTTACCTTACTCAAATCAAAAAACATAAAGAACAAAAAAGTTTTGGAATTAGATGATAAATAAGCACAAAACGTTTCAGATCATTTTGATCTTTCTGAAATTTATACGATTTTTTACGGTGGACAGCAGAAATCTGTTTCCTGTGCAGAAATCCAAAACCAACTCCAACTTTCGCTAGAAACTTTACTTGGCACAACTAATACATGAAAATGAAGATACAAAGGAGTTTATACATAAGTATACAACCCCTTGACTAAAAAAACAGAGAAAAACAAAGCAAAAAAATAAAACCATGGGTTATCTCCCAAGAAGTGATTTTCTTTAACGCCTTTTAGCTAGGCCCAGAAAAATGGAATCAAGTGGATGCTCACATAAGAAATATGAATTAATAAAAAGTGAGCATCAAGAAGCAAGAATAAAAAAAATTTAAGTCTAACCCACTTCCTGTGCATAGGAATCTTGTAAAAAAATAAATTAAAGAAGTTCAAACTAGAAATCATGGGAAGGTAGAACAAGAGCAATTTCAAAACTTTCAACAAAAAGAGAGGTGTTTTTGTTACATGAAAATTCCTACAACCATATTTTCCTATCTCATAATAATTTTCAGTAGCATCATGAGAAAAATCAACAACATAATTATCACATAAAGCGTGTTTATCATCGTCTAAAAGCACACAATTCATATCAAGATCAAAAATAGTGGGATGAAAATTAAAAATTAGCTCCTCTTTTTTCCCACTTTTAGCAATATAAAAACGAGATGATTGATCACTCATAAAAGGTATAGGAATAATAATAGCAATCCTATTTTTAGTAGCATTATAATTTATAACATCAAGTAACATAGGACCAACATCCAGGGCATTATCATATAAATTTTCTAAACAAACTTCCTCACTATCATGCATATCAATAGTTGGAATAAATAGAGAATTATCATAGGATTTATCAAAGAAGCATAGATTATCATAAATAACGGTAGAAATATAATTCTCACAAATTCCATTCAGAGTAGTATCAAGGTCACAAGTATAGCAAGTATCAATTTCATCAAAAAGGGATATTTCAAAAGAATCAATAGGATCATCACAATTATCAGTATAGCACTTATCCTCCTTTGGTAAGCATGGAGGGCAATCAAATAAGGTATGAGTTAAAGAGTTACTCTCATTGTTAGGTAGACATGGGTAACTACTCCATTCTTCATCACTCTCCTCCTCTTTTCATCCAATGAGTTTCCAGATTCAACAATTTCTTCTTCCATAGGTTCCTGCAAGGCATTAGTCTCCTCCTTTGGAGGAGAGTATCTATTAAGATTTTTAATAATGTAGTAATTACAATCCTTGTAATTATCAAAGAAATATTCAAGTATAGCATAAATCTCGTATTTATAAGGTGCAACATCAATACTTTCAAGCAAATAGGCAATTTCGAATGCACCCTTCCAAGCAATAAATTCCTCAATTTGTTCCACATCATAAAAGTCATAATTTCCCTTAGCATAAGAAGATATGGTAACATTATCATTATACTCACATTGAAAAGGGAGGTGTTTATACCTCCTATAGCAACAATCTTTATCAAAGCAATGAGTAACATTATAAGTAGAGCACAAGTTTTTAGCATAGTCATGCAATTTATTAATTTGCTTCCATAAGGGCATCCCTTTTTGTGACAAGCGGTGTTCATTATAATATTTTTGTTGTTCATCTGTGAACCCACTATGCCAATAAGATCTATTTCACAGAAATCAACCGTTGATAGCAAGCATGATAAACCAAGTAACAAGCAAAAAAAATAACAAAGTAGAAATGATTGGAGGTGAGAGACTCCTCTTGCAGAAATTCTCTTCCTCCCCGGCAACGGCGCCAGAAAAGTGCTTGAAGGTGCATGACTTGCACTCGTTGGGAGACCCCAAGAGGAAGGTTTGATGAGCACACTAGCAAGTCTCCCCCAGAAAAGAAACCAAGGTTGAATCGACCAGTAGCAGAAAGAAGCAACTTCCAAAGGTTGATGCAGCTTCGGTGGCAGGGCGCACTACCGGTTCAGCAACAACGTGGAACCTATACAACATAATCAATTCACTTTTCCCCAATGAAGCAGTGAGGTTGTCAATCTTACCTGTTTTGCTGAACACAAAGAGGTTAACCGTATGGTGTGGAAAACAGTATGAGAACAATATGAAAACAACAGTAGCAGTGTGAAAACAGTAATTGCAGTGGTTGTATTATCAGTATGAGAAAATGGAGCAGGGTCCACAGTTCACTAGTGGTGTCTCTCCATAAAATATAGCTAACATGTGTGATGAACAAATTAGAGCTAGGCAGTTGATAGATAAAGAAGCATGCATGACATGATGATTACTATGAGATTAGTGCGGGCATTACAACAAGATACATAGACCGACATCCAACTGCATCTATGACTAATAATCCACCCTCTGAATATCATCCGAACAAACATTGTGTATTAAGTTGCAAGCAACAGATTATTGCAGTAAGCAAAGTGTGTAATGTAAACAATGTAAACGAAGGAAAAGTGGTATATATTTAGGGTTCACGCATCGGGGGGATTATATAGGCGAAATGGCGATGGCGGTGGGCGCCCGACGGGCCCACACCATCCCCAGGCGTGGCCAGGGGGTGCGCCACCCTATGGTGTCGCCCCTCTTTGGGCCTTTTTGGGACTCCGTGGAACCTTCGGGATTCTAAGACTTCCGGGCTTCGAATCGTCCAATTCCGATAATATTTCCAGAACAAATTTTCTGAAACTAAAAACAGCAGAAGACATGAACTAGCTCTATGGCATCTTGTCAATAGGTTAGTCCCGGGAAATTGATAAAAATGACATAAAGTGTAAGGAAAACATGTAGCATATGGCATGAAAACAACACGGAACATCAGAAATTAAGGATACGTTTATGACGTATCACACCTCTATGGAAAGTAAAACCTACTCCTGCTTCTTTACAATTGGTGATTCGAGGCTCGATTACATGGAGCGGGTCTAGCTTCCGATGTATCAAGAACTATTGCTATCAACTAGAATCTAGATTAAATATGCCTCTAGAATCCCCTTATATATTGGACGGGTTTTGGGGCTTACACGAGATTCCGTGTTCTTCCCACATTCTGAGTCCTACTCTTTAACTCTTTGTGTTCTCCATGTTTGGAAAGCCGTCGCCTTCCGTGGGAAGCCTGATTCCCAGAGCTGGGTTCCGTCTCTGGGTCGGGCCCTTGAACGGATTGTGAGGGCACCTAGAGGGGGGTGAATAGTTGCTAAGACCAATTTTAATTTTTCTTCAAGATTAGGCTTGACACAAAGGTAAATTCTCTAGATAATGCAACTATGGTGAATTTACCTATATGACAAGAACAAGCACAAACACAATACATGCACAAGTAAAGGAGGAAGGGAACGAGGTAACCGATATGAAGCACATGGAGACACGATGTATTCCCGAGTTCCTCCTTGTTAAGGGAGCATGTCTCGTTGCAGGGGTGTGAGCTCGCCACGAAGGCCTGCTCAACGCCACAAATGCTTCACCGTTTTCTCCGATGAACCCCGCCACAAAGGCCTAGTCCACCTTCCACACACCCACAACCAAATTGGAGGCTCCCAACAATCACCAATCACCAACAAGTGTAGCAATGGTGTCTAGGTTCTCCACAAGAAAACCCTAGACTAGATCCCTCTAGAGAATGAGGGGGAAATAAAGATCGGCTCGGTGAATATGTAGATCGGGCTCTTCTCCTTCAATCCTCCAAGTATCAACGATTTTGGGTGGAGGGATTGGGAGAAATCTAGCTTTTGGAGGCTCAATAAATGCTTGTCTTGAATGCTGGTTCGAGCAACCCTTTGGAGAAGAAGGGGGTGGGGTATTTATAGCCCCCTCCTACAACTAGCTGTTTGACCCTTTTCGCACCTGCGGTACTACCGCTGGGGTCAGTGGTACTACCGCTTGCTGTCAACCTGAGCGGTACTTGAGAGGTCCCAGCTGAAGGGTGCGGGCGGTACTACCGCGGAAGTACCGCAGTACTTCCAGCAGCGGTACTACCACTAGGCTTACCGGTAGTACCGCTGGCCACGAATTCGAAATAACTCGAAGTGGCTGGCGGTAGTACTGGGGCACTACTGCTCTAGTACCGTAAAGGTTACTGCGAGCAAAACTCCCCTGGTGGTATTTCGACCGGTAGTGCCAGCGGTACTTCCGCTTCCTGGAAGGATCGGTACTACCGCCGTGGAGAGTGTTGCTCCTCACAAAACCAAGTCCCAGCAGTACTACTGGACCATTACCACTGAAGTAATGCTGGAAACAGAGGCCAATTTCATATTGGCAGTACTTCTAGCGGTACCACCAGCGGTACTACCGCTCGCTGATGTTGGCGATACTACCGCTGGAGCGTCCGGTACTACCGCTGCACAGAGTTGAGTTTGGTGGCTTTGGCATTTTGCACTCTTCCTTTTTGCGTCGTGATGATATTTCCTGAAATAACTTAAACGCATTGTTAGAACCTTAATCGTGTTGTTATCAACTCCCAAACAAAAGAGAGATCAAATGCAAATGCACTTTCAATCTCCCCCTTTTTGGAGATTGATGACGACAACACTAAGGGAGGTCGTTAAAATTTAGGTGGAGCACTTCTTTAAGAAAAACAAGTGATACGTCAAGAATGTTTGCTGTTGAGACAAACTTTTGTTCCTTTTAGAAAGTGTGCTCCCCCTATCTTTTAGATACCTAGCAAGAGAAAAAGATATAACAATAGAACCACTTGCCACACAATAGATAAAACCATAAAATCCATAAACCAACAAAATAAACGGTCCACCACAAATAACACAAGTACGGGACACACCACAAAGATATCAAAGTTTGACACAACCACCCAAGAAAATGATAAGACGACCCTAAATAGAACTCTCTCCCCCTTTGGCATCAAGACACCAAAAAGGGAAGAGGCGATGCTAACGTCCATGGAGGTCACTCGTTGGGGCTAGAGGCGCTTGCAGGGCTTCCAAGACCACGCTCGTCCTCAGAGTTGACATCTTCCACTTCATCTTCATAATCACCACAAGTCCAAGGCTCGTGAGAAGTGGTAGCATCAGCAAGAAGGTCCGGATCCACCCAAGAGCCACCATGCTTAGACTTCCACTCCTTGGAGGTAGTGATCCTATCCTCAGAGCCAGGACGAACAGGCACCACAAGATGGGCAAATATGTCATGAGACAGCTGACGTTCCTTCTTGCTACGAACATGAGCAAGATAAGCCTTGTTCTCCATGTCAATCTGACGGCATAAAACCTTTGTCAGAGTCTCGGTCATTCACTTGCGAAACTCATTCTCCTGAGCCCCCCTCCATCTCAAAGTCTGAATCACTAGAGCCATCAGTGTTAGGACCAAGCAGAGGAGATGCATGCTTATTGACACGAATCTCTTTGACGCGGTGAGTGGTGAGATCTTGGTCATTGTCCAAGAGAGCATTAGGGAGCTGAGCACGGTGCCAAGTAGCAGAAATGAGCTTGACCACAAGAGCAGCAAGGACTGGAACCCACCTCCTCATCACAGAGTTGTACATCTCATTCCATATGATATCCATGATATCGAACCTGAGACCATCACCATGATGCCTATGAGTATGGACCATCAAGTCAATGAGAGAGCCATGGATCTGATCGAAGTTGCCAACCCGAGGAGCAAGAGTGTTCCTGAAGATCCGATGCAGAATGTAGTATACTAGCAGCAGATTCTTGGAGAGACCAACCATAGCACGGCCCAGAATATAAAGATCATACATGTCCCGAGGAGGCATAGTCTTCTCCGGGTAGGGAACCCGGAAGAAGGTAGAGGAGAAAGCAACATCAGGAACCTCACCAAAGTCCTGCAGACCAAACAAAGTAGCAAACTCAACACAAGAAGCAGAGAACTTTAGATCTTTGGTCATCCATGTGATCCTCCTCTCATCAGTATGGAAGTAAAGTGTGGTAAAGAATTGGCCCATGAGATGCGCATTATAGTCTTTGTTGATCTCAATGAAATCCAGAAGACCAAACTCCTCATAGATTTCCAGAGCTTCACCAAAGTAATCCATCTTGGATCTCTTGAATGGAACATTGATGGAGAATTGGGTTACCAATTTGTTCCTGTTCAGCAGATACTCCTCATAAAATATACGCTCCTGGAAGCGAGTCCAGAAGCACTCATTAGCCCTTGGATCCCTTGGCTTGGTGTACGGGTTGGTTCTCCTCTCTCTACGAAACTGATCATCAGGCATGAGTGCAATAGACTTGTCCCTGACAGATTGAGATTTCAGCAACACAGACCTCTGCCTTCTTGTCAAATTTTCATGTGGCATCACCTCGGGAGCCTCATCTTCCTCGGGATTCTTCCGAGTCCTCTTAGACGCACGCTTGCGACCTCCACCCTTAGAACCACTAGGTCCTGCACCTAAGATAGCATAGGGGGATAGCAATGAGGTAAGGCAAACTTCAACCAAATGATCTATGAGAAGATTCACAAAAGAATAAAAGGTACAAAAAGTTCTAGGAAGTGGTAGTACCACCGGGAGCCACGGTAGTACCGCTGTCTCTAGCAGTCCCAGCTATAGCGGTAGTACCGCTGTTGCCAGCGGTAGTACCACTGCAGGCGGATCTGCCATGGCACCCAATGGGACAACCGATTCCAACCGGGACAAATTGCACCAAAAATTCTTAAGGATTCTACTCATCTTGGCAGCACATCAAACCACTTATGGACTAGGAGATCTCTAGAACCCTAAACAACTTCCTCTCACAAGATTACTCGAGGGAGAGAGATTAGATGGGTTACCGGAGCTCATCGTCATGGAGAAGAGGTTGGAGGTGATCCCCGGGCTTCCTCCGGCGTGAGAGGTGCACTCGATCGCCGAAGAGAACCCTCCCCGGCGGATGGAAGAAGCGGCGGCGGCGAGATCCGGTGTGGGGGATGAATGAGGGAGAGAGGAGGTAAAAAAGTAACTCCCTCTCCGAGATCCATATTTAACCCCACGGATTTTGACCGCAGCGGTAGTACCGCTGTGCTCAGTGGTAGTACCGCCCACCTAGGGCCACCGGTACCTCGAGGTAGTACCGCTTCTGGAGTTTGTGTAGAGCACGATTTCCTGTAGCGGTAGTACCGTCAGTGATACACGGTAGCACCGTGCGCTGGGTGCTACTGTCAGTTGCAGCGGTAGTACCGCTGCAACTGGCGGTAGTACCACTAGCCAGGTTCCTTCCATCTGGGGAAAAAAGAGTACCTAGATCTGCATCTACATTTTGGAGCAGAATTTGTTTGAGGGTGGGAAACATGAGTCTTGGGATAAGAGCTCAAACTGGGATGGTACTACACACTCAAGGTTTTGCAAGGAAAACAAAACTCGAATAAGGAAAAGAGAGAGTGTGTTTCCCAAACGACAACAAGGACTCAAAAAGAGAGAAAGAAGTCAAATAAAATCCAAATAAGAACCAAACAAAAACCAAATCTTCAAGAGAAGAGTTTGGAGGCCTACGCCACCATGTAAGAGATTATGGTATGTCACCATCTTGGGTGCATGGCCAACACTCGACATTGAAGCTCACAATTCAACATTAGAAAAAGAGGGATAACAATGAATTTTTGCTTTGGGCATAATGGGGGAGGGAGAACCCATTGTGTTAGGATAACACTCCCCCTATGTCCATGCCTACACCTAAACCCAAACACTTATCAACTATAGGGGTGTATGCAAGATCTTCAAGTCAAACTCCTAGAATCAATGATATTTAGCTCATTCCTCAAGAACAAGAATCTTGCATAATCGAGAGGCTTCGTGAAGATGTCTGCAAGATTATCCTTGGCGGGGACATATGCTAGCTCAATATCACCTCTTGCCACATGATCCCAGATTAAATGATGACGAATCTCAATATGCTTCGTCCTTGTGTGTTGCACGGGGTTGTAGGCGATCTTGATGGCACTTTCATTGACACCGATGAGAGGCACCTTCTCCAAGGGAACATCATACTCTTTGAGGGTTTGCCTCATCCATAGCAATTGGGTCCAAGCACTAGCGTCCGCCACATACTCGGCTTCGGCGGTGGAGAGAGATATACAATTTTGCTTCTTGGAAGACCAACTCACCAAGGACCTACCAAGAAATTGGCAAGCCCCGGAAGT